>JAMPIV010000316.1:0-202848 GCA_024509875.1 Oreohelix idahoensis | reverse complement strand
TTGTTGGGGTTGTGTGGTTTACGTTTCCCCATGACTCGTTGAATTCAAATTTTTTTTACATGTTACATCGTCTTTGCAGAACAGAAAACATGTAATCTCATTGTTCAGCGTAAGAAGCTGGCGATCAATGGCAGGCAAAAAGGCCTGAATTTGTCAAACATCAAATTCAAGTGGAATCTGGTGTCTTCCGCGATGTGATATATTACTAAAGAAAAAAGAACCCTTTGAGGAGCAACTGACTCGGTGAAATCAGGCAGCGCTAAGTTGTATCATGGTCAGGTGATCTTGCCAGCCATTCAAAGCTATCTTGCTGTATCAGCAGAAGGATATTTATGTGATGATGGGATCAGAAAAACGGTCATCAGAAAATTACCATCAGCGTTGTAACGCAGGGCTTTTATGGTTTTGTTTGATCATGAAACTTTTTGTTGTTTCTGCAGGGATTGAGTCCCCGTTTTAAAAACTTAAAACTTCTTAACTGAAGTACAGAATAAATTGAAGGCAGTTGCTGTAAAATTATTAGGGGGGCATACTGTATCACATTTATGTAAATATCAGGACGTCAAACTCTGTCAGTGACCATCAGTATGAAAAGGTGAAATATGAAAACCCACCCAGTAAGAAGAGTAAGATCGCATCAGATGAATTCTGGGACTCATGGGAATTTGATTCAAACATACATGACCAGCCAGAATAAACAGTACTTCAACAACCTTATTGAAGATCATAAAAACTGAACATGTTTATGAATGATAAACCGTGTGTGTCTGAGGGATTATTGATCCAATGTCGTGGGTGGTAGACCAAACGCTGGACTAGTGTTTCCTATTCTCCGCTCCTGTGGCACAACGATAATCTTTGCGTGCCGCCACAAACAAGCGTACTAAGTGAACGTCTGTTCAGCACTGCCGGGAATACACGTCTTCAGTTTAAATGATGGTGGGTCTATTTGGCATGAGTATGTTGAGAGGACTCGTTTCAGTAGACCTATTAAACACGAACTTTGTATGCCCAACATTCACTCACTATGCGTATATCCGTATTCGTAATTTGGCCGATAGTTCAAGGCCGCTATTCGCACTCGTGCCCTAATAGTAAAAAAAACCACTATTCAGTGCAGGCCTAGTTGTAAGGCTCCACCTACCGTTAGAAAGTTTTGTCTGCCTCTCCCATTCCCTGGTATGTTACAATGGCTGGTAACCACTGACTTGGAGCAACTTTGTATTTGAAAATGCAATTGGCCAGTCTTTTCAAGAAAGTATTTATCTGAACTTTCAATCCCGCATGTATGGGGTGTCGTGAAAATATATCTAATCCACATATTATAAATTAAAACGTAAATGTAAAGCCCTAACAAATAACTTCAATAAAAGGAAAGAAGAATGGTAAAGAACAGTGCTGTCACAATGACTGTACTCGAAATCCCCCTTGTTTTCTACTTCGTCTGCAAATTGTAACGTTTCACGTTGATAGTAAAAGCCTACTGCTTCAATACCCGCTTTCTACGATAAAACGTGTACTGCCTTTCTAAGAAAAACCTTGAGATACGCAGCTGACCTAGATTTAAAATTCCATTCATGTCATTTTATACACTACGTTACCATAAACGAAAGACAGATGGACTAAAGATAGAAAGAAGGGAGGGGCTGAAAGCCGGAACACAGGCAATACTACCACAGTCGCGCGATACACAATTACTACCATCACGCGTGTAAGGCCACAAGCACTAGCTTTTTTCAAATCGACAGTGATAAAAAACACTACCCATACGAGAGTTAGTTTTTAAAAACCTAATAATTCTTATTAGGAAATATGACATTATACTGGTTTACGTTTGAAAACATTACAGTACCCAGACACCACATCGTATTCGAAGTGAACAGGAGGTAGTAGAAAATGCATATTTTGAACGCAGCCCCTTAGTTCCTTTAAATTTTGTATATTTGGGTTCCTTAGGACTTGCCTGACAAATAATATGTTAAACGTTACGCAAATAGTCTAGGAATAACCAAATTATAGCCAAAAAGAAATAGTGAGGGGATGTCAGACAACACCCAAATCAGAATCGCTCAGTGGCAGATTTTTCAACCGCCACCATTGTACGGGAAATGGGTTCCTCCATGTTAAATCCGATTTTGATTGGAGCGCAATAAATGTAAGGCTAAACACGATTAGTCGGGCTACATAAATACTATTCCTTTTGTTTGTCAGGGGAAAAACGTGAGTAGGAAATTACTTTTTTTGAAAAATTCCGCTGTTGTAAACATGGCACTTATAGGTTAGACCTGCCAATATAGTCAAATCAGAGGCGTCAGGTTTTCACCACCACATTTCAAATAAACTTACTACAGAACCAGTGCGTTGAGCGCCAGTGCATATTTTTTACTAAATAAAAGCCTGGGACATCGGCATATCGAAATTGTGCTATAAGATCAGTGCCAGTCAACGTAATTCTGTATTATTTCCATGAATTGTGGGACCTTTGTCTTAAAGTTATTGATCAGCACCTGGTCAGAGCTTTGCTGAATCCAGAGGCGGACAGCATACTCCTTGGTCCATATAGCAAACAGTGAGGTGTCTCCAGAACACAGGGGAGCAATCGAGCAGAGGAGTCTTTTCCTGCCGCCATCACGAAAGATAATCCTATGTGGCCAGCGGAGCTCAACATTATGTAACCCCATCTTAAACTGACATTGTATAAAAATAAGAGGGGAAATTAATTGTTTTAATGAACGGAACTGAGAACATCTCCAATACTAGTTCCAACAGAAACAAACACTTGAAGTCATGATGACAAATAACAACATAGCTTGAAAAAAACAAAACCAGTATTACCTCATATTACTACTACACAACTGACACACATAGGATAATATTAATAAAATATGTCACTACAAGATTCATATTGATAAATTCTGTACATATAAATTGTAATTACAATTGATTGTGATTCCTGGTTCACTTTGTATTTGAATCAGGACACATATATTAGTGAAAGTAATTAATACATATTTATATTTGAAAATTTACCAGTGCCTCATTTAAGATAGTCTTATAGAGTGTTAATGTGTGTGAGTGTCACAGTGTTGTCAAGTGTGGTGGAATAAATTAAATTGTTTATCTGTCTGTTGTTGTTGTGACTTACACTTCATCATATACATACCCTAGACATTCAACGTAGTCATCACAATATTCCAGAATAATTCTGACTGAGGTATAAATGTGGTAGCAAGTAAGGTTATCTGTAATACACTACCCTTATTAGATACAGATACCTTCACAGCTGATCTCAGTCAGTACACTAAGTCACTTATAAATATTTATAACATCCCACTTTACCACATGGGGGGCCTTCCACCGGACAATCTCCGTAAGGCATTATCACCGAAATCTAAGGACTTCTGTAAAGATTACTTTTTGTTAGATTTTTCTGAAGGGGGTATAGTGTCTATTCATTCAACAAGAGTTTCCTTGTCCGCCGCCTGAGTTAGTCAGGGCCTTTCAATCGACTTCAGCAGTGAGTAATTAGTGAGTGATACCTTTTCCACTTGGACAATCAAAGGGGGGGGTGGAAAGCTTTTGGGTATAATTTTAATTAATGAGGATGCCAGCACTTTCAATCCGCAACTGCGTTATTTGCTGGTACCATCAGTAATATGCATTGTCCCTAAGCCTTTGACTGGAATGTTTGGTCAATATATTTGGTGTCTATTAGCACTTTCTCCATCAACCGGGGATTTTTCCAAGTACAGCTGGAGCCCTGACTGTTCCTTGGGTTTTATTTTGTTGTCACTGTCCCGTTCTTTCATCAATGTAGATATGCCTTACGCAAAAAGAAATTTAAAAAAAATTAATGAGCCTTAATTTAAAAATTCACATTTGGGTTGCTGTTGTTTTGTCAAGTGGAACTGGATACAGAAGCGGTCACATTTATTTTATGACATTTTGATCCTTTATCTGTGATTTGTCAGACCCAGTTTATCAGTAAACCTCTCACACCCACATACACATCTAATCTTACATCTTTGTATTCAGGTTACAATTGTTCAAAGGAAATCCAAGTTTATAGAACAATCCAATAGGTACCTTCGAGCTATTTTTGTTCAATTTGAAAAATATGAATCCTTAGCTATTTCTGAGGTATTATTTAAGTTAATGGGGCTCATGCTTGTTTATAACCAGTTTTATAGCCATTAAAAATACAATAGTGGGGGCAAGATGGGGTCCCTAGCTTGCACTCCAGTACTTATCTCAAGGGTTTCCTTTAAGCTATTCATCACGAAAAACATAATGTGGTTCCTTTGCATTCATCGCCACAGGGGTATCCGATCCTGGAACTATATAAATATCTCATAAGTTTCCACGATGATCCTTCTAAAATTTCGAAGACTTTTTAACAGTTCACAGATAGAATTCAAAAACTGTTTCTTTATCTTGTCCCTCTCATTTAGTTGCATCTGTCTCTCTCAACAGCGTGTGATGACTCTGTCTCTATATTTCATCAGTCCGGTAAACAGTTTCTCCTTCAGTGTAGTTGGTAAAGCCAGTGCTGTCAGTCTATACGGGGCTCTTTTGGAGCACACTCTGCACTCTTTAAAGACATGGTTGTAGTGCTTGCCTTTGATTTCCATACGAGCACTTATTCTTTTTATCCAATTTTAATTAGTTGAGTTTAGATGTTTTTGCAAAGCGACTAAGCAAGTATTACAAATTAAGAATCTAAAAGAGTTAAAGGTTTTTTCGACACAAAATCAAGCAGAGTATAAGGGGGTACTTTTCAAGATAACATCGGTTTTCGATCTAATAAAAAACTGATTTAACAATGACCTGGTTCGTTTTGCAGTTTTCCCAGCCCTAGAGTTCTATGTTTAAACACACGAATCCTTACGTCCAATTTTCTCTGTCCCTTTGTGGCCTCAGTCTAAAATTTTAAATTGCCAGCTCTCTTAGGGTATACCATCTCTGGATGGTGTTTTCAATCTTCCTCCTGGCACCCTCCCCACGAGATCGACCTGGTGTGTGCTGACAGTTTATCGGTACTTTCCATCTTTCACGTCTATGTCTCTCGTTAGTCAATAGTGGGATCATCAGATAAACGAGTCCCTTGCTTTAGAAGTGGAGAGCCGTACGTACGAAAAGAACATATAGATAAATACAAGTGTAGACAGACAGACAAGTAAGCATTTGGACAGACAGCACAGAGACGAATAGACAGACAGACAAACATTTAGATAGATAGATAGATAGATAGATAGATAGATAGATAGATAGATAGATAGATAGATAGATAGATAGATAGATAGATAGATAGATAGATAGATAGATAGATAGATAGATAGATAGGTAAATAGATAGATAGATAGATAGATAGATAGATAGATAGATAGATAGATAGATAGATAGATAGATAGATAGATAGATAGATAGATAGATAGATAGATAGATAGATAGATAGATAGATAGATAGATAGATAGATAGATAGATAGATAGATAGATAGATAGATAGATAGATAGATTCGATTAGGATAGATAGATAGATAGATAGATAGATAGATAGATAGATAGATAGATAGATAGATAGATAGATAGATAGATAGATGCTTAGTATTTATTCACGCTTTACCACAAGTTAGTACTAAGCCAATCTGCTTCGTTTTCACGATTAAACGGCCAGTACCAGACAGTCAACATCTACAAACTGAGAAGTCAAAGATAAATGTTAGGTCTCCTTATCTTTTTTAAGTCAATTCTTTTTAAGTGTCATTGTTGCGCTGGACTGCGCATGACTTGTCTTGCTTTTTGGTCGATCGGTTTCCGCCCACCACTAGTGGGGTGAGCGATTTGGAATGGCGAAAGAGATGCCTCGTTGAAGAGGGGATCTCCGCTATTTTTTTTGTTCTGTCAGGGATGTGTAGTCCTCTTATGGATATTTCGTTTATTCGGGATAATACCTCTAGTGTATTTGCACATGCCGGGAGGCGTGATATTTCTGTATTTCTTGAAAGCAAGGTAAATTGACTTTTTTCATTAACTCTATCGATTTTGGGTCGTGAGCGATTTCGATTCATAGCCTGTCTTCGAAAGTCGTCGTCACGAGATGTTTTTTCCCAGCTCACATGTCGCTGCATTGTACTGCATCGGTTGATGCATGTACCAAGGACCATTACTTGCTACTTTGTTAAATGAACTAGGTTTGGAAAACCTTTATTATCTAGAGGATATTTTTGAGGACATTATTTATACTTCGGCAGACGTGTCTGTCTTGCTGAAGTCAGACTAAGGAGAGTGAACTGATCTCATACATCTGGTTATCTCCTGGCTGTTATAGAAAAGGATGGAGTTTTTCACCTGACTACATTTACAGCACTATGAAATATAACATGCATCTGACTCATCATTGTAATGCTGTCTACCGTCTATTGCTGTATTGAATGTTGCTGTGATAATGACTGTTTGATGTGCCTACATATTCGCGTAACCATTTTGTCACTGTGGCGTCCACAATAAATAATGAAGAAAAACGTCAACGGCTGTTACAAGAATCATTGACTTTATACGTCGTGAGTTTACTGACGTCCTATGTGGATTGCCCTGTTATTTTTGTATGAACATTGTTTTGACTGAACACATCTGCACACCACACAAAACCAGACATGCGGATACCATCCATCATCATATGGCATCACGCATCATTTGGTGGCCATAAGCTGGTTTGATTCTGGTACTAGCAAACACGGGGTCCCTTACCCACTTCATTTTCAACAAGAATTCATCATCATCCTTCAAGAAATTAACATTCTTCAATACAGTCAACATCTTCAAAATTTTCAAAGTACTCGGCGTTGCCCGGTAAAAGTCAAAATTTCAACTTTTTGACGGAAACAAGAATTTGACAGTACCCGGCGTTGTTACATGTTGCCGGATAACTCGGACTGCTGTTATCTTTTACGCAAGTCAAGCAAGTTGCTGCTGTCAAGGTTCCAGTGCTGTCGTTTTTTTGAGAAGGTCAAGTGCCGGTTGAAACGGGTTGTTTTCTGAAGAAGGCCAAGTACCGATTTCCATCAACTTACTTTTGGATTAGAAGGTCAAGTGCCGAAACAACTAAACACACAGTATTTCAGAAGCTCTTGTACCATCGTGTTAGCAGTGGAAGCAGTTCAGATGTGCCATCATCGTTGGAGCTTCGCTCTTTAGGACGTTGCTTGACATCCGTTTTTCTTTCTGCTGTTCTACGATTGGAAGCCTATAAGTTAAGTGGCCTGTTTGTATGTAAACTGTGCCCTTATACTTCTGCTGAGTCTTCTGTGTATCATCTCATTCTATATGTTATATGTTTATATGTTATTTGTAGATTTATATGTTTATATTTCAGCGGGTTCTCGGTTGGGTGGTGTCTCCGTTAGATTATGCCACGTCATAGAGGTCGTCTATTGTGAGCGTTTTCTGTAGGGTTTGCAAATTTCCGATACTGGAATTTGCTAAGCGACTTCTGTTGCTATTTATGTTAGCTGTGATGACATGTTTTAATATTGTTTTCGTTATTATTTCACATTCTTTAGTTTTGTTTTGATTTGTTTGTATTTGTTAGCCTACTCTTGTCTATAATTTAGTTTCATACAACATTTTTGTTTATACACTGTGGTGTCATGTATTTTGTTTAATTCTATCGCAGATATCGTCACATTTTTTGTGATATTTCATTAATTTCTGCTTTATTTTTAGTTGATTCCTGCGAAAGTTTTTGTATTGTTGCTGATCTTTGTTATTGTTTACATTGTTATTGTTTACCTTGTTTGTATTGTTTACATTTTCAATGTTTACATTCTGCATGTGTTTACATAGTCATTGTTTACAGTTATAGTAATTAGTTAATGGGCTATGCTAATGCACTGTTACTACTACACTGATGATAAATGAATGATGAATAGTGTCGTGCACTATTGAATGAGAAGTGCACTTATGATCAAGAATTGATTGTTGATATTTCATATACAAGTTCTTTGATTGGAGACTTGTTTCCCACAGAGACTGGGATAATATAAGGTGATGTGAATATACAAGTGCTTAATTAAGACTTGTTACACTTAGGTTTGAAATAAATTAGTTAATTATTTCAGGTTTTGGACTCATATGTTAGACAACATGTCTACATTTGAGCACTTTATTGAGCAGGGTAAATTGCTTGGGAAGACTGGTGATAATTTAGAAGAATTTGCAACTGCTCGATATGATAAAGCAATGGAAGCTGAACAAAAGAAACTGCATATGGAAGCTGAACAAAAGAAACTGCAGATGCAGGTGGATGAAAAAAGATTCCAAATGGAAATGGAAAAGAAATGGAAAAACAAAAAAGGGAATCAGAAGCTGAGGAAAGAAAACTCCAGATAGAGGCTGAAAATAAAAGACTTGAAAAAGAGGCTGAAAATAAAAGACTTGAAAAAGAGGCTGAAAATAAAAGACTTGAAAAAGAGGCTGAAAATGAAAGACTTCAAATGCAGGCTCAAGCTGAAGAAAGGGAGTTACAAAGAGAGTCTGATGAGAGGAAAGCAAAAATGGAACATGAAGAAAAACTCTTAGCTTTAGAGTTGGAGAAATGGAAATTGACGAGCATGAGTAATGGTAATGATTCAAACAAGGGTTCATCTTCTGGGAAGGCTAATAATGATACTTTTAAGATTAAGTTACCAACATTTAGTCCTTCCAGTGATGACATAATGTTCTATCTGGACAGATTTGAACAACCATGTACAGCTCATAACATAGACAAAGCAAAATATGTTTATCAGTTATCAGGGATACTGACAGGTAAAGCTCTAAGTATATTAAATATGGTGGATGAACCTGACAAGAACAATTATGAGGTTGTCAGGGCCGCTTTGTTAAAGAAATATCAGCTTAACGAAGACGGCTATCGTCTACAATTTAAAAACATGTTACCTGAAAATGGAGTTGAATTCTCCGAGTTTATTGCAAGAATACGCATTACTTTCTCACGATGGGTTGAACTATCTAAGACGGAAAAAACTTATGACGGACTTATGGACTTAATACTTAGAGACAAAGTCATGTCGTCTGTCAATGAGTCTTTCCTTGCTTTCCTTCATGAACGTAAACCTAAAACAATAAAAGAAATGGAAGATTTCTGTTGCCAATACGTAACTGCGCACCCACACATAACCATGGGTAACTCTAAGGTGAAAGAAGGTTTACCAGTTGCTTCGGCAGCTCCGTATGGCCAAAACTTTGCTCGTAGATTCCAACAAAATTTTGATAGAAAGAGTAGCGGTAATTTCTGTCAAAATCATGGAAACCAATCTCATGGTGATTCTTCTTCGAAGAATTGGAGACAACCTGATAGTACTCGTTACTATCACCCTAATAATTATAAGCATTTCAAAAGAGGATATGGTAATAGAGGTTATTCCTGCCGAAGACCTCAGAACCAAACAAATAGATGTTCGCATCAATGTGAACATGATAGTAATCGTGGAAACTGGAATTCGAACCAGGATAACAATTACAATAGAGACAATAATAACTGCAGAGATAATAATAACTCTGATAACTTCAGAGGTAATAATAGTCGGGGTAGATCTCAACACAAAAAAAAAAAGAGATATCAGCAGGCTAATGCTGTACAACAGGAAACTGAGGGAGCCTGTAATCATGTTGTTGATAGTAAAAACTTTGACGCTGTCACTGGTTCTGCTTTTGACTTTGAGAGAGCAAACAAATGCCCCCAATGCAGTACTTTATTCGAACCGGGTACCATAACTACTTTGAGTTGTGGTCACCCACTTCCCGCTCTTCCTGCTGCTGTTGCGCATGACGGGAGGGGTTCTTTAATTCTACATAAGGGTCTTGTTAATGATACTCCGGTCTCACTACTTTTCGATTCCGGATGCACCACTATTGGTGTTAGACAATCGCTTGTAGATCCATCTTGTGCTACAGGAAGGGTTATTAAATGTGTCACATTTGGCGGCACTCTAGAAAAATATCCTACTGCTGTAATTCGCATTGCCACTCCTTTCTTTACTGGAGATGTGCATGCTTGTCTCTTACCTAATCCTATTGCGGACCTTATTATTGGTCGTATTCACGGAGTTAGGGAGTGTACCCCACAGCAGATTGCTGCTTGGGAAGATAATAACATGCAAGCTACAAATGCAGTAGTTACAAGAGCACAAGCTCTACAAACACCCGAAACTTCACTGAATAGTGATAATGAAGTTGATAGCCAAGATAGTCACTTAGTAATCACTCGTGACTCTTTCATAAAATTGCAAGAAGAAGATCCTTCTTTAAAAAAAATTCTTCGTTCTTGCGAAGAAAGGTGATCCGAATCAGGATACAAATAGAAAATCTTGGATTGCAATGAGAAAACGGCGTACTTGTACGTATGGTACAAGATTCGACTACGTCGGCACATTCGCAAATTCTTGTTCCCAAGAGCATGAGAGTGCCAAATATTACAACATGCTCATGACTCGCAATGTGCTGGACATATGGGTTTTGCCCGTACGAAGTCGAGAGTCCTTGCGGCTTTCTTTTGGCCTTTTGTCAATAAGGACATTCGTATTTACTGCCGATCATGCAAGGTATGTCAGGAGGTCAAATCTAGAGGACCACGACATGCTGCGCCTATCCAGGCTGCTGACATTCCTATTCGGCCGTTTCAGAAAATGGCCATAGATATTATTGGCCCTTTTAAGGTCAAGTCGGCCAGAGGACATCAGTTTATCCTTACATGTGTCGATATGTGCACACGTTGGCCAGAGGCTATTCCTCTTAAGAGCATATCTACTACAGATATCGCAGATGCTCTTTGGTTGATATTTTCTCGCTTGGGGTTCCCAGAGAAATATTGTCAGACCATGGCACTCAACTCATATCTGACACTATGTCACAGGTAATGTCTACCTTACATATTGAACGATCTCTCAGTAGTATCTACCATCCTATGTCTAATGGGTTAGTTGAGCGTCTGAATAGAACGCTCAAGACTTTGCTTGGTAAGATAACTGAAGATCATCCTCAAGATTGGGACAGGGTTTTACCCGCGGCTCTCTTTGCCTATAGAGAAGTCCCTAATGAACACACAGGATTTTCTCCCTTCGAACTTGTCTTTGGCGCGCGTCCACGCGGCCCTATGTCTTTATTACACGATCTCATCACTGCCGATGATATTAGCGATGAAAACTCAATCCTCATATGAGTATGTCATTGCTCTTAGACAAAAGATCATTGAGGCATGTAAGCTAGCAACTGCTTCATCAGAAATTGCTAAAGAGAAGGCAAGGCAGTTTGCTAACAAGAATAGATGTCTACGACAACTTTGTCCAGGTGACAAAGCATTCGGCCTGCGCCCCAGTAGGGAAAATAGACTTCTTATTGCATGGAAAGGTCCGTATGCAATAGTCTCTCGGATTTCCGATGTTGACTATGTGGTCGATATTGATGGAAAGCATAAAACTTTCCACATAAAAATGCTTTCGGAATTTCACGAACGTCCGGACTATTTGCTGCCTATTTTCCAGGCAACGGATGATGCTCCTGCACCTCACGGTCATTATTCATCCCTGTCTGTCATTCAGGATGAGGAAGCTACCTTCTCTGATGTCAACCTTCCCCTTCCAGTGGTTCCATTACATTCCACGGAATCTTGGAAAAACGTTTCTGTTTCTCCTAATCTTTCTGGTGACGAACATCGACGAGACTTGTCGATGTTACAAACATTTCAGGATGTTCTCACTGACATTCCTGGACACACAGATGTCATAGAACATGACATAATTCTTACCGACAATAATCCAATTAGGGTTAGGCCGTATCCTATTCCTATACACTTTCAGTCGCAAGTGGAAAAGGAATTGGATGAAATGATTCAATTAAATATAATTGAACCATCGACTTCACCATATTCTTCTTCCATGGTTATTGTCCGGAAGAAGGATAAGAACATACGAATTTGCGTTGATTATCGCAAATTGAATCAGGTCACAAAGTTCGATGCTGAACCGATGCCTTTGTTAGAAGATCTACTGATTAGACTTTCTAATTCTAGATTCTTCACTAAACTTGACTTGTCTAAAGGTTATTGGCAAGTGCCTTTAGCAGAGCATGCCAAACCTCTTACTGCTTTTTCTACACCTAGGGGTCTATTTCAATGGAATGTTATGCCTTTTGGTCTCATGAACGCCCTGCCACTTTCGTTCGCATGATGCGTCGAATTCTGTCACATCGTTCGGATGTCATCGCATACTTAGATGACATCTGTCTCTTCAGTGATACCTGGGAAGATCACTATTTAGGGTTATATGACTTACTGTCCACTCTACGTGAGAATAATTTGACAGCAAAACCTTCTAAAGCTTTTGTTGGTTTTGGTGAAATCTCTTTCCTGGGTCATCGTGTTGGTCATGGTCTCTTGAAGACAGAAGACCACAATACTTCCAAAATACTGAACATCTCTGTTCCTAAAACGAAGAAACAAGTTAGGAGTCTCTTAGGTTTAATTCAATTTTATGGGAGATTTATTCCAAATTTATCTTCGATCATGGCACCTCTATCAACATTGTTGAAGAAAGGTTCGCCTAATCTGGTCCGTTGGTCTGAAGAATGCCAATCTTCACTAGACCAAATCAAGAATATATTTTCTTCTCCTCCCATCTTAAGATTACCTACTCTTGATAGGACTTTTGTTCTTCGGAGTGATGCTTCATCCACTGGGATTGGAGCAGCACTGATGCAAGAATATGCAAATACTCTGCATCCTGTTATGTACATTTCTAGAAAACTAAATGCGGCAGAGAGGAACTACTCGGTTTTAGACCGTGAGTTGTTAGCGATGGTTTGGTCAATTCTAAAGCTACAAAGATTCCTCCTGGGCGCACATTTCATTCTAGAGACTGATCAGAAAGCTCTTACAGCTATTCAGACTAAGAATTTGAAGAGTTCGAGATCCACTCGATATGCTATAGCTCTTCAACCTTTTCACTTCACGGTACGAGCTATCCGTGGTGCGGATAATGTGATGGCTGACATTTTGTCTAGATGCCCACATGACTCCAACTAATACTTCTGTCCTATATTTCCATATATTACAGAGTCATAACACACCTATATTTCTACAATAGATTAGCACATCTGTACTTACTTTATATGTACACACTATCGTGCTTTGTTGTCATCTTCTTCTGTTCGTTTTTTAAGATGATAGAGGAGGACTGAGTAGTTAATATAAGGGCCGTTAGTTTACTAAACAGCCACAATTATTAATAATGTATTGTACCTTATGAAGCATATTAGTTATTAATTAGCATTATATTGCTTGTACTTTCTCAGAATGTCATTGTTGAGCTGAGGACTTACCTTACTAGTATCAAGCATGACGAGTTCTAGATTGTGTACTTACCCTCGGAATACCAGAGCATATGTCCTGGATCGTCATGTAGTTTAACTTTACTATGTACTTATGTCATTACATGTCAAAGAATGTACTATTTAAATTTTCCTATCAGATTTGTACATCCATTTTTAAAGACAATATTAGAGTATGCTGTTTAATGATGATTATAGTAACTTGCATACGTATATTGTGTTTACATGCCTCCCTTTGATATTGAAAAAAAAAATAATATGTTCCACATTTTTTTTTTAATCGGGAGGAGGTGGTGATATGTTGCGTGATAAATTCTCGCAACATTGTTTAATTTCAATATCTATTTTATAACGCAAGGGCAACAACTGCTTGAAATTTATAGTCACTTTTCTCGGTAAGCATTTGTCTTCTCGCGTTGGTATCGAATGCAGTTAAGTTTGAGCTGTGGTCATTTTGCGCTGGACTGCGCAGGACTTGTCTTGCTTCTTGGTCGATCGGTTTCCGCCCACCACTAGTGGGGTGAGCGATTTGGAATGGCGAAAGAGATGCCTCGTTGAAGAGGGGATCTCCGCTATTTTTTGTTCTGTCAGGGATGTGTAGTCCTCTTATGGATATTTCGTTTATTCGGGATAATACCTCTAGTGTATTTGCACATGCCGGGAGGCGTGATATTTCTGTATTTCTTGAAAGCAAGGTAAATTGACTTTTTTCATTAACTCTATCGATTTTGGGTCGTGAGCGATTTCGATTCATAGCCTGTCTTCGAAAGTCGTCGTCACGAGATGTTTTTTCCCAGCTCACATGTCGCTGCATTGTACTGCATCGGTTGATGCATGTACAAAGGACCATTACTTGCTACTTTGTTAAATGAACTAGGTTTGGAAAACCTTTATTATCTAGAGGATATTTTTGAGGACATTATTTATACTTCGGCAGACGTGTCTGTCTTGCTGAAGTCAAACTAAGGAGAGTGAACTGATCTCATACATCTGGTTATCTCCTGGCTGTTATAGAAAAGGATGGAGTTTCCCACCTGACTACATTTACAGCACTATGAAATATAACATGCATCTGACTCATCATTGTAATGCTGTCTACCGTCTATTGCTGTATTGAATGTTGCTGTGATAATGACTGTTTGATGTGCCTACATATTCGCGTAACCATTTTGTCACTGTGGCGTCCACAATAAATAATGAAGAAAAACGTCAACGGCTGTTACAAGAATCATTGACTTTATACGTCGTGAGTTTACTGACGTCCTATGTGGATTGCCCTGTTATTTTTGCATGAACATTGTTTTGACTGAACACATCTGCACACCACACAAAACCAGACATGCGGATACCATCCATCATCATATGGCATCACGCATCAGTCATGCTTTTTTCTTTACCCTGAGGAAGACCACATTAGCAACTAGTTGCTAATTTTATTTAATCGGTTTTGTTGAATTTCTTTTTTCCTTCAGTCATGCTGGTTCCACATGGATCATGGGTCTTCAGTTCTTTCTGGTTCCACATGGATGATGGGTCTTCAGTTCTTGCTGGTTCCACATGGATCATGGGTCTTCAGTTCTTGCTGGTTCCACATGGATCATGGGTCTTCAGTTCTTGCTGGTTCCACATGGATCATGGGTCTTCAGTTCTTGCTTGCTAGGTTCACTCATGGATCAGGGGTCTTCAGTTCTTGCTGGTTCCACATGGATCATGGGTCTTCAGTTCTTGCTGGTTCCACATGGATCATGGGTCTTCAGTTCTTGCTGGTTAGCGATTTCTATAGTTGACCATCTTGCCTAGCTCTACTCGTTGGATCCTGGCAACCTTGGTTTCTTCTTCCACCGTTCTTCTCCAGTTTCTCCTTGGCCTTCCCAATATTGTCTTCCTCTATGAGTTCTAGTCAAGGATATGTCTGGTTATACTGAGGGGTGTTTAATGGAGACGTCTATCCTTCAAGTGATAGGCTTACCTATATTTTTTTTTCTGTTGTCTGGTGTTATCCTTTTTGTCCAACGAGTACCTTTTAATTACCTTCATTTATTTATTTACTTATTTCTTTACTGTACACAGAACTCAGGTTTCGTCCATTATTTACTTAAGAGTTCACCCATCCGTGACTTTAACCTACCCATCTATTATGTGTTATTCGTCTTTCACTACACATCACTGGACACAAGTATTTCGGCCTTTATTTGGTCTATACTTGCTGAGAGGAAAGTTATATTAGTTATTGCGTCTTTAAATTGTCTGGGTCGCCCACGGGGCCTATATACTATAGTTATGTGGGTGTCATGAGAATGACCTCAGCCAATGATGCACTTTTTATGAGGTGCAAAATTGGCTGAGCGATGTACTGTCACAGCAAGGCGATAGCGCCGTTTGGTAGGTCCTAGGTTCGATTCCCGGTAAGCCTGTCACTTATATTTTCTTTTCTGTTGTCTGATGTCATCCTTTATGTCCTCTGATGTCATCCTTTATGTCCTCTGATGTCATCCTTATGGTCCTCTGATGTCATCCTTTATGTCCAATGAGTAAAACTGTTAATTATCTTTATTTATTTATTTACTTCTTTATTTTCTATTCACAGGACTCAGGTTTCCTCCATATCGATTTATTTCAATGAGTTTCCTCCATACATAAGGCGAAGTTCTATCTCTGGTAACTTTAACAGAAGATCAGTGATGGCATATCAGGAGTCAGAACTTTGTAATACCACATGGAACTGTGGAAATAAATAGGGCGTCTGCCGCTTAGTTTCCGTATTTCTTAGAGTCAATCGCCCATTGGCCCAACTGTCAGTAATTAGAGGACATTCTATTAGTGTTGTCTCTGCCTGATGAGGTTAATGGGTTACATTGTACGTATTCTGTAAAAGAGAAATTGTACTTTCTATAGAATTCCTGTTATAACATAAGGTCTGCTCATTCTCTCCAGTATCAATATCTATCCATAGATTCTACACAGACAGTCACGAGTCATACATAACGACGTGGAAATCAATATTTTTACATATGGGCTTAGAGTAAGCCATTGCCATATGAAAGTTACCCAGTGGTGCAAGACGTTGAAATGGTAGGAGTTGCTACTAATAAGAAGAGTGTATTTCCACGCAAAGAAAGAAGAGCGGTATTCACAGCATAAAATAATTCCATGCAAACGGTGCTGTATGATCAAGGATACAGAACAATTATATCACACATCTTTTGAAATAAAGTCATACACGTGATGATAATTAAAATAAGTCTTAATACCCACTTGACCTTGACATACTCTAGGATTGCTTGCCTTTTTATCAGACTGTGTTTTAATTTTTTTTACTTAGGTACTGTTCTGTGCTTAGCCAGTTAGGGTTTGCATTTGGAGAGAGCCGAGAGAAAGTAGTTTGTCACGGCCAGACACTAATATTTAATGCACATTTTCTGTGCCAGGAATTAAAGTTCCCATCCAGTAAAGTTCTAGATAAGGGAAAGGTCAGCCCATTGTATTCGACTACGTTTTTAACACAGACCAATGATTAACAAATTCGAGTTCTTCAGATGCTGACCAAAACCAGATGTTATTATCAGATAGGTGTCATTGCTTTCTTTGAAGATAAACAAGTAGACGTCTGTGAGGGTACAGAGAAGAAGAAAAAAGAAGATAGGCGTTGAGAATTGCTGTTCGAGTTACGAGCATTGTTCTATATTTCGATGTAACAATACTTCTGAGTTATTTCAACTCTCTCGTGCTCGAGATGAGTGTTACGTTGTGTATTGATGTGATATTTAAAATGTTCATATAGATGGAGGTTTCAATTCAGCCAAGTAAAGTACAGTAAATTAATATTGTAGTGAAATTGACAGAGATACAACGGTAAAATTCCTCCAAGGATAACATTTAAGGATAAAAACATAATGCGTAGGCTGCTGATGTACATGATCGCCTAGACCGCGGGTCATCATCCCCATAAAATTGACTTGCTAGACCGGAGGGGAACGGAGGATCAAAAAGGAAAAAAAAAATATGACTGGAAAGGCTAAAGAGACGCAATTGGGGGGGGGGGGGGGGGGAGGGGGGGGGGGGGTGGCGGTGGGGGGGGAGGGGGGGGGGGGGGGTGGGGGAAGGGATAAAAGTAAAAAAATTCAAGTCCCCCAAATTGACACGAGGTACGGAATTGGACGTTTTGCGATACCAAGCGCTTGATTTGAATTTGAGCGGAAGAACGCAGATGTCTGAAAAAATTACAAAAAAATTAAAAAGTAAATTTTTCTTAATATTAATGTTAGGAATATAAAAATTAGCTGGCCAGATGGCCTATTCTGAGCAGTGAACGAATATGGTCTTAATTTTACAGACGGATAGATAATATTGAAAATAATGACAAAAGACAGTGTAGTTTACATCAGCCACAGACTGCATTGAATCTAACATATCGTTATTTGCACACAAAAACACGACCTTGGACACAGATGTTCAAATTTACTTGGCATAGAAGTGAAGGGACATTGGTGGTAGCTGTGTCTAAATATAACTTTTTACAACAAAAATTTGAAGGGGAGAGAACGGTTGGGTCAAAAATCGAGCACAATTTTGTAGAAACACAAGTAGAGACGGACAGACTAACAGATAACCATCCATACGTGACTGAAGCTTGACTGAAATGACTTTAGTGAGGAAATTTGAAATTAAAAATAAACCTCGGCAGTGATTGGCCACAGACAATCATATTATTAGCGCTTAGAGCGCATTTGGGGTCATTCTTCAATAATTGTTCAGTGTTAGACACAGATTTTAAAGTGTGGTGTTTTCCCATATGAAAGACAGTGAGTTAAATTTAGGGACGCCATCCTAAAGCCAGCAGCTCAGCTGAGTTTTGCTAGCACTTCTGTGTTAATTATTCATAATCTGGTAAGATTGAAATTATTTCTTTATATATTTTGAATATTGTTTCATGTTCGAGTGATTTGATACTGCCATATCATAATCTAGCCTTACAAACAAGTAGGGATTTTGCTCTAGACCCCCCCGCCCAAGTCAGGGTCTAGGGACTAACAATGTACATAAACTCCAGAAAGGATTATGCAAGACCGATCAAGAGTTGAGAATAAGGAAACATATTACCTATCCTCTTTTAGGGTAGAAAACTAATAATTATTTTTCAGAATCTATAGTCTGGGAGGATCTATCGGATGTAAACCCACCATGGTAACTGTGCTGTTTGGTCAGAGAGATCTGACCTGTCTGTATAATGTGGTTGTTGTGTCAGTGTGGTGTCCAGACGTGGGTAGAGAATAGATTTTGACACATGGCCCATACTTTGATTGCAGAGCTGCGAGTTTCTGTCGTCCACGAAGAAGTATCTATTCGGGTGGTGATTTACACAAGTGTATCTGTGCAGTCCTTGTGACAGAGACCACCATTATTGCCCGCCAGCACGGAGAGGTGGGACCACCTGATTTCAGCACCAGAGCTACAAATACCAGATGAGTGAGCCTCTGGTCTGCTGGATATTCACCAAACCCATTTAGTTGCAGATACCCCATAAAAATTCCCACCATTTTCTGGACATTGTGTAGTCAATATAGACAGGTGTGATGAGACCACCCCCAACAGCACAGACAATAAATATCCTCCTTAGTAGCTGACTACCAGAACATTTTAATAAAACTAACTATTCTAGTACTTAAATATGTTCACTTTTGCATTTATTATGTAACATTCCATGCATAATTTTTATAAATTTTAAATCCTTCTTTTAAAACAAGTTCTGGTCAAAATAAAACTTGATCCAGAACAAATAAATGTAATATAATTATATCAAAAACTTTACACACGTGAGTTAGTTCAGTGTATTTTAACACTTGTTAATCTTATTAGTCTTGTTAAATATTTATGGGTATATTTATAACTATCACACCACAGTACACATCATTACCCTAGACACTTTACGTAGCTACATTCAAAAAAAAAAAAAAAAAATTAAGTGTGAGGTCGTAGTGGTAGCAAGAAAGGCCTTCTGACAATTCTCAATTACATTTTATCTCAGGAGCCTTCACAGCTGGCCTCATACAATTTACATGTAGTACCATCATCATCATACAAAACCATCAATACCACTACAAATATGAAACAAATATAAAGGTATGTTATCAGGCACTCGCAGGAAATAAAGAAGTAGAACACCAGACAACAGAAAAACAACAGACATGAGTGGCTTACCCAGGATTTGAACACTGGACCTTCCGTGCGACAACCCCGCCTAGCCATGCAAGCGAATCACACTATCCGCTCTGCCATCTACGCATCATCAAAAATGATGTTTCAATGGCAGGTCAATAGTGCGAACCACAATACACGACACCAGAAGTCCTCCATGGGCAGTTCAGCCTATTAATGACGCAATCACTTCTGTTGTATTTTCTATCAAGCAGTATAGGCCGAATCCAACAAGACCCTTAGGACCTTAATACTGTGTCCAGTAAATGAAGTAGACTAGAACAGTGAGAACAGGATAGTGGGTAGGTTTGGTATTGTACAAACATTTATTACAAATAAGGGAGGGAAACCTGAGGCCTGTAAACAGTAAATTAATATGAAACAAATATAAAGGTATGAACAAAGGCACAACGCCAACAGTAACTGTAAATAAACGAACTACTCTCGTTGACAGAGACTGTAATTGTGGTTGTTCGTCCATCACGGGTGATGAAGACCACTCTGTTCATCCAATTATTTAAGAATATGTTAGGTTAGTCTATGGGTACGAAGGTGACTGAAGAGCCCGATGCGGGCCTGGAAAGATCTTGGAATGTGTGGGCAGGGAATGTTTGCTTCATGTGAAGGTTTTATTTCACGGTCCTTTCTAGCTTGTCTCCGCTGTTCCGCTGCTGCTCTTCTGGATGATTCGCATGCTGCTGCACCTTTACGAAGAGATGTGCGCCAGGCAGTTCGGTCTTGCGCAGCAGCTTCCCATGTGTCTGGGTTTATGTCAAAGGTTTTCAATGACGTCTTTAACGTGTCTTTGAAGCGCTTCTTTTGGCCACCATGGGAGCGTTTACCCTTCTGCATCTCACCATAAAAGAGTATCTTTGGCAGTCGATGGTCTGGCATGCGGACTACATGACCTGCCCAGCGAATTTGTGACTGCATCAGAATAGTATCAATACTAGGGATACCAGCTCTGTCAAGAACGGCGGTATCCGGGATCTTGTCTTGCCATTTGATGTTCATTATCTTCCTGAGACAGACTGTATGGAAGTGGTTTAGCTTCTTTACGTGGCGCCTGTATACAGTCCATGTTTCACATGCATATAGCAGCACTGGAAGCACCGCAGCTCTGTACACCTTCAGCTTTGTCTGTAGACTAATGCCACTTCGATGCCAAACGTTGGTGTATAGTCTGCCAAATGTGCTGCTGGCTTTGGAGATCCTGGTGTTCACCTCATCATCAATGACAATGTTCTGGGATAGTGTGCTACCAAGGTATGTGAATCTGTTCACAACATTCAGTTTCTCACCATTAACCTTGATGACTGGCTCAGTATAAACTGTGCCAGGAGCTGGTTGGTACATGATTTCTGTTTTCTTCGTGTTGATGGTAAGCCCAAAGTTGGCGCAGGCTTCGGAGAATCTATCCACACTATGCTGCAGATCAGCCTCTGAGCCAGCATTGAGGGCACAATCATCAGCAAACAGAAGATCTCTGATGGTGTGTGATTTGACCTTGGTTTTTGCTTGAAGCCTCCTAAGGTTAAACAATTTTCCATCAATACGATAACTAATGTCGATTCCTGTGTCCCCGTCTCTAAAAGCATCAGTCAGCATAGCAGAAAACATGATACTGAACAGAGTCGGTGCAAGTACGCACCCTTGTTTAACTCCATTTGAGACGGGGAAAGGCTCTGATAGCTCACCGTTTTCCTGAACTCTAGCCTGCATTCCATCATGCAGTTGCTGCACTATTGTGATAAATTTCTTTGGGCAGCCGTATTTTGCCATGATCTTCCATAGACCCTCTCTACTGACCGTGTCGAACGCCTTTGTCAAGTCGATGAAAGCTGTGTACAGGTCACAGTGCTGTTCTTGGCATTTTTCTTGTAGCTGTCTTGCAGCGAACACCATATCTGTGGTTCCACGTTCTTTCCGGAATCCACACTGACTTTCAGGTAAAAGACCTTTGTCAAGATGAGCCGTAAGGCGATTCAAAAGGATTCTGGCGAATATCTTCCCAGCGATTGATAAAAGAGAGATGCCTCGATGATTGTTGCAGTCTTGGCGATTACCTTTACGTTTATATAGATGTATAATTGAGGCATCTTTGAGATCGTGTGGGATGGTTTCACTCTGCCACATTTGCTGGAAGATCATATGAAGTTTCTCTATCTGAACTGCACCGCCATCTTTATAAACCTCAACAGGAATTGAATCGGAGCCAGGGGCCTTTCCACTAGACAGTTGACGAATCGCTTTTTTAGTTTCCTCCAGAGTTGGTACATCATCTAATGCTTCATTTATAGGAATTTGGGGCAGGCGGATGATGGCTTCGTCGTTAATAGATGATGGCTGGTTCAAGATATTATTAAAATGTTCAGCCCAGCGTTGGAGAATTTTTTCCTTGTCTGTAATTAGTGTTTTTCCATCTGCATTAAGGAGGGGAAATGATCCTGATGATGTTGGACCATAGACCGCTTTGAGTGCAAGGTAAAAGTTTTTCAAGTCATGGCTGTCAGCAAAGCCTTGGATCTCATCTGCTTTATTACTCAGCCATGAATCCCGCATCTGGCGTAGTTTATGTTGGACGATTCTACGCATGTTGTTGAAAGCGTCTTTCTTGGATGTAGATTTTGGATCATTTAAATATGCTTTATGGAGATGGTGTTTCTCAGCCAACATCTGCTTTATATCATCTGAGTTCTCATCAAACCAGTCATTTTGTTTCTTGATGGAAGGACCCAGGACCTCTGTAGCAGTGTTGTAGATCTGCTCACTTAGGGCTGCCCAATTTGTTTCCACACTTTGGCCGTCTAGCGAGATAGATTTGAGACGGTCTTCTAAGGTGTCAGTAAATGACTGTTTGATTTTTGTCTTCTTTAGTTTGGTGACATCCAGCCTCTTTTGAGTTTTCTTCCCCTGAGGGCGCCTGGCTGGTTGGATACGAATTTTAAGTTTAGATACAATGAGGCGATGATCAGTCCAGCATTCGGCACCACACATGGACTTGGTCACCCGGACATCTTGCCTGTCCTTCTTCCTAACAATTACATAGTCAATTAGGTGCCAATGCTTTGAGCGAGGGTGCATCCAGGAGGTCCTGTTGCGGGTAGGAAGTCGAAAAATGGTGTTGGTGACAAGGAGGTCATGTTCTGCGCAAGTCTGGAGGAGACGAAGTCCATTACTGTTACAGCGACCCACGCCGTACCTACCAATAGTGCCATTCCAGGAGATGTTATCTGAGCCTACTCTTGCATTAAAGTCACCAAGAATGATGAGCTTATCTGCTTTAGGAGCTGATGCAATGACTGCATGTAGTTCTTCGTAAAACTTATCCTTGACATCATCCTGGTTTGTCATAGTTGGTGCATACGCGCTAATGATGGTGGCATGTTTTCTTCCATAGAACAGAGGGATCTTGACCGTCATGAGTCGGTCATTTATTCCCTTTGGGGGCCCCGCTAACTTGCTGACAATTGCTGTTTTGATTGCAAATCCAACCCCTGCTTCTCGTCTTTCTTCAGTTCCTCTTCCGCTCCAAAAGAATGTATAACCTGCAACCTTTTCGCAAAGTTGGCCCTCGCCTGCAAGTCGAGTTTCACTCAGTGCTGCTATGTCAATGTTGTATCTGGCCAGTTCTCTCCCAATCAGGGCAGTTCGTCTCTCAGGTCTGTTTGCGTTAAAGTCTTTGTCAAGTAAAGTGCGCACATTCCATGCGCCTAGAATGAGGGGGAAAAATCTGTCCTTTCTTTTTCTTATATGTCGACCGTCGAAGTAGGGTACCCACCAACCGCGGTAAGCTGGTTAGGTAATGGTGAAGCAGGCAATGTTTAGGGCACCTTTTCTAGCCCCTTCCTCATGCCATGGAGGTGAGCAGTGCTTTCCTAAAGAGGGCTGCTCAGACACTCAGGGAGCTGCCGACTCCCACTGCTGCTCCGATCAGTGGAAGACGACCATATGGCCTGAGCCGCCTGTGTGTAGGTCTGCGACTACGACTGCCAGCGTACCCACGCCTGCCGCTTCGCCGCTCGCCCATCGCCACAGGACTTGTTGTGAGTGGATGGATGAATGGATGAATGGATGAAAGAGTGACTTGCGCTGTGATTTGGATTAAAGTGAGGAAGAGTTGCGCAATTCGTCGACCTCACTCTAATCCAAATCACCGCGCAAGTCAAGACGACTGGAGATGAAGTCAGGTGCAGTGGATGACCAGGGCTTTCTACGTGCCTCGCCGTGCTCCTTACGCTCCACAGCGCGTTGCTGGTAATCGCCGTCATGCCCGTTGAACCAACAGGTGGTTTCTCCGCGCAGTCTATCGAATCCAGTCTTCGCATGCATGGGTAGGCAGACCCTAACTCACCGAAGGTTTATAACCATTCGGCTACCCTCACCTAGTTTAGCCGGCCTGTCAAAGCCGTTGTCCGGGGGTGGCCGCTGTCGCATGCTGACAGCTACGAGGAGCCACAGGTGAGAGCTGGATGCCAGGTTTGGACCAAAGGTGGCTGAGCTGCCCTAAAAAGGGCATGACAGCTCCTTCACCAGAGGTACTACCAATACCTGACTTCCCAACACCCCCGACTGTAATTGTAATACACACAACAAGGCTCCGTTTTTCATATGACAAATCATTGATGAATCAAAGTGGTACTGGTCATTTGTACTAGGCATTCTTAGTCTATACACATTGAAATGAATGTATCTGTCTGCCGGTCTACGTAAGGCCACGACACAGTCTTTAATCGACAATGTTCAAAATTATAACGAGGCAGTAATTTAAGTATACTCCCTGTCAAACACACATCTCTGGTATTCAATAAAATGCAGATATCATCTAGCAAATGAGAGTAGATCAGCGGACATCAAACACTTGAACATAGAGCTCACACAGACACAACTTGTCTCTTTAAGAATACATTCAAAAGTCCTCCCCAGCAGACGTTAAGCCCTACTGCTATTTGTTCGCGTCTGCTTGCATTAATTACATGACGTCATTCAATAGAAACTCCGTTTGGGCACAACTACGATTCACACAAGTGAACACATCGTGGTGCGCAAAAGAAGATGTAACAGTGAGACATTTAGTTTACGGGCTGTGTTAAAAAAGGGGCAGGGGAGGGGGTAGATTGGTTGATCCGAGTAAGAAGCATAGAACTCGGTAGAGTTTTTTAAAAGATAAAAAATAAAATATACAAATCTTCAATATAAAAGACTTTCACACACCAGAGAAAAAAACGTTCTTCTAAATAAATCCGATATAAAGAATGGGGTCGGGGAATGAATTGTGCCACCAAACGTGGGTTGAGGAAGCGAGAAGAGAATGAATGTAAGTACATTTAGACTACAAAATTAAAAATAAATAAAATAAACACCTGGAGCCAGAGAGACTAATAAGCGAATTACATTTTGTCAAAACCTCACAATATCTTACTCAATATGTTAGCACTTCAAATAAAAGAAGCAATGCTCTTGAGAGAGGAAGTATCATTTTATGCAGTAATTGTAACGTTTATCTTCTCATGGCGCTGATGTTACTATGGCGTTGATTACACAATGAACATTTAAATTATCATCTATTCTTTTGAAATGACAGCGACTTTCTAGAAGGTTCCATTACGTCCATCCACAAGTTCAGAGCACTTGGATTAATTTTGATGGTGAAGGCAGTTCCATGTAATAAAACAGCTGTAAATAATATTCTCTGTTTATATCTCTATTCCTAGCCGACTAACCTGGCAACACACTAGTTTACACCGACACCCCCACTATGGCACTTCTTATCTCATCATCATCATTACCACTATCCTGCAGCTCCTCCAGGAGTATAGGCCTTAAAAAAGGATACCGTGTCCTCCTGTCACGTGCCAGAAGGTCAAGGTCTTACCGTATCTTCTCTATCCTTTTATTTATGTCTTCTTCACGTGTTTTTTAAGTCTATCTCTACCCCTCTATCCATGGCATTCCAGAACAAGGACGTTCACGTGACGCAGGTGTCCTCAGTGTGTGTCTTATCTATCGTCAGAGCCTTCTTCTTCTATTTAGTTCCATCAGCACTGTCTAGTTTGCTGTTTATTCACGTTTCGTTTAATTTTTAATTATTATGACCACCTTCATCGCTGGCACATTTCTTCTCGTTCTGTCATTCTCTCACTGCTATGTGTTTTTATATCATTTTATTTTATCTCTGGAATAAATTTTTTTCTTATCGCAATTGTCCATCGCTGTTTATCTTCAATTGCTACCATGGCTTCTCCCTGTCTGGTCACTACAACATTTCATTTAACTTCCGTCGTGTTTTCGTCTTTTACTCACATTGTTTACATACCAAACACAACTTTGTTTCTCTATCTCACATTCTCCGTTTGTATCTCCTTCGTACAAAAATCATTCTTAGAAAATCTGGCCAGATTATTTCACATTTAATGTTTACAAATAAATAGGTTACACAACCACGTGACCTTAAAAAAACTAATACTGCAGTTTTCCTTTCACTTCATCAATGACTAACAGACCAGGTTTTTTAAAAGTGTCACCAACATTATTCCGTGACTCATGTTGGAAATGCGTCATCAGAACTCATTAAACGATTGATCCTTATTCATGGCCGTATCGAAAATCGCACTGATGCAAATTAGGACACTTGATCAATACGACTTATTGAACTGTGAATTTTCAACTGTGAGGTCATTAAGATCGTGTTTCGATTACCCAGTCTTGTCATGTATGCGACTATTACTTTTTTCTTTTAATTAATTACATTTCAGCCTTGTTTTTTTTTTTTTTTTTTTTTTCGTCTTCAGTGTTATTTATGTCAAACTTTAAACACAAAAATAATTAACTGTCACAATACAGCTTCAGTTTGATTTCTGACACTGCTTTCAATACTGAAGTTGCAACACTACTATCAGCAGTAGTGCGTCAAAATTACACGGGAAGCATTTACAACTGCTAAAAGTGCTTTTCTCATTTCTGTGGTACAAGACTTCTACTGTATTGGTTAAAGGTGAAACATTAGATTACTACTCTTAATGTTTTTATTACATGGTGCTCTAGAGTTATTATTCTTTTGTGTCAATTTTATGATTTATTTACAGAAGTTAACAAATCCATTTCGTAACGTCTAGTCCCGCCGAAAGATTCCGTAGGAAGGTTGTGTGAATGTCTTATAGTAAATGACATAAAACTACAGCTTCCAGCCGGAAAGGTAACTATATCTTTATATATATATATATATATATATATATATATAAATATATATATAATACTATATATATATATATATATATATATATATATATATATATATATATATATATAATATATAGATATATATATATATATATATATATATATATATATATAAAAGGTATGTATCATCCGTGATAACCATGTAAAAATAAAAGTCGAAAATGTAATCGAAAATTATATCGAAAGAAAATCGGGTATGAAATACTCCCAGCACATTAACATGATTTTAACATTACGGTTTGTAGGGTAATGTAAATAGCGTTTAGACGTGACTGTTTGGCGTTTCCGTTGTCATGGAAATTATTACACCTCATTCACTGACATGTGTGAATTAGGTGAATTCAAAGACATTATAACATCACAATTTTCCTCTGCGCTCTTTTCGGAGCATAGACCCACCTCTGCATCTGGGCCCTTTGTAAGATGCATGCACCAAGCATTCACATGCTGTTTCAGCGGTGGTTTTTGTGACATTGTATTCAACGTGATAAGGTTGCCAGCACCATACACAACCTTATATTCCTAGCCTTCTACGACATGCCTGAGGGTGCAGAAATCATATCCTTTTCTTTTTTTGTCTCCTCAGAGACCCCCCGTGAACTAAACGAGGTATGTTAAATAATGTTGAAGCAATAGTAGATACATATATATATATACTGTATCGCCATTGTCTTCTATTTTTAGACCTACTGCTAAGAAAAACGTGTATATTAATAATGGCACATATGAATTGTCACTGATAACACTGATGGCTGCCTCTTGACGCTGGCAGTGAGAATGACATAAATACATAGATATTAGACAGTACAACCAACCACTGCGGACATAACATTAAGAAATGAGTGCATGAGGACAGCCACCAATGAAATGGATCATGGGCTTGCTGAAGCCTTTTCTTCTTCTTCTTCCGTCCTTAGCCACCGACCGTCAAAGCAGTCAGTGGCCATTACGCCTAGTGGCGTCTTAGGGCAACAGCAGATAGGTTTTCTTTGCCATTGTTTCCCATCACGCCTAGTGACGTCTTTAGGGCAACAGCAAATCAACCCATTTGCTGTTGTTTCCGTAATCGAAGTGACTGGCAAACGGGTGATCAGCCCGTTGTGTGAAGCCTTTTGACAAGAGGATAAACCTTCCCTTGATGGGTACCAAGCATTCAGGAAAACAAACGGTTTGTCCGGGAAAGTTTAACAACAATAATTGAAAGATCTGTAGAGACGAACCTGTAATTACAACTTAACCACAGTTTTAAAACAATGTCTTAAGACATTAACATTTGGACATTGCTCTGGTTCGTGCCTCTTTTTGTTATGGATATTTCTCGTGGGACTGTCTTGTATTCAAACTGCTCACAAGAAGAGGTACAGAGTATCCGAAGGGCAGGGAAATGTAAATTGTGTCCTGCTGAGGCCGAGGGGAAAATTGTATCTATCCTTAGAGTCAGACCATAAAGATGAATACCTGAAGAAGATGGTAAGAATCGTTTTGGTGCCTTGTTAGCAAAATGTCTGAAAATAGTGCTCTTCCCTAAGGAAGACAAAATGTATCAGTTGAAATAGCAGAAAGAGTGGAATTACTATTGTTGATTGACTAACGTGAACCCTTTGACGCTAAAATTGGACACATAATTATATTCCGAGTAATAGACACTGGAAACAACATGAAAGGGAGTAGATGTGCAGCTTTATTGGTCTCTCGGGGATTCATGAGCACATATGTGTGACAAGTTTATTCAATATCTACCAACGTTACATGTCTATTTCTTGTATCCTCTTATAATCTTTCATATATCAAATATTTTTTGTTGTTAGATACATTATCTCTGTATTTCATTTTTTTCCTGTATTTTTTTCACCCATTCGTTTTGCGAATATTATTTTCATATAATTCGCAAACTTTACCTGTTTTCCCTTCTCATAAACTGAGAATCGCGCTAGGACGATATTACGTAGATGTCAGGGCTGCAGGGCGTCAGAAGGCGTGATAAGTCGGTTCGCTGAACACAGGACGTAGCAAATCGTCTACATTCTCAACGAGCGCGCGAGCTTCTTCTCGGCATAGTCCCGGTGAGGTGTGATACTTTACATCTGCACCGGTCAGTATCCAGACATTTGTCTCGAAAATCCCAAACTGACACGGCGCCCACTTGGGCCATGGTCAGCTGTAGTGTGAAAACTGCCCTGAAATGGAGTCAGGCTGTCTGGGATTTGAAACTGACACGCGTACATCGTGGTCAGTAGGTGACAGTTACGACACGCGTTAAGCGGACGTAAATGTTGGGAGTAGGGGAGATAATTTCGCGTGGCGAAATAGTTTGGGCCCTTTGTCTGATTTTAAGATATTGGCCAAGTTTGAAACTTTAATTTCATTCTCGCTCATAGACTCCACAGTAGATAGGTCGCTCGAAAACAGAATAGCTGTTAGAGAAGATCTCAGTTTGTTTCGGCAATTTGTCGAACTTCTAGACTTCCAGAAATATTTTCAGCATTTTTATTCTTAAGTTGTGCGACTACCTGTAATTCTGTGGTTGAGGTAATTAATATGATAGATATATAGATTTTGTGAGTGTTAAAGTGTTAAATCGCTTAATTCATTTTAATCTATTTCTTTAGCGCAGAAGAGAAATAAAGTGGTAGGCTATTATATTTTCTAGGGAAGCATTCAGTGGAAAGCAGACTAAAAATTAAAATTTCTAGCTTATAACGGCAATTGTAGCTATTTATAAATTTAATTTAACTGCTAATACTCAGTCGAGTGTATTTTTCTAAACTAACGTATAAACTCTAGAATCCAGCCTCATGAATGGTGACGGAATACGCACGTGTTCTTAATTTATGAGGATTGCTGATTTTTAAATATAACTTACGTCACGGGAAGTTTAAATGATAAGCAAAGCTCTCTGCTTGCAAGTTTAAATGTAAGTTTTAACCAGTACAGATTCTGTTTATTATATTATATGTGTTATTTTTCCTCCACACAGTGAAAGTTTTGGGGTGACCCTAACTTTACCAGCACCTAGTAGTAGTTTCCATACTTGTGAAGAAATAGACAGTCCTTATTTTGAACCACGTGGGTTTTCTCAAGTAACACTGATCTGACGGTGCAAGTTAGACAGAAATACTAATATCCCTATAACGGGTTTTCAAAGACTGTAATGATAAATACTGGACCTTGGAGCCAGCACTTAATTTCTTCTAGAAACTCTATATAATTTGCTGCCTGGTGGCGTGAATATTAACAATCATTTCCCGACTAGATTATATCTTGTGGACAAATCTGTGGTGTGACTAAAGTGAATCCTATACTGAGGGAAGGCACCGACCTGACATTCATCATTTTTTAGAAACCTACGCTATTGACACTGTGCTCTGCTAACTCCCGCGCCTGGAATAATTGTTAGGTGACTTAATCAGACATTTGAACAAATTTGCATACCCAAGTAGTCGTTCCCGGAGACTCCAAGTTAAATACGTCTTTTGGAACTGGGGACTTCTTGGCAGAAGACTGCATTTTTTGAGTCTGTGTGAAAATCTAAAATCAATGTGTTCCAAGAGGCAGCGAGCAAAGTCGTGAGTACCTGAATGAGAAGCCATGGCGGAATGAATGAGTGTACGCTGGTCTGAGTGATATTTTCACTATTATATCTTTGACACCCTGTTGCTGTCCTAATTTTTTTGTTTCCAAATCTGCATAATTTGTTGCTAAGGCTAGAGTTCTTGTGTTTTTTTGTCTTAGGTTAAATCAGATGTTTTTTCAAACTCTGTGCATATAATTACGAGATAAAACAAAGAAAAACTCTTAGACTCAAACCCTATGTATCTGTGACTCGGGCGCCATCATCTGTTCTCTTAACGGGGCCGGGCTAAACCTAGAGTTAACACTATAACGGGGCTATCATCCTTGCAACATTTCCTTGATTTTTTATGACTATGTGTATATGTATTTTCCTTGATGTACTTTCTTTGATGTTGTGAGCCGATTTTTCCTGATATTAAAATCGCTCTTGAACTAAATAATCGTGTTTGGTCAGCTCGTTCTAGATAATATATATATCATTGTTATAGTTTTCCCACGTCTGTGTGTTTACCTGTCGTCACGTGTATGTGCGTGCCTGTGAGTGATAGAAATATACGTAATATGTATATTGGTGTAGTCTGTCTGACGCTGTAACAACTGTTGTAGAAGATAGGTGAGAGAGAGAGAAGAATTCTTTTCGCTTTCAGAGACAGCCACTATATCAAATCTATCATCTCACGTGTGTGGAAATTCTATTACCTTTCACTAACTCTCACTGAGTCTATCACCTATTCAAACCTATTCAGAAGGGACCAAACCTAGTCTTAATTCTCCTATCGGAAATCTACGACAAATGAGGGCTCGTTTCCGGTCTTTGAACTTAGAATAGGAAGACGAGTACGACAAACGTGGACTCGTCTATCTGGATTTTGAACTTAAGATTCTGTATTCTGTATTCTGATATAGAGTAAGAGTGTGATGTCTTGTGAGTTGTTATATCTTTAAATAATTACCCCCTAGACTAGCGATCTGTTTACGGGCGTGCTGACCACACAAACTAATAAGTTTTTTTTTCCACAGCATCTTTGAATAATATACATTTTGGTTACAGGTTGATTTGTCGGGATATATGTTAACTGCTGATTGTAATACTAAATGCTGGTAAAGTGGTGAGTGTATAACATTCACTGGGTACTGAGGCAGAACGGCGTTTGAACTAAGTTAAGGAGTGTGTTTCGGACTTTTTGTCCAGATTAATTCCCTCCCTTACCCGATCTGACTTCAGGGGCGAACTTATAGTGGATTTTTAAAAATTAAGGGATTATTTTTCTCTTTAATGTTTGCAATATTCTTTTGCTTTTCCACTGTAGCAACTTATTTTTCAGAAGTAATCTTAACTACCATTTAGTTGGCGTAGTCGTGTTTTGCATTAAGTGCTTTATTGCCGATAATAGCAGCGATAGTTAGATTTTACTTTGGAGGAGGTATCCCAGGGTTAAGGATATCATCTTTTGATTTTTGGAATTTTTTTTCTCGTAAGTGGTAGGAACCAGGTTATTCTTTTTCCTATTTTCTATCTCCACGTGTCTCAGTCACTGACATAATATGGCCGAGAGGGCAAAGCTTAGACAACTTCTCAGGGACGAAGCGAGAGAGGAGGGACTGGAAGGAGAAGAAGCGAAAGCATTTGTCAGAGACGACCTTGAGAGATATGATGCGGAGAGGAAAGCAGCGGAAGCTAAGGAAAAAGCAGCCGCAGATTTACAGCAGAAGAAGATGGATGAGGAAATGGAAATCCGCAGGATGCAGCAGGAGGAACGTGAGAAGGAGAGGCAGCATGAGGAAAAAGAGAAGGAGAGACAGCACGAGAAGGAGAGGGAGGAGAGACAGCAGGAGAAGGAGAGGGAACAGAGACAGCACGAGTTGGCGCTTAAAACTCTAGAGTTCCAAAGTCGTGGTGCTGCCTCTACCTCCAGCAATGGAGAGTCTTCTCCTCATTCTTCCTTAACTGACCCTGCTAACACTCAATCTCTTCAACTAAATGCTATGTCTTTCACTCTTGAAGCTTTTCCTTGTCCAAATGAGAAGATTGACACATGGTTAGAAAAATTTGAGAAAATTGCAACTCTGTACGGGTTAGAGAGGTCGCGTTGGAATATGAAACTTTCCCAGGCCCTAAAAGGTTCTGCTTATGATGTTTATTCTAAGCTGGAAAGTAGCCAACAAGACGACTACGATGTGTTGAAGAAAGCGTTACTGGAGCGCTTTGAAATGAACGCTCGCAAGTTTTTGCAACTGTTTCGCAACAGCCGGAAAGAGAATTCTGAAACTTTTCACCAGTTCTCATCTCGTCTTAAGGGATATCTAACAAAGTGCCTTGAGCTTTCGCAGCTCCCCTCTACCTATGAAGGTCTTGAGGAACTTGTTCTAACTGAACAAATAAAGAACACTTTGTCTGCTGATACCCGGAGATTTCTCGCTGAGCAGGGGGCAGAAAAACTTGAAGACATTTTGGAAAAGTCTGAGCGTTATCACAATGCGCTGGCTGAACTACCGGCCACAAAGCGGAAACCGACAGAGGAGCATTTTCGAAAACATAACCTAGAGCAATCTTCTCAGGCTTCTAACCAAAACAACCACAGAGAAACTGGACCTCAAAACCCCCCTCCTGAAAAATCCAAGTTCTACAAGAACAAGTACCCCAACCACCCCAAACAGTCTGATCAACCCGACCGCCCTACATGGCAGCGCAGCCAGAAAGGACAAGGTGGCAAAGGGAAAACCCCTGAGCACGGGACATATGATCAGACCGAGCACACCGAGCCGAAACGCATCGGATGCTTATTGACAGTCTCGCAAGGCGGAATTATTGACAGTGATTCCCAACCTGTTGGGGATAGACCCTCAACGCGAGGTACTGTTACTTTGAACGGTTCTCAAACTTCTTGCTTATTTGACACGGGCTTTCTTATGATTGCATTGTTGCCAGAAACCTGGTCAAACCCGGTCAAGAGACAGCAGAGACCGTCCAACTTTGTGGAGTTCGTAAGAGTGATGCACCTACAGCGCTTCCCATCGCATTGGTGGAGATACACTCTGACTTTGTCAGAGGTGTGATCAAAGCGGCTGTTATGGATGATCCCATCTACCCAGTCATACTTGGCGGGAGATACGTGTGTATTGGGAAACCGGAAGAGCCGATTGTGGCAGCAGTAACTACAAGAGGGCAAACCAAGAAGGAACGGGAGCCTGCGCCAAATTTGTTACCTATGGAACTTAAAGAAGCGCAATACAAGGACCCTACTTTGGCACCCTGCTTTAGGAAACTGCCCATGGCTAAGGAACCCAAACAGCACGGGGACATTTTTTCTGAGGATGGCGTACTTTATCGGAGAACGGGCAAGCCTGACCAAGGTTACAACCAGCTCCTAGTACCGAAACAGTACAGAAGCCAAATCCTAGAAATGGGGCACTCTCTTCCCTTTAGCGGACATATGGGACAGAACGCCACAAACCAACGTATAACCACTCATTATTGGTGGCCAGGAGTGAATACTGATATCATCAGATATGTCAAATCCTGTGCCCAGTGCCAACGTGTGCCACCCAAGCAACGGGCACCCCCAGTTTCTTTGGGTGAAATGCCAATAATGGGGTACACCATTCGAACGGGTTGTGATCGACATTTTAGGGCCTTTCGAAAGGACTAAAAGAAGGAACAGGTTCATCCTGACCTTAGTCGATACATGCACTTTATGGGCAGAAGCTATCCCGCTAACATGCGCAGATGCCAAGCATGTCGCAGAAGCCCTCGTGCAGATTTTCACTCGGTTGGGATTCCCTCAGCAAGTGTTGACGGATAATGGATCTCCATACCGAAACCTGTTGATGGATGAGATCGTTAAGATCTTGAGGACCCAACACATCCACACTAAGCCATATACTCCGGCGGGAAATGGGCTCGTGGAACGTGCTAATGGAAACCTCACCATGATGCTAAGTAAGCTGGCACAAGTGAAACCTGAAGATTGGGATCTCTGTATTCCTGCAGCATTATTTGGCTACAGAGAATCTCCTCATACTTCCACAGGATTTCCGCCAGCTACACTCTTATTTGGCAGACCCATTAAGGGCCCGCTTGAAGCCTTACTTCAGTCTCTGACAGACGAGAAGGCGGATGAGACAGTCGGCTCAGCAAGTAAATATGTGTCGGTTTTAAAGGAAAGGTTGAAACTAGGGTGGGACCTAGCAACGACTAACTTTAAGCGAGCTCGCACAAAGCACGCTAACCGATACAGGAAAGTCGCGGAAGAGAGAGAACTGGAAGCAGGAGAGAAAGTTTTGGTGTTACTCCCTACTGAGAAACAACCAACTGAAGATCGGATGGCAAGGGCCGTTTACCGTCCTGAAAAAGATTTCTAAGGCTAACTACCAGATCTCTATTGAAGGAAAGGAGAAGGTTTTCCATTTAAATCTCTTAAAGAGATACTTGGAAAAAACCAGTGCCAACCTCCGACCATCTCCTGACGATCGCCAAAACTGACGAAGATGATGATAGTGGCAGGGATATTCCACCGCTATCACAGGAAATCTTTCAAAAATGTCAGAAGCGGCGACGCTCTTTCAAGCGCGCATGGGAGACATTCCGGGGGAAGGAAACTTTGAGGAGTGGACTTGAGTAGGAATTGGACAGAGATGGAGGGGGAAGATGAGAGGGAAGAGGACAGACACCCCGAAGCTACGGTTATAGGAAAATAAACTCCATAACGTAGACATGGAGTGCTTCCATATCTTAAAGGGGGGAGGCTCTGTCACGTAGGGTTTATATTCATTTAATTTCCTACAACTTCTTCCTATTCTTTCACCCGAAAATTCTCTCTTTTATTATCTCTGTATTTCATTTTTTTCCTGTATTTTTTTCACCCATTCGTTTTGCGAATATTATTTTCATATAATTCGCAAACTTTACCTGTTTTCCCTTCTCATAAACTGAGAATCGCGCTAGGACGATATTACGTAGATGTCAGGGCTGCAGGGCGTCAGAAGGCGTGATAAGTCGGTTCGCTGAACACAGGACGTAGCAAATCGTCTACATTCTCAACGAGCGCGCGAGCTTCTTCTCGGCATAGTCCCGGTGAGGTGTGATACTTTACATCTGCACCGGTCAGTATCCAGACATTTGTCTCGAAAATCCCAAACTGACACGGCGCCCACTTGGGCCATGGTCAGCTGTAGTGTGAAAAATGCCCTGAAATGGAGTCAGGCTGTCTGGGATTTGAAACTGACACGCGTACATCGTGGTCAGTAGGTGACAGTTACGACACGCGTTAAGCGGACGTAAATGTTGGGAGTAGGGGAGATAATTTCGCGTGGCGAAATAGTTTGGGCCCTTTGTCTGATTTTAAGATATTGGCCAAGTTTGAAACTTTAATTTCATTCTCGCTCATAGACTCCACAGTAGATAGGTCGCTCGAAAACAGAATAGCTGTTAGAGAAGATCTCAGTTTGTTTCGGCAATTTGTCGAACTTCTAGACTTCCAGAAATATTTTCAGCATTTTTATTCTTAAGTTGTGCGACTACCTGTAATTCTGTGGTTGAGGTAATTAATATGATAGATATATAGATTTTTGTGAGTGTTAAAGTGTTAAATCGCTTAATTCATTTTAATCTATTTCTTTAGCGCAGAAGAGAAATAAAGTGGTAGGCTATTATATTTTCTAGGGAAGCATTCAGTGGAAAGCAGACTAAAAATTAAAATTTCTAGCTTATAACGGCAATTGTAGCTATTTATAAATTTAATTTAACTGCTAATACTCAGTCGAGTGTATTTTTTCTAAACTAACATATAAAACTCTAGAATCCAGCCTCATGAATGGTGACGGAATACGCACGTGTTCTTAATTTATGAGGATTGCTGATTTTTAAATATAACTTACGTCACGGGAAGTTTTAAATGATAAGCAAAGCTCTCTGCTTGCAAGTTTAAATGTAAGTTTTAACCAGTACAGATTCTGTTTATTATATTATATGTGTTATTTTTCCTCCACACAGTGAAAGTTTTGGGGTGACCCTAACTTTACCAGCACCTAGTAGTAGTTTCCATACTTGTGAAGAAATAGACAGTCCTTATTTTGAACCACGTGGGTTTTCTCAAGTAACACTGATCTGACGGTGCAAGTTAGACAGAAATACTAATATCCCTATAACGGGTTTTCAAAGACTGTAATGATAAATACTGGACCTTGGAGCCAGCACTTAATTTCTTCTAGAAACTCTATATAATTTGCTGCCTGGTGGCGTGAATATTAACAATCATTTCCCGACTAGATTATATCTTGTGGACAAATCTGTGGTGTGACTAAAGTGAATCCTATACTGAGAGAAGGCACCGACCTGACATTCATCATTTTTTTGAAACCTACGCTATTGACACTGTGCTCTGCTAACTCCCGCGCCTGGAATAATTGTTAGGTGACTTAATCAGACATTTGAACAAATTTGCATACCCAAGTAGTCGTTCCCGGAGACTCCAAGTTAAATACGTCTTTTGTAACTGGGGACTTCTTGGCAGAAGACTGCATTTTTTGAGTCTGTGTGAAAATCTAAAATCAATGTGTTCCAAGAGGCAGCGAGCAAAGTCGTGAGTACCTGAATGAGAAGCCATGGCGGAATGAATGAGTGTACGCTGGTCTGAGTGATATTTTCACTATTATATCTTTGACACCCTGTTGCTGTCCTAATTTTTTTTTCCAATCTGCATAATTTGTTGCTAAGGCTAGAGTTCTTGTGTTTTTTGTCTTAGGTTAAATCAGATGTTTTTTTCAAACTCTGTGCATATAATTACGAGATAAAACAAAGAAAAACTCTTAGACTCAAACCCTATGTATCTGTGACTCGGGCGCCATCATCTGTTCTCTTAACGGGCCCGGGCTAAACCTAGAGTTAACACTATAACGGGGCTATCATCCTTGCAACATTTCCTAGATTTTTTTATGACTATGTGTATATGTATTTTCCTTGATGTACTTTCTTTGATGTTGTGAGCCGATTTTTCCTGATATTAAAATCGCTCTTGAACTAAACAATCGTGTTTGGTCAGCTCGTTCTAGATAATATATATATCATTGTTATAGTTTTCCCACGTCTGTGTGTTTACCTGTCGTCACGTGTATGTGCGTGCCTGTGAGTGATAGAAATATACGTAATATGTATATTGGTGTAGTCTGTCTGACGCTGTAACAACTGTTGTAGAAGATAGGTGAGAGAGAGAAGAATTCTTTTCGCTTTCAGAGACAGCCACTATATCAAAATCTATCATCTCACGTGTGTGGAAATTCTATTACCTTTCACTAACTCTCACTGAGTCTATCACCTATTCAAACCTATTCAGAAGGGACCAAACCTAGTCTTAATTCTCCTATCGGAAATCTACGACATGCTTCTTCTGCTTCTTCTTCTTCGTATACTCTTAGACGTCTACTTGAATATTTTCAAAGAAAACAGTATTCAGTTTCAGGATAATTTCATCTGAATCGAGTCTTATTCCGAAAATGGTACTGGTAACAGCCATATGTGCTTTCTATTTTTCTCATATGTTGGTCATCGTTGAAGCAGATGTTAAACAGGGTTTTTTTTATCAGTGACACATTTACACTCATCGTATTTCATTAGACAGGATTTTAAAAAATCTTTTTAAAATGAGAGCAGACGATTTTAAATAATATAATAGCAGAACGCTTTGTTGTTCATACTTTTTACATTTTAGAATGAAGTGCTCTTTAGTATTATCTTGTTGACAGTCTACACTATACGGTTCTTTCTTCTGAAATAAAATATCCTATCCCCAGATGTAATCTATGCACTATCTTATTGTTAGGTACTTTTAATTCTCTAGTTGTTTGACACGTTCTTGTTGGAGCTCTGAAAAATGTATATGCGTCATCTTTTGAACTGTAATCTCAAGTTACTATCCATTCTTCTATTACTATTTAAAAAATTTGTTGTATCTCTGTTCTTCCCAGGCCTACATGTATTTCGTTTATAATGTCTCTACCTTTCTTGGCTTTTTTTTTATAGGTTCCATTTAAGCCAGCTTGTGAAGGTATCCTCATTGTTAAAATTAAACATCTTCTGGCATTAAGATATAAATGGTGTAGTTACCAAAAATATAGCTTCTGTTTTATCTGTACTGTTGCATTCTGGTATGTTTCCTGAAGTTTGAATTGCTAAAAACGAGCCTTTTAAAACCTTCAATTTATGAGGATGTAGACAAATTCCTGGTGCTTTGAGTATTCCACCATCTCAGGACGCAGAATTAAGAGCGTAGAATAGAACACAAAAACGTACACTGATATATTAGATATTTACATAAAACATTAGACATAATTGTCAACCTAGGTGTAGCCCTCTCTTCTGATGCTTTTTACTTCTGTAGGGGCAGTACATGATATAAGGGAGGTAAATTATGAAGGACGGGGTAATGGAAGTTCAATTGCAAGTACACACACACAGATTAAAACCAATAGTGCTTGTGACAAAGAAGTAAATGTAATTCCGTATGATGTGGGCAATATCATAGACTTGAGAAATTCAATTATATTAACACCAAATTACCAGAAAACAAAGTGCAGTTAATTAAAGCAAAACAAATCGTCAATGTAGACACGACCAAACGTGAGACACAACTTAAAATGTTATGAAATGTATCCAATTATTTTTAACGAGATGTTTAACAATTTGAAGCAAACATTAACTGTCAGATTTTGACATTAAAATTATTCCCCCGTTCACCCCCTACCCCCTGTTTTTTTTTTCATTGTGAGGCCGTCAAGGAAAGTGAGAGCACGAGATTTTATTATTTTCAGTGAGCTAAAAGTTGACCGGGTTAATACTCCATTTTCAGTGAACTAAAAGTTGACCGGGTTAATACTCCATTTTCAGTGAGCTAAAAGTTGACCGGGTTAATACTCCATTTTCATTGAGCTAAAAGTTGACCGGGTTAATACTCCATTTTCAGTGAGCTAAAAGTTGACCGGGTTAGTACTCCATTTTCAGTGAACTAAAAGTTGACCGGGTTAATACTCCATTTTCAGTGAGCTAAAAGTTGACCGGGTTAATCTCCATTTTCAGTGAGCTAAAAGTTGACCGGTTTAATATTCCATTTTCAGTGAACGCAAAAGATATTGGGCAAAATATGCACAAGGAGTTATTGGATGTGCAGCACGATTGTGATGCCCAGATACTGTTCATGTAGAAATGTTATGAGCAGATTTGGATTCAAAGAAAAAAACAACGTGATTATCTTTTGGCAGGAAATAAAGTTATTGGCTCAAAGTTTGCACAAACTTGCCTAACAAGAAGAAAATCAGCAACGTAAACTGTCTGTTTAGTAAGGCAAGAAGGGTACTATACTGTTCAAAAAAAGAAACGCATAGCTATCCGAGGGCGCGTTTTTATGAGTTTGTAAGTAAAATTTGGTGCTAGGGTATATAAAAACCAGCCTCAAATGTTCTTTACCGTGTCAAATGCACGTGTTGACCTGAATTGCGTTCGTTTTTGTAATCGTTACAACGCAATGGTCAATAGTGTTTATGACGCAATTTTTGACCACAGCTCATGTTGCGCACACGTGAAAGCAACAAAATTTGGGGTAAACACTATTCACTGACTACGCAACTGAAACCCTATAAAAGGATAACGCTACACACACAAAAATTCAGTTCATTTTCAAGCAGAAATTTATGGCGTCTCTATCTGTAAATTGCTATTGGCCGACTGCATGCAGGCGAAAGTCAAAGTCAGGTTGCCAGGCATCTAAACGTGCATCAGAGTACCATCAGTCGACTTTGGCACCGGTTCCAAGCCACTGGCTTAGTTGAAGACCGGCGTCGCAGTGGACGACCCAGAGTGACAACAGCAGCGGAGGATCGCTTTATTCGGCTTCGTTACCTCAGAGACAGGTTTACAACAGCTTCCTCAACTGCCCAGTCATTGCCTGCAGGACGTCATGTGTCTGATCAAACTGTCCGAAATAGACTGCATGACGCTGAACTTTGGGCACAACGACCTCACCGAGGACCTGTCCTTACGCGCCGCCATCGCCAAAATCGACTTCTTTGGGCCAACCAGCATCGTCCCTGGGCAGCTGACAATCAGTGGAAACGTGTCTGGTTTAGTGACGAATCTTTCTTTTTGTTGCAGCGTCATGATAGACGGGGTAGGGTCTACCGTAGGCGAAATGAACGTTTTGCCCAAAATTGCGTTGATGAAGCTTCGCCGCACGGTGGTGAAGGTGCAGTGGTGTGGGGAATGATCAGTTACAACGGAAGGAGTCAATTGGTGCACATTGAAGGAGGCTTGAATGCGCAACGATACGTCAATGAAATTCTTCGACTACATGTCCTTCCACTTTTGGCTGCCCAAAGGTCTGTGTTTCAACAGGACAACGCCAGACCCCATTGTGCACGGTTGACCACGCAGTTCCTGACTGCCAACAACATTCTCACCCTTCCCTGGCCATCCCTGTCTCCAGACTTGAGTCCGATTGAGCACATGTGAGATGAGCTGCATAGACGTGTTTGTCGCCGAGACGTTGCTCCAGCCAATCGTCGTGATCTGTTCCAGGCACTCCAGGAAGAGTAGACAGCCATCCCACAGGCCCACATCAGACGTCTGATCGCATCCATGCCCAGGAGATGCCAGTCGCTGATCGATGCAAGAGGAGGCCACACACCATACTAACGGGAAAGCCCGTACGCCAAAAAAATCTCGTGACCCAGATGCAAAACAACTGTCAATGGATTGGTTGAACCCTAAGGTTTCTTGTGTGCAATTTGAACAATTAACTCATTAAATTAAAAAAGTTATTGAATATCAAAATTATGGCTATGTGTGTGCCTTCAGTAGCTATGCGTTTCTTTTTTTGAACAGTATATATATATATATATATATATATATATATATATATGTATATATATATATATATATATATATTATATATATATATATATATATATATATATATATATATATATATATATATATATATATATATATATATATATATATATATATATATATATCAAACGTGTGTTAGGAGGCACACTATCAAACTGTGAATGGAACATTAATGTCCTTGTGCAGGTTCATCACGAGACGAGGTTTCGCTAATTGGTGTGGCTTTGTTTTGGTCACTACCCAGGAGATCGGGAGGGAATGTGACATCATTAGGAACCCCTGGTCATGAAAGAATATCCTTCAATTTTAACTTTGTACTGGGAGTGCTAATTGGCTAGATTTTTAATTATAGAAGACTTTATAGAGGGCATTACAGCAAGAGGTAATCTGGTCATTAGATGCACCCCCCCCCCCCCCCCCAAACCCCTTTTCATCGTCAAAAAAGTATTGTTTCGGTCTTTTACTTCAAATCATGACTCTCAAATGTCATTCTCTTGTAATTTTTTTTTATTTCCATCAACTCAGCGATTTCAATCCAGTCCACTTTGGTTGCCGTTTCCAACACTGTCTATTTTCTCCAGTTGTATTCAGTGATCAAGATACTATTAAGAATTATGAGGAGAAGATGGAGTAAAAATAAACCAGAAACTGGCCACAAACAGCGCGGGTTTTAGTGAAGGTTGAAGCGCAAACACTAACATGTGAATTAGAAGTAGTTGATAACATGACACTATTGGAAAAATCAGTAACATAATTGAGAAACAACAGTAGGGTCCATACTTGTGGTGATGCGTGATCGCCCATTGCTGTCAGCTCGACACTTAAGGAAGTCTTGTAGGCCTCTCTTAAACAACTTTGGATTTTCTTTTCTTCCTTTCTATATTTGTAATGGACAAAGTTTATGTGAAGCTATTGCAAGTCTTCTTTTAATTTCTACTGCACAGTCGCCACAGCTGTTGATGGTTGATCCTAAGTGTTCGAATTCATTAACACCTTCCAGTTCTTCGTTATCAATTTTAATTTAAACTTGCAATTGCTTCACATAAACTAATACAGATGAAAAACCTATGGCAAGGCACAAGCAAAGAGACCAAGTTACAACTGATCAGAGCATGTATATTCCCAGTAGCAACATACGGCTGCGAGACGTGGACACTCAATAAAACAGTTGCAAAAAAGGTTACATCATTCGAAATGAAATGCTACAGAAGGATGTTGAGAATACCCTGGACAGGAAAAAATGACCAACAGAGAAGTACTGCACTCACTAAACAATAGAGGAAAATTGGCTCCTAAATACCATCGCAATAAGGAAGCTAAAATTTTTTGGTCATATAAAAAGACATAATAGTCTGGAAAAAACAGTGATGGAAGGCATGATCCCTGGAAAAAGGGGAAGGGGTCGACCTAGACGACGGTGGATCCAGGACATCACAGAGAGTCTGATCTTGTCTTTGGCTGATGCAGGTCGGCTTGCCCAGAATCGTGATGCGTTCAGAGCAGCTGTAATGGAGACTACGTTCTGGAAAGAATACGTCACATGATGATGATGAATGGACAAGGTTTAAAAAAAAAAGGTCAAAGAAAATGTCCACAACTAAATAAGAAGTGGAAGAATAGATTACCCCTATTTTTTGTAGTAGGAAAGTTTTAAGGGGGCGGGGGGGGGGGGGGGCGCTTACGTATTTTTTTTTTACAAGCAGCCAACGTTGAAGCGTCTGCGCGGTCTAACCGACCTTGGAAAGAATGGCTATACCTAACCTATTTTGGAAATATCGGCTATACCTAACCCATTTTGGAAACATCGGCTATACCTAACCCATCTTGGAAACATCGACTATATCTAACCCATTTTGAAAATATCGGCTATACCTAACCCATTTTGGAAACATCGGCTATACCTAACCCATCTTGGAAACATCGACTACACCTAACCCATTTTGGAAACATCGGCTATACCAAACCCATTTTGGAAACATCGGCTATACCTAACGCAGCTTGGAAACATCGGCTATACCTAACGCAGCTTGGAAACAACGGCTATACCTAACCGAACGTGGAAACATCGGCTATACCTAACCCATCTTGGAAACATCGGCTATACCTAACCCACCTTGGAAACATCGGCTATTCCTAACCCATTTTGGAAACATCGGCTATACCTGACCGAACGTGGAAACATTGGCTATACCTAACCCAACTTGGAAACATCGGCTATACCTAACCCGTCTTGGAAACATCGACTATACCTAACCCATCTTGGAAACATCGGCTATACCTAACCCATTTTGGAAACATCGGCTACACCAAATCCATCTTGGAGACATCGGCTATACCTAACCCCTTTTGGAAACATCGGCTATACCTAACCCACCTTGGAAACATCGGCTATACCTAACCCACCTTGGAAACATCGGCTATTCCTAACCCATTTTGGAAACATCAGCTATACCTAACCTAATTTGGAAACATCGGCTATACCTAACGCAGCTAGGGAACATCGGCTATGCCTAACCCAGCTTTGAAACATCGGCTATTCCTAACCCATTTTGGAAACATCGGCTATACCTAACCGAACGTAGAAACATTGACTGTACCTAACCCAGCTTGGAAACATCGGCTATACCTAACGCATCTTGGAAAAATCGGCTATACCTAACCCAGCTTGGAAACATCGGCTATGCCTAATCGAACGTGGAAACATCGGCTATACCTAACCAAGTGTGGGAACATTAACTAGACGTGAACGAGCCATGCATCCTTATAATTACTATCAAAACCGCAGCTTGTGGTACCGGTTCATATTTGCTCCTGGGCATGGTGTTAGATACTCAACATTTTATCAGCGTCTGGTCTTCATCATGTAAACAGGCGTGTAAGTAATAGGAAAGATGGTGTTATTTTTGGGAACAGGGGTTTGCTTCATGGAAACACGGCTATAATGTATCTGGCTGACACTGCAACAGTTGAGACACATACGCCCAGTCTAACTACATTTGAAGTTTGTCCAAGCCGTATAGGAAAGGGAAGAATGAAAAAAAAAATTACAAAAACACACAAATAGTAATACGTCTTACAAAGAGAAATGACAAGGAAAACCTACGTTGCGGCCACAAGACCTTCGTCAGGGACAGACAAACAAGAGACAGAAGGGACAGAAAGTGAGAATTAAGTGGAGAACATGAAACTATAGAAATAAAAGAAAAATACTCCTGTTAATGCTTATTTTCGTTATCCAGGGATAATGGCGTAAATAGGTTCTAAATTCCAACTTTACTGAAACCACCATGTATGTTGATGTATATCGCCGACAAGTATGTTAAATGTACTTTTGTCTCCTTTGTGCATTAACTTCTTCTGTATTGGGTACCAAGTATGTTAAGCTATGTTCATTGATAACAGTGGGAGTTGAGTGATGATATTGTGTGGATAAGTGATACCACTGATACATCTAAGGTTGTTGATCCACTAGAATGTTAGGCCACCACTGATAATTCTATATAACTGAAACCAGTGGTAGATAAGTGATGAAGGCGTAAATGTGTTCTCCTTATCTAGGCCACGCCCCCTCAGGGCTATTTGTAAATATGTCCCTATTGTCACTATGCCTTGACTATTCAAAGTGGGTGTGTAATGGTGCATTCTTTCGTCACAGCACAGTAACACACATAGAAGCCATGTAGCGTAGAACGACTGGTGATGGTTAATGAACAGTTTTATTAACGCTACACACACAGTCACGATGACACAGACGGAAATTACGCATACAGTACAAATCATAGGTAAGTCAAATCATAAGCTCAAAACACCCCACAGAGCTCCATTATAAAACGTGGTGCACACCTCATATAAATGCACGTACAACACTCCTAAAGAACTGCGCTCACCGCAGTTATAAATATGGCCTCATAACTTATAGCATAATGATGTACTTCTCATTGAAGATGACCATCACGATTTTCCTCAAAGGACTCCGTCCTCCCCTTCTCCACCAAGGCTGCTCCCCGGCAGTTGAATAATCATCGTCAGCTATATATATTCAAGGCCTAATCATAAATAGTGGTGCACTTCCTCTAGAAGATGCACATCACCATATTCCTCAAAGGAAAGACTGCGCACACAGCAGTCTGCAGTAATATAACCTGCATAATATCTATAGATGGCCTACAAAGTCATGTCTTCCTCTCAGACTCTATATATGGCCTAATCTTCACAAAAATGTCTATGGCCTACAAAGTCATGTCTTCCTCTCAGACTCTATATATGGCCTAATCTTCACAAAAATGTCTATGGCCTACAAAATAGTCTCTCCACCTCTCGGACTCTTCATAGCGCCTACATAGACTATACATATGGCCTACACAGTCATGTCTTCCTCTCAGACTCTATATATGGCCTAATCTCCTTCACAAAAATATCTCATAAGCTGCATCCACCGCAGTCATAAATATTAATACATACCATCCTCCAATAATCTAACACATGGAAGAATGCATATGCAGGAAGAATATTCAGATACAGGCCTGTTCAAAAAGTCTCCATCGAGACACACATTGAAAAACACTCTACCATTTTCACCGAACACTGGTCGGGACCACACACTTAGAAAAAAACCAAGGTTGACTTCCTCCGTCAACACTTTCCACCCGACTGCTAGCGGTCACAAAAACTCCCGCCTAAACAGTCACGGGACTTCGCAGTTCACCCCCGCTCAGTCCCTTCCACGAACTAGTCGTGCGAACTATTTACAGTTCTAACAATACAGAACCGCGCTCATGACGCTATCTGTACCCTATGACCTCTATCATATATTTGTTAACCCAATTCATCGTTAATCAAGCATACAAGCGATGTAACCCTTAGTTTACTGTGACAAACCCATATACAAAGTATCACCTCCCTTTTTAACCTTAACAACTCCCTTAAGTGTTAGCATATGTTGGAGCAAATATGGCTGTCACAAAACCGTAGGAAAGGGAAAGGTATCATAACTGTACTAGTTGGATGGACGTAATGAAGGACTATTATAAATTCATTATTTAGCAGTAAAAAAATGACTGGTTCCTGAGGGTAAGAGGAAAAAAGGAAGACCAAAAGAAACACACAGAAGAACAATAATAAGAGAAGGAAGAACGTTGGGCCTAAATAATGTGCAAGAGCTAAGAGGAGTGGCGTCACAACGAACAACCTGGAGAGCACTGGTTTCTGCCTTATGCGCCGTGTTTGGTGCTTAAAGAATTTATTATTATTATTATTATTATTATAAATTCAAAACTTTGAACGCGTTGATGATGATTATCATCATCTGCCATCCCCGCAACGAAGGTTGGCTGCAATGGATCTCTAACGTCTTCTATCTCTTGTCTTGATGGTGCACTCTGATAGACTCTTTCCTGTCTTGATGGTGCACTCTGATAGACTCTTTCCTGTCTTGATGGTGCACTCTGATAGACTCTTTCCTGCCCATCTCATCCCCTTGCACGTTTGCTTTCAACTCTTCCTACTGTTATGGTCTTCTACAAGGTGTTATGTCTGTTTTATGTGATCAAAATATTTTAGCTGCCTAATTTTGATCTACGTGTGGGTACTCGTGTTAGAAGAAAAAGTTATCTTCCTAATCATCATTATATTTCACCTCTCTAAGGAGCACACACACTCCTTCAGCGAACTCGTGCCGTCTCCTCCTCCTGCCGTCTGTCATACACTTAAGACCTTTCCTATCTCTCTCCCATGTTCTCATCAGCGTTTTTTGGTTTCCCTCTCTCTCTAACTGTGAGGATTCCATTAACAAGGACTTGCTTGTAAACATCCGGTTTCTTCAATTTATGTTAGAACAAAAGATCAGTTAGAACATTCTAAATTTGCCCAGTGTACTTCCTTAACAGAGAGAGAGAGAGAGAGAGAGAGAGAGAGAGAGAGAGAGAGGGGGGGGGGGGGAAGGGCGAGATTTTTGTAGATTAAGTCTACTGCTACATCAGACATTTGGTAAGACATGACTAAAGTGAGATACCGTATGGGGCTGATAATCTCATCATCTAACACAACACGTCATATGGAAATCGAACACCAATACTTTTTGTACATGCCATCTGCTAGAGAACCAGCCAGACTAATAGCCCCTACCTCTATGAAGATCGAGACGGAAACATGATTATGATGATTCTAAATTTAATCCAGTCTCAACGGTTGATATGAAGAAAAGATGGACAGTGTGAGATCTGTGGTGAGGTGACAGTCTGAAGACTCTCAGTTTTCTATGACTCTCAGAAGTGTTCATGATTGTAGCTTTTGTTATATTCACTTATGGTAACTGATAGTCCCTTCTCTTGTTATCTATACCATTGTGAACCTCCGTTTGTGAAAGTAACAAGGTGGATTTGATATACGTAAGGCGCATTAAAATTATAGTTAATAAGTATGCACAGAAAGAAAGACAAAAAAAGAACGAAAGAAAGAAAAGAAAGAAATAAAGATAGACAGAAAAAAGGAGAGAAAGAAAGAAAGACATAAAAAAGAAAGAATAAAAGAAAGAAAAAAAGAAAAAAAAGCAAGAAAAAAAGAAGAAAAAAGCAAGAAAGGAAGAAAGAAAGAAAGAAAGAAAGATAGATCACTGAGCAAGAGCAGGTGAAGAAAAGGTTAAAATGTGCAAGAAAACACGCAGGGGAACACAGTATTCAAGATAAAGAAAAACAATTTATAAAATTATGGGTGAGCTAGCGTTGATGGCTCTGTTAAAAAAACGTAGGTAAACAACATAAATAGCAGACTATCGAACAATAAAGTAAGTTATACAAAAATAGGGGGAATAAAAACTACCCATGACGGCATACGCTTAACAACCCACCAATAATTAAAATTGTATATGAGAAAATGTATTCAAAAGTAACAAGCCCAGATTTCCAGACATTTGTGATTACAGTTATGATATTTGTCTGTTCATTTGATTTCCCTGTGGTTTACTTTGTCGCAATCGAAAAATTATAATGTTTTATTTGCTTTTTTTATATTAATTTTTGTGTGTTTTTCTTAAAATCTTTTTTTCATTATATGGGTTTATTATTACAATGGTGTTCGCGATATTAATGAACTATTGTGACGACTACCAGAATTGTGTAAATTATCATAATCCGACGACTACTATTTTTGTAACGACTACGAAGATTATTGCTGTCGCCGTTTATTATAACGATTACTACAATTACGAATACAAAGATTCTGATTGCTATTACCATAAATATTGCATCGATATTGATATCTTCGAATAAGTTACTTACTTTATCTTAGCGCATGCACTTTTACGTCGCGTAGGGAGAAGCAATTGTTCTTCCTTTTGCAAGGTGTGGTGTGTTGATTCAGAGACGGTATAGCATCTTGATCGTCTGTATAAAGTGTATATGATGTTAGTCTTTAACAATTATAGTGCCCTGTAACCAGATTCTATGCTGTTGACGACGTATTGAGACAGCTCATTTGAATGCACGCACTATGACGTGTCCAAAGCATTATATATATATATATATATATATATATATATATATATATATATATATATATATATATATATATATATATATATATGTAGCGAGATTTGGTAAACACTTGCTTGGTTGTAGCGCGACACGCCCACGCGACACCCACACACACCAGCGCAAGGTCAGCGCTGCGGTCTTTCTTTGAAGTTGGTAGACAGCGGAAATGTGACTTACGGTTAAAAGCCATACAGTATTACTGAAGAATGAGGAAATAGCTATATAGGAATGTATGGCCGACTTTAAAAAGTTTGCATTTACTGGACATTAAATTATTCACTACAGGAGAACGCATGGTTGGAATAATATTAAATAAATATAACTCAACAAAGGAGATAGGCTAGGAATTATATCCAAAAGGATATTATTCAAATATAAATAGTTTTAAAGATAATTAATATTTTTCACCTTCATCACATCGGCTAAAAGTTAGCTAATAATCTTTAAAAATTTATTACACTAACAAGCCTCAACGGAATTGTATAAAACTTATATGTAATGAAAGCCCCATATGGGGGAAAAGGAAATGATATATAGGAAGGAAGGAAGGAGATAAGTGTGTGAGTGACAGAAGAGAAAAACGAGTACAGGAAAAGCACAGATTGTTTCAAATAGCTTCAAAACAGGAGATGAAACTAAAATCTTTTGGGGAATTTGGGAGCTGCTTTCTCGTACGCGCGAGAGACTGAAATATAAGGACAGAGCGGCGCATTGTAAATCACACACCAAATCCAGAAGCCAGAGTGAGAAACTGGAGGACAGCCTCTGCAAGAAAAGTTCTATTTTCACGCTGCATGCAGGGCAGATTAAGTTAAGCCAATACAGTCTCACCGTGAGCTTATTAATCCTAAGAGGGTATGTAAGTTTATTAAAAATATATGTATTACTAATATCATTTTATTTCAGATTTTATTTCTGATTGATTGTAGCAGATATAATAAAAAAGGGAATGACGCTAACCAGAGATAACCTTCACCCGCATTGTCAGGAAGCATAACCATTAATTGGTTAGCCAAATATATTATGGCTAATTCTTGCCTGGAAGCTTACGACATACCAGCAAGTACATAAGTGACTTGACATCCATAAGTGGAAGGCAAAGGTTATATCGTACCCATGTATCATAACATGTGATTTATTCATGTATATTGTTAATTCTGCACCTTATACATTATCTTATCATGCTATCTCTGTAATATACTACCATGATTCATTCATTTACATACAAACACTGAAGACATGGTCGCATCATGAACAGCAGAGGGTGGTGAGATTGTTAGAACAATGGCCACCTATTACTTCTTGTTCTAGGTTTTTATGATCAATGTTTATGATCATTCCTGATCGAGAAACTAAAGACTTGAAGAAGTTGATCCAGCTCACTGAAGCCTAGAGGTCAACCAAACTTCAACACCTTAGTCCCCCGTAGTTATAGGGCGGGCTGAAGGAAAGTCTCTTCCGTACTCCAGTGTGTCGGAGGAACCTCGAGCAGACGTGGATAAAGTTGAGTATATATATATATTCCATCCAACAAATCCTGTGAGCAGTTCTAAAACGACTTTCTAATGATGAAAACTAGATGGCAAGAGATAATGTGACAAACTTGTTTTATAAATTCAGTGGAAGATAAATCCAAGACTTTTTCTATTAGTTATTTTAATTTGTAACTGTAAATAATCATACATTTTACCATCTTCCAACACCCATTTATCATTACAAGAATATATAGATGTACATAATAAATTGGATAATTGTACTCATTTGACTTGTTAAATTTTAAACTGTTAAATTTTGAGTTACTTTTTCTAATTTAATTATAATATCACATAGGGTTACGATAGCGAAGTAGCATCTTATACTTCTGAAGCCTAAATCTATTGTCCAGCTCAGAGTATTCACAGCTGTAACTCACTTGTGATACCAGTGTACTTCTCGGCACTGGAACTTCATACTTTCTGGAGAGAGATTCTACTTCTGCTCTACCACTACTATCATACTAGGAAAACCTTTCGCTACATTGGGGGCTCTTTCGCGGGATATTATTTTGTATCCTGGGCCACTATCTATGTATTCTTCTATCTTGAGCCACAAATAGTTTGTAAAAATAAATTTTTTTTTTTTTGGAAAAAATTCTAAAAACTTAGAAATTTGTTTGTAATAGTAGTACCATTGAGTACGAAGTAAATAGGAAACGCTCACAAGGTTTTAAGGATTTGTCTTGTTCAAAGTAATTAATTGATTTTAATTAAGTTAGTTTGTTAGTGAAGATAAAATTATATACCCTCTGGTAAGTAAGCATCATGGCTGAATTGGTGAAGTTTAGAGCTGCGATTATGCAGGAAGGAAAAGACTTGGGTATGACAGGAGATGCTCTAATTCGATATATCACAACTGAAGTGGATAAATATTTAGATAGAGAGACCAAAAGAATGGAAGTTGAGGCTGAAGCTAAGAAATTAGAGGCAGAAAGAGAGACTAAAAGAATGGAAGTTGAGACTGAAGCTAAGAAATTAGAAGCAGAGAGAGAAGCCAAAAGACTGGAAAGAGAAGAAAAGAGACTAATTTTGGAAGCTGAAGAAAGAAGGTTACAAAGAGCGCATGAGTTAAGTTTAAAGGAACTTGAACTCCAGGGAGCAGCTAGCAATCATGGTGCTAGCTCACCTCACTCTGAGAGTAGCTCCAACCATAGCGCGGCAAATGGAGCCATGAGTTTCCACCTGGATCCATTTATTGAAAAAGAGGACGCCATTGAGTCGTACCTGGATAGATATGAGAGACTGGCCTCTACCTATGGATTGGAAAAGGAAAAATGGAGCCTTAAGCTATCTCAGGGGTTGAGGGGAGTTTCATACGATGTTTATTTAAAACTCTCAAAAGAAGACCAGGAAGATTATGAAATCTTAAAACAAGCTTTACTGGTCAGGTACGAAAAGAATTCTGAATCTTATAGAAAGAGATTCCGAACTGCTAAGCTACTTCCAGGAGAAAACTATCACCAGTTTTCTGCCAGATTGGAAACTTATCTGACAAAATGGATTAGCTTAGGAAAGTGTCAAGATATAAAAGAAATGGTCATGATGGAGCAACTGAGAGAATCCATGCCTCAAGAAATGAGAAAATTTCTTATGGAACAAGGAGCTGAGAGATTGGAAGATATTTTAACCATGGCTGAAAGATATCAAGCAGCTCAGTCAGAAGTATCAGGAAATAAGAAGAAGCAGGGTGAGAACTTCAAACCTTCACAAAACTTTACCAACTATGAACACAGGGACAATTCCAACAAGAACAAACACAGAACTGATTATAAAGACAAAAACCCTCTAGGATCAGAAAAGAAACCTCCAAGAAAGGAAGGAAAGTGGTGTAAATCTTGCCAAATGAGTAACCACAATACTGCGGAATGCAGACGGAAAAACCCTCCTCATCACGCTGCATGCCTTACAACAGAGAACAAGGGAAGGAAGGACCTGGCAGATAGTCAGAATGACCTCCATCATCCCCCTGTCTGTGAGGAAGTGACCTTGAATGGCACCCAAGTACTGTGCTTATATGATACAGGCTTGGACTTTGACTCAGTAGTGTGCTCTTCTCTGGTGGTCCGGAACAGATAACCACAGAAACAGTGGAAATCAGAGGACCAGTCAAGGGAGCAGGAACCATGACACTGCCCATAGCCCGAATCAACATAAGATCTCGCTATGTGGAAGGAGAGATCAAAGCAGCAGTGATGGACAACCCTATCTACCCATTAATACTGGGATGTAGATATGTCTTTCTAGGAGAACCTATAAGACCCATAGTGATGGCAACAGTCCAGACCAGGGCAAGCTCTAAGAAAGAGGAGGACACTATCATCAATACTCATCCAGAAGAGATGAGAAAGGCTCAAACTGCTGACAGTACATTGAAGCCTTGCTTTGGCAAATTACCTAAAAGCCATAACCCTCCAGAGAAAGGAGACTTATATATGAAAAAAGGCCTACTATATAGAAAAGCTGGAACAGGACCAAAAGGACATGGACAGCTTGTAGTGCCAAAATCATACAGGGAGCAGGTTATGAAGCTAGGACATGCTATACCCTTCAGTGGACATATGGGAATAGGGGCCACTGGACAACGGATAGCCTGTCACTACTTTTGGCCAGGGATCACAGAGGACATAAAGAGGTATGTGAGATCCTGTCCAGAATGCCAAAGAGTAGCTCCTAAACATAGGACTGCACCAGCAACACTGGGAGAAATGCCCATCATGGGAACGCCCTTCGAACGTGTTGCCGTGGATATTGTTGGACCCCTCAGTAGGACCAAGAAGAGAAATGCATATATCTTAACCTTGGTCGATACTTGCTCTATGTGGGGAGAGGCAGTAACAATGTCATCGATAGATTCGAAACATGTGGCAGAGGCACTGTTAACAATATTCACCCGATTAGGTTTCCCACATCAAATATTGACTGACAATGGTTCTCAGTTTAGGGGAAAGCTAACACAAGAAGTATTCAGGTTATTTCAAGCTAGACATTATCACTGTAGCCCGTACCACGCCCAAGGGAATGGTCAAGTAGAGCGGTTCAATGGCACGCTCATTTCAATCCTTAGAAAGTTGGCTAGTGAGAAACCTGAAACTTGGGACACATACTTACCCTCAGCACTATTTGCCTATAGGGAAGTCCCACATAACTCCACAGGATTGGCTCCAGCTACATTGTTGTTTGGACGACCAATCAAAGGTCCACTGGAAGCATTGTTGCGGACATGGACTGATGAAAAAGCAGAAGAAACCGTGACTTCTTCATACCAATACGTCAACGAGTTGACATCTCGATTGAAAACAAGTTGGAAACTGGCAAATGATAACTTGAGACAGGCCAGGAGGAAGCAGGCTGCTTACTACAATAAAACAGCAAAAGATAGGGAACTTGAGGTGGGAGAAAAGGTTCTGTTACTGTTGCCCAGCAGCAATAATAAATTGCAAATTGGATGGCAGGGACCCTACGTCATATTGGAAAAACTTTCCCGGACCAACTATAAGATTGACAAGAAAGGAAAGGAGAAGGTGTATCATGTCAACCTTCTTAAAAAGTATTATGACAGGGAAGCATCAGAAGTTGCCCATATCATGACCCTGGCCATTGCAACAGAAATGCAGGATGAACCAATTTCCTCCATGGAATACCCCCTATCAACTACGGAAAGCTATGCTCAGGTTAATGTGAGTGAACATTTAACTCTTGAGCAGAGGAAAAAGGTTCAGGAGGTGTTAGAAATCCATGCTGATGTACTCACAGATAAGCCGGGGTGTACTAATCTGTTAGAGTATGACATGACGATTACTGACCCTACACCATTTTGTATGCGGACATACCCTATACCTTATGCTAAAGGACAGGCACTCAAGGATGAGATTGATTATCTCTTAAAAGAGAAAATTATTTCAAAGTCTGAATCTCCCTACAGCTCAAGTGTGGTGCTATTAAGGAAGCCTAGTGGTGAACACAGGTTATGCATTGATTATAGGAAACTAAATGCTATCACTGAATCTCAGGTAACCCATTACCTGACACCAATCAGTTGTTTGCTACATTGAGTAAGGCTCGGTATTTTTCAAAAGTAGATCTAAGCAAGGGATACTACCAAATACCAGTGAAACCAGAAGTTAGGAAACTGTTAGCCTTTAGTACACCGGATGGACATTACGAGTTCAATGTACTCCCATTTGGTTTAAAGAATGCTCCAAGTATCTTCACCAGAATGATGAGGAAATTGTTGGAACCATTACAAAATCCTCATATCACCAACTTCATGGATGATATTCTGATTGCTACCACTACATTCGAGGAACACGTAGTAGCACTCTCCATGTTGTTAGGTAGATTAAGAGAAACGGGATTGACAGCACGCCCAACTAAGTGTCATATTGGATGTGAGACATTGGAATTTTTAGGTCACACTATCTCTACAGGGCAAATGTCTCCGGACCCAAAGAATGTAGAGAAAATGAGAAAAGCACCAAGACCACAAACTAAGAAGGATGTAAGATCCTTTGTGTCACTGTGCGGGTTTTATCAGAAATATATACCCCATTTTAAACTCATTGTGCGCGCCATTAACCGACTTAACCAAAAAAGGTCAGCCGGATAAAATACAATGGACTGTGGAGTGTGAACAGGCTTATACAGAGTTGAAAAAATAAGCTGACAAATAAACCTATCCTTGCCCTTCCCGATCTCACACAAGAATTCGTACTAAGAACGGATGCTAGCAATGTAGGCATCGGAGCAACATTACTACAGCGGGCAGACACACCGCCACATATGCTATTACCAGTAGCTTTTGCCAGTAGAAAGTTAAATACAGCTGAGAGAAATTATTCTACCGTTGAACGTGAATGCCTCGCTTTGGTCTGGTCGATCAACAAATTCGCCCCCTTTCTTTACGGGAAACACTTCATTGTGGAAAGTGATCACCAGCCTTTGATGTTTTTAGCAGTGTCTAAAAAATTAAATTCACGACTTTTAAGGTGGAGTTTACTGTTATCTCCATATTCGTTCAATGTGAGATACATACCAGGACGGGACAATCTTGGACCCGATTTTTTAAGTAGGCATCCTATCAAAGGAGATATAGAGAAACAGAAAATTAAGGAGGAACTGCAGCATGTGTTACCAAAAAGTTAACCGTGCAGGCACTGTTTTAAAGAAGAGGGCTCTGTAGCGAGATTTGGTAAACACTTGCTTGGTTGTAGCGCGACACGCCCACGCGACACCCACACACACCAGCGCAAGGTCAGCGCTGCGGTCTTTCTTTGAAGTTGGTAGACAGCGGAAATGTGACTTACGGTTAAAAGCCATACAGTATTACTGAAGAATGAGGAAATAGCTATATAGGAATGTATGGCCGACTTTAAAAGTTTGCATTTACTGGACATTAAATTATTCACTACAGGGAACGCATGGTTGGAATAATATTAAATAAATATAACTCAACAAAGGAGATAGGCTAGGAATTATATCCAAAAGGATATTATTCAAATATAAATAGTTTTAAAGATAATTAATATTTTTCACCTTCATCACATCGGCTAAAAGTTAGCTAATAATCTTTAAAAATTTATTACACTAACAAGCCTCAACGGAATTGTATAAAACTTATATGTAATGAAAGCCCCATATGGGGAAAAGGAAATGATATATAGGAAGGAAGGAAGGAGATAAGTGTGTGTGAGTGACAGAAGAGAAAAACGAGTACAGGAAAAGCACAGATTGTTTCAAATAGCTTCAAAACAGGAGATGAAACTAAAATCTTTTGGGGAATTTGGGAGCTGCTTTCTCGTACGCGCGAGAGACTGAAATATAAGGACAGAGCGGCGCATTGTAAATCACACACCAAATCCAGAAGCCAGAGTGAGAAACTGGAGGACAGCCTCTGCAAGAAAAGTTCTATTTTCACGCTGCATGCAGGGCAGATTAAGTTAAGCCAATACAGTCTCACCGTGAGCTTATTAATCCTAAGAGGGTATGTAAGTTTATTAAAAATATATGTATTACTAATATCATTTTATTTCAGATTTTATTTCTGATTGATTGTAGCAGATATAATAAAAAAGGGAATGACGCTAACCAGAGATAACCTTCACCGGCATTGTCAGGAAGCATAACCATTAATTGGTTAGCCAAATATATTATGGCTAATTCTTGCCTGGAAGCTTACGACATACCAGCAAGTACATAAGTGACTTGACATCCATAAGTGGAAGGCAAAGGTTATATCGTACCCATGTATCATAACATGTGATTTATTCATGTATATTGTTAATTCTGCACCTTATACATTATCTTATCATGCTATCTCTGTAATATACTACCATGATTCATTCATTTACATACAAACACTGAAGACATGGTCGCATCATGAACAGCAGAGGGTGGTGAGATTGTTAGAACAATGGCCACCTATTACTTCTTGTTCCAGGTTTTTATGATCAATGTTTATGATCATTCCTGATCGAGAAACTAAAGACTTGAAGAAGTTGATCCAGCTCACTGAAGCCTAGAGGTCAACCAAACTTCAACACCTTAGTCCCCCGTAGTTATAGGGCGGGCTGAAGGAAAGTCTTCCGTACTCCAGTGTGTCGGAGGAACCTCGAGCAGACGTGGATAAAGTTGAGTTTATATATTTCCATCCAACAAATCCTGTGAGCAGTTCTAAAACGACTTTCTAATGATGAAAACTAGATGGCAAGAGATAATGTGACAAACTTGTTTTATAAATTCAGTGGAAGATAAATCCAAGACTTTTTCTATTAGTTATTTTAATTTGTAACTGTAAATAATCATACATTTTACCATCTTCCAACACCCATTTATCATTACAAGAATATATAGATGTACATAATAAATTGGATAATTGTACTCATTTGACTTGTTAAATTTTTAACTGTTAAATTTTGAGTTACTTTTTCTAATTTAATTATAATATCACATAGGGTTACGATAGCGAAGTAGCATCTTATACTTCTGAAGCCTAAATCTATTGTCCAGCTCAGAGTATTCACAGCTGTAACTCACTTGTGATACCAGTGTACTTCTCGGGCACTGGAACTTCATACTTTCTGGAGAGAGATTCTACTTCTGCTTTCCCTCCTGCCTTGGTTCCATTCTAGTCCTCGGTCCTTCAAAGATTGTCTAATGTTGTCCTCCCAGCGGACTTTGGGTAGTCCTGGAGGTCTGGATCCCTGGCTCTTAGTTTCCCATGCTTGTCGTGGTAGCCGATCTTCTCCCATTCTGCAGACATGGCCAAACCATCTCAGTTGGGACTGTTCTACTTGGGTCATCAGGGGTTGGGTTTTTAGGCATTGGCCTATCGTCCGGTTGCAGACCATGTCTCTTCTTGTTACTTCAACCACTTTCCTCATATACCTCATTTCTGAGGTTTGGATCTGGCTTTTGTGGGCTGTAGTTATTGCCCATGACTCGCATCCATACGTCAAGACTGGAATATAGGTGGAGCGGTATACAGCCATCTTCGTCTTCTTACCAACTTCTCTTTTGCTGAGGAATCCTCGATTTATGGCTTGAAAAAGTCTCACAGCTGCTGCTCTTCGGGTAGCCAACTCTTCTTTGATGCCTCCCTTCTGGTCTATGACAGCTCCAAGGTATTTAAAGTGGTCGACCTGCTCCAGGACCTGTTTTCCCAGCTTAATCTGATGTCTTCTTTCCTCTCGTGATGTCACCAAGGTTTTTGTTTTAGAGCTGCTTATGATCATCCCTCTCTTCTCCGGCTCTTCCTTCCAGACTTGCAGGTTGGGTTGAAGATGTGCCTCTGATTTATATATATATTATATATATATAATATATTATATATATATATATATATATAGATATATATATATATATATATATATATATATATATATATATATATATATATATATATATGATATACAGTATAAATCTAATTGTTAACTGGTCACGTCTTGTCATCACACATTTTCCCACCATACTTGCAATGGGTCATGATGCACATCTACTGGAAATAATGGTGAAGTCGTAAACATTCTAGCCTGCAAACTAAAATGCGCGCCCATTGGAAAAACGCGAATTTCTTCATATTTTTCAAAAGCGAGGATTTTTATTTATTTATTTAAATAAATATTCCAGTTTTAGAATTGTCCCCATTTATATTACGCTTTTGGGGTAAGTGTGAATAAGTATCTCCAGAGTATATTTATGTTATTTAGCCAGAACAGCATCATTGCTCACGATAGATGAAGCTTCTATGCTTGAATGCCATTCTTCTCGTGTCATTGATTTACTTCTGAAGCAAAATGGAAATGAATGAAATGATCGCCGGGAAAATAGTCCCGGTCATCATGACATGCAGCAAAAAGCGTACAACATATTTATTACCATGTTTAGCCATGTAACTTTTCCGTATGTACATATAATTGTTACACAGTCATTTAAAATAAAGTCCTAACATGTACAAGAAAGTAAACTAGATGGTTGTTAGGAAATTAAACAAAGGTGTCATTTTATGCAAATACTAAGATCACTTCGCTTTGATCGTCAAACTCCGGATCTGCAGATATTGAATCATGTCCGTAACGGGATACCCACAAACTGGTACGCACGGAAATAAACGAGTCATCACCGACAGCCATGCACGCGGAAATTAGTCATACAATCTGCGCGCAAATCAATCAAAAAGGGCCACTCAAACCTTGTGTTTGAGAATACAGGAAAAGAGATTCATGGGGTGAAGTTCAGAAGCCTTGACCCTGCTAGTTTCCTGATCTAAATTAATCATTATCTCTATGAGCAGGCGTTTTTATCTTAATTATACAATTGCCGTTATCTTCAGCCGTATTATCATATTTGCAGTAGTGCATTCGATTTCTTTAACGCTAGCCTACTTGGTTTTTTGTGTGTCAAGCAGGCCAAATTATCCTAGGTTCTATTGTCTGCCTTATGGTTCTCCTCTCGTTATTGTTTCTTTTACTTTTAATCAATCACCCCTCTCTATCTTTCTTTCTCTCTCTCTCTCTCTCTCTCTCTCTCTCTCTCTCTCTCTCTCTCTCTCTCTCTCTCTCTCTCTCTCTCTCTCTCTGTTTCTTTCAATTATCATCTCTTTCTAATTCTCTCTATCTTTGATTGTCTCTGTTACGTTCCCTGATCTTTAACTGTCTTTATCAAGTTTCTTCTACATTTGATTGTCTCTATCAAATTCCCTCCATCTGATCCTTTCTTTTCATGTCCCTCATGTTCCTTCTATTTTTGATTGTCTCAATCAAGTTCCATCCATCTTTCGTTGTCTCTATCAAGTTCCATTCATCTTTGGTTGCATCTATCATGTTCCATTCATCTTTGGTTGTATCTATCATATTCCACTCATCTTTGGTTTATCTATCAAGTTTCATCCACCTTTGGTTGTCTCTGTCAAATTCCCTCTATCTCATCAATTATCTTCATCTCAATTTGTTCTTGATTATTTCTCGCCTGTTCCCTCAATTTGTTCTTGATTATTTCTCGCCGGTTCCCTCAATTTCGTGCTTTCAAAATCCTTTAGCTCCAACCAGCCAGATTTCTAGATAATATTTCATGATCTCCTTCTAACTATAAAGTCTTTCAAAATCCTTTAGCTCCAACCAGCCAGATTTCTAGTTAATATTTCATGATCTCCTTCTAACTATAAAGTCTTTCAAAAATTATAATTTAATGTTTTAGGTGTCTTGTTTTCTTCTTTAAAAAAAACAAAACAAATAAACACTACAATACTCTTTACTTGCCACTGGTTTCCTTCACGCATACAAGAGCAGGCAAGAAAGACTTTCAGATTTACTGCAGTAGCTTCATTGTGTATTGAACATGTAACGTCCTTCCAAATTTTGCACAGCTCCTAAAGGCCTAGAGACCTACAGTAATTGAAGCTTTGAAAGAAAAGGCATTAGCGTTAAAGAAAGACTAATTGTGCCGTGTGTTTCTGGTGAGAAAAAGAAAGAATGGTACGGTACTATTGTTCCATCAGTTATGTTGTACAAGGTGACTAATATGAGGTTGTTCGCGAGGCTGACAACATCATCATGTGAAACAAATTGTTACAGAATCCGCCAATGCAAGATCATGTGAATGCTTTGTGCAGGTTTCCTGCAAGGTGACCAGCTGGTGTGGTGTCTCCCATGCTCAATTATGAGCGAAAAAGAAAATGATGAGTGCTCACTAAATATATAATCGGTAGCTGCAGAGCTTGACTTTTCCCATAACACTCGGTCATTGGAGTGTGGCAGACGATATGTGTTTTACTAGTTGTAGATCAACGGCAGGCAACCCAGGATCTCTGGGAATCTACGTTAGAAACTCTGAGTTCGAGATCTACCTTAATAAAATCATGTATGTTGTCAGGTTTCAAAGTATTTTAAATTAAGAATAAGTTCAGCCTGTATATAAATTGTATGCTGCTATATGATCTGCTTCGTGCAATGCCATCTACAGAGCAGTGGAAAACTTAAAACAAAAATGATATTTTACAAAATATTAACTTCACTTCAACGAAAAGATCGTTTCAACCTCATACACTTCACCTCAACGAAAAGATCGTTTAAACATCATACACTTCACGTATACTTTTAGTAAGCGAGTTAATGAGTTTTCACTGGAAATGCCCGTTAATTTAAAAATTAGGAAACCTACCCACCACAAAAATATTTATAGAATGTGTGATTCTTGAATACATACATTGGGATCCCCACTTGTGTTACGTAGTTCATGCACTGTGCTGAGATCCTTCTTGTGCGATCTAATGGGGGAGTTCGGAGCACTGATGGAGTTGTCCGTGTGCAATGAAGATGGACCTTACAACCGAAACCATGCGGTCTTTAACCCTGAGAAACCACGCATTAAAGTGCCGGTTGAAGATGACTAGTCCGAAATTTACCTAGGTTAAAAATTATTTTCTCCGCTTACGTCACTTATAGGTGTACCAAGTGATCTTCTGTGTTCTACTAGTAGAGAACGATCGACCGGTAGCTAACCCTTGTAATAGATAATGGTGTTTATTGATTGTGAGAGAACAACTGTTAAAACATTTTAATGTAACAAATAAAGTAACCTAAATTGTGAGAGATCAACTGTTAAACCATTTTAATGTCAACAAATAAAGTAACCTAAATTGTGAGAGATCAACTGTTAAACTATTTTAATGTCAACAAATCAAGTACCTAAATTGTGAGAGATCAACTGTTAACCATTTTAATGTCAACAAATAAAGTAACCTAAATTGTGAGATAACAACTGTTGTGTGAGTATTTCTACAGTTGAGCTTGTTGTGTGTGAGTATTTCTACAGAAAGATGTGGGTGTTATCCTAAAACGTATTATCAAAATCGTATTTAATATAGTATAGATAAGCAGGTCTTGTTTGACCATTACGAACAACTATACAACAGGGAAAAAGAAAGAGAGAGAGACAGACAGACAGAGAGACAGACAGACAGAGAGAACGAACGAGCTTTATTTTCAAAGAGGTGAATATTGTGCGCGCAGGCCCGTCTAACATTCTACCCTTCCTGGCGCTCATCTTGTATACTGTATTCATACATTCTGATATGTACTTTATACATTAATTTAAAGGCGTGCAACATTATAAAAATAATATAACAGTATTTACAGTACACAATCATAATAAAGTCTGTTTAAAAAAAACTAGAAAAAAAGCACAAATAAACAAATAAAACAAAAATCAAACTCTCATCAGAGAGAGAACGAACGAACGAAAGAACGAACGAACTTTAGAGAGAGAAAGAGAGAGAGAGAGAGAGAGAGAGAGAGAGAGGCAGACAGAGAGAGAAACACTGAGAGAGAGAGAGACTCTACTGCAGTTCCTATTTTAAGAAAAAGCTCCGTGCATTTTCCGGCCGTCTAAGGAGACAACAAGTAGGGTCACGGTATCCTCAGGCAGGTCGTATTAAGCGACTAATATGATCTTGTGCACAGAGATGGCTACCTCATCGTGTAAGACAAATTGATACAGAAACCATCACTACAGCAGCACATTAACGCTTGGTACAGACTTCCTGTTATGGAGCCAGGTGAATCTTTATCTCCAGTCTCCATAAGGAGTGAAAGGGAAATAATAATTATGATGTGTTAAGACGAGTTTATCGCAAAACATCCAAAATGGCGGACCTACAAATGCTGTGTTTTACGTTTTTCCACGAGTTATGTCAGAGTTATAAGAAATAAAAGTTTGATATTTTGTAGCACACAAGTAATTGCTAACACGTGTTCACAATGTAAAACATGGTTTTGAAGCCAAATTTAAAAATAAGTGTGCTTTTTTTTTTTTAAACGTTACACGTCTTCGTATCGATTGGACAGGCCGTATTTTTTTTTTAAATTTGCGGTTTGAGTATTAAGGGCGGAAAAGAAGGACAAAAGTTGTTGCTTGAAAAGCAATAATAGGAGATCATCGACGGTAAAATTAGTGCATACGCTGTACTTAAATGTAGTCGTTTTGTCTCTTTTTTTCAAATAATTGTTGGTAATGTGAAACGAAAACGTCGTTGCCTATACTAAACACGGTTACAATAAATTCTGAACACCTGTTTACCAGATTACATAAACATAACGTGTAAATATCCTTGTACAAATACTTAACCACATCAACCTCAAATGTAGACTAGAATTTCTGCTCACGACTGTCACAACACTGTCACTCACTATACATGTGAGGTTTTTTACAATTGTCTTCACGAATCATTTTTGATCCTGCTTATCCATCTATTATTTTTCTTTGTCCCCTGACGTTCTTACAAATCATTTGAGATTTTCCACTGTTAATTACAATGTTTTTCGTTAATTTAATATGTCCGTGCTAATCTAAGACCAAGTACTCTAATCTCACGATTAGGGAACTTTATAACATCTCAGTTTTTGATTTATTTTGATTCGCTGTCTTGTGTTTCACATTTTCGTATCTCTTTAAAGATGCCTGCTATAAAGATTAAAATTGTATGACAACAAAGGAAACATGCAGTTATTGAAATGAATACATCAGAAAGACTTACCCAATCAAATTATCATCATAAAATTGTATGACAACAAAGGAAACACGCAGTTATTGATTACTTAAGAAAGACTTACCCAATCAAATTATCATAATAAAATTGTATGACGACTGTCGTAGATTTAGGATAGGTATTTAAGATAGATAGGTCCCGTCTGAATAGAACTGGAAAAGGTGGTACCTCAGTGAGAGATAAGGTAAAGAAATAGATTTCACGAGTGAAATGGTGGAAAGGTAGAGTCTGTCCCTGGATTTAGAAGATACTCTAGTCCAGCCTATCTTACGACTGAAATTTGTTTATCAGACAGTTTCCTTTCTGTATATATATATATATATATATATATATATATATATATATTATATATATCAACCACTCACTTACACACACACACAGATAAGTGACGACAATTAGACGCACAAACGTGAAACTATATTATTACTGGAGTAGGGATATTGGGACGAGCTGACCAACACACAGGTAATTACGTTTTATGTTCAGTTTATTTATCATAAAGAACCGTACAACATTTAATATCAAGATAGAAAAATACAAAATCATATGCTTCAGAAATAATAAAAGAAATAGACCCGTAAGTGCAATTCCCTCTGTTGAGACAAGATCCCGTTAGAAGAAGGTATTAACCCCCAAAAGGTCAAAAGGTTAGCACTATGGTATAGAATTTGACTGTACTGTAAAGAACAAAGTTCTAATGAATCTATTCTGAAAATAAAATAACAGTACTAGCAAACTAAAAGAAAAGCAAAACATAGTGAGTACAACGCTTATAATTAAAAAGAATTACTCATTCCTTCTTTCTCTCTCTCCAGACAAACCCGTGGCCACGTTCATTCGTTCTTACCTAATTGTTGATTAGCAACGTCTGGAACAATCTTTAGGATACACACAGCAAATCCAGTGTTTTTTTTTCGGCAAAGTAAACCCCAGCTACTCAAAGACTGATTAAATCCTCTTCTTCGGGGAACGTTTACTTCGTTACTGTTATTAGGATTTTTGTTTATGTCACATTAATTAGTCCAGGTAAGAAAATTAACAGTGCTCATAGTGTCAGTAGCTTTGGATTCCAATACATAAGGAATGTCAGGTATGTAACTTCTCTGACTACAAAAATTCCTTGTCACACCACAAATGGTCGATAGTCGGGAAATGTTAATGTTTGATTATTTTGCCACAACGGGCTGAATGTATATGAAATTGGAAAAAAGAAATCTGGATAGCTATAGGTCCAGTTACAATTTATTCTTAATTCTTTTTGTTGGTACTCTGTCTCTTTCTGGGTGTAAACAAGAGGCCAAACAGGTCAACCTTGAAGACCCGATATTTATATAAGAATGTTCTTTTTGTACTGTTGGACTTAGATCCGTTATTCTCAGATTCAGGTTTAGGCGTAGGCTTAGACCGCTGGTAACTTTAGGTTTGTGACCCGTACTATATTTTAGGAAGAAAAATACAAACATTTAATCACAATATCAGTATCTATCCTAACCCGCGCAACGTTATAATTTATTATCCATTCGGTTATAAGATTTTGATTAGAAACACACACGAGAAGCTTATCTTATCGGTCTTATTAACCCGTGAAATAAATTCTAGTCATTTACAAAATTGACAAAAGATGGATAGAAGATAAATATATATTTCGTCGGTATACCTTGCCTAGTGCATTTACTCGTCAATTAAAATATCTCTTTCTGGTTACTAGCAATTAATTAAATTTATGTTACAGCTGGAAAATATTAGCTATATATTTAATCTACTAGCCAATTTAACACAGTAAATCCTAGTGAAATATATATGACGGACATAACAATTAAATCACTCAAAATTCTAGTATAACATAATTACCGCAAACACAGAAATATGACTATCTCCAATCATTAAATTAAGAAATTCCACTGGTATAATGGATCTAGAATTCGAAGCTAGACGTCTGAAATTTCTGTGGGTACTAGATAAACTGAGTTTAAAGCTGGAGTATATGTATTAAATGGTCAGAAAATCGCTATCACTTGCTAGATTTCACGCCTTCGCTTAGATTTTTGGGAAATTCTGAATGAAAGCTTATTTTTACACTTATGCCGACCGTAGAATCGTCACTAGAGAACGGGCGTGCTTTGATCTGGCATCTCGTCTGCAGCTAATTACGTTCACGAACGAACGGATGTGTGTGTGGGGGAGGGGGGGTAACTGTTGATTATCTCCCCTTTCCTCATTATCTGACCCTTCTTCTTATCGTCAGATTAATTAATTCTAGCCGATTGCCTTCTCCCTGACCAATATTTCAGTAATTGCACTAATCGTTCGCGTGATTTACCGAAAACGTACTAATAAGTCTTAATTCACCGATGTTAAATGCCCTTGAAATTTTAAAAACTTAGCGTACTTTTCTTGATCTGAAAAATATTTCAGCGATTTGCCCTAAATCGTTCGCGTGATTAATACAGTTAACGGTCAGGAAACTAACTAAATCGCTGCCGTCTCAGTTTTGACAGGATGGTTTAGTAACCATTACTAGTGCTTGTAAGACAGAGAACAAGAAAATAGGCGTGGCTACGATCTGAGTTCGACAGATATCGAAGCGCATGCCTTCTGCGTTAAAGAAACGTGGATATTAAAAAGCAAAGAGAGGTGGTAAACAGGTGGAAGCAAAAACGTGTTGATACATGTAAATATATTTACATAACTCTGTCACAACGACAAAGGACACATACAGTTATTTATTACGTCAGAAAGGCTTACCCAATCAAACTATCATGATTTTCCTTGTCGCTCCTTATTGAGCACGGAGCTACCACTGCAGCTGGTCCTCCTTGCAGAAAGCGTGCACCAAGCAGTCACGTGCTCTTGCAAGGATAATTTTCTGTAGCACTTTGTTTTACATGGTAAGGTTGCCAGCCTCATTCACAACCTCATGAGAGACCCCCGGGAACTACACGGGGGGATCTCAGAATCGGCCCACATATAAACCGGCGGATGAGCAATAAGAGCTACCACAATTGTGAAAGAGGTGCTTACACAAAATTAAGCAGAAACGGGACATCCATATCTCAATGACCACTGAAATTCTCTCAAACAACTTCAAAGCCAACCCAAAAAACTCATCAACAATAACCACCGTGACATAGGGATTATCACAGAGACAAGATAGTGCTTCTTATAGCGTCCGTGTCAGTCATAAATTTGCTAATATGCCATAACAACACAGAATTAACCTTTCAGAGGCACGAAAGGAAAACAGCTATACTTTCAACGAAGTGAAACTTCAGTGAAGTCCTGCCAACTGTAAAATATATTGAAATGAAAAGCCAGATATACTTGCCAAAGGAGGAAGGAAAATTTATCATGAAGACAGGGCAACACAAAAGAGATTTTGTTTGGTTTTATTTAAGGACCATCTTCATTGCACAACGGACAACTCCATAAGTGCTCCGATCTCCACCCTTAGATCATACAATGGAAATCTCAGCGCAGTGCACTAACTCCATAGCACTGCCGAGGATCTCTGTCACGGATTGCCTCTTCTTAGCTCAGCAGTAGTGGTCCACCAGTGGCCAACACTCAAGAGTATCTAATATGAGTCTTCAAAGATGTCTACCTTCGCACAAGATTACTCTTGGCAGAGTTGTTAATAGAAGGGTAATGACGCTTCTTTCTCAAGGTAGTTTCCACAAGATGTTTTCAGAAGTCAAGAACAATGCTGCATAGGGCAGAGCACTTATATCTGATCCTTCGTCTTTTCTAAAGAATTAAGCAATGGTTTTAGCCCGTTCAAGCCCCCAGCTGGTGTAAATCCAGTGAAATTCCTTTTATAAGTATTTGCTTTACAGATGTAAATATATAACTAGATGTATATATACATATATTAAAGAGTCTTGCTCATACGTTTGCTTTTTATACCTATAGTAACTGAATCAACTATGATTGTTTTGTTTTAAAAATAACATGTAACAAATTTAATAATCAATTAGTCTTAACAGGTCTAAATATCGATGAAATGATGGTGAATGTTAGATGTAAAAAAATTGTCTTCACTGAGACTTGGTTTGAGGATTTAAAAAAAAATAATTGTCCTTTTGCTGTTTCCTTAATAAACTTAGCTGGTCTAAGTGAGTCCTGCAACCGTTATTTCGTCAATTCTTTTCTGATGAGGGCACTTCTTCACACAACCTGTCCAATTTAGGCGGTTAGTGGTGATTCCCTCCTTTTAACTCACAACTAGTGACATCGAACTTTCATCTTGCAGCTTCGTACCATGAACCGTCTGATAGCTTCGTTCAACGAACAGTCTGATAGCTTCGTTCCACGAACTTTAGACAAAATAAAAAGAACAAATGCCTCTGCTAAGTACACTGGGTTGGAAGATTAACAGGCGCATTGTCTCGCTGTCCATCCACAAATGTTAGCCTCTCTGAATAATTAAATTCTTGAGTACACACAGCGTAACTCAAAGAAGATGATTAGAAATCATCAATATTCTTCTGGGTATTAAACTGGGAAGATATGTGCTTGGACAGCGCGAATGCAATGATTTGTGCCTGAATTACAATTAACAAGGTACATATATCTCACAAAATGATACTATACACTTGGGACACATGTGATGTAATCATCACTCATCACTGCTCTATTCGGAGTCAGGGGTTGCTAGTACTTTCGGATTTCTGAGCGAATTAGCATAAAACAAACACCTGCGCTTGCTGTAGTGGTTTATGAATATACTATTTTCATATGTTGAGGCTGCCAGCCTCATATATAACCACTTAGCAAGGAAAACATATCAGATTCACATTTGTAAAATAAATGTTTACACTTACACCAAAGTAACTTTTGGGAACACAATCTCCTGGCACAGTTTAGAATGGACACAGAAACTTAGGTTAGATGCTTTCGAATCCTTTGGTCTGGGAAATTTTAGTATTGCTCTTATGACGGGTGATCAGATTCCTTAGGTCTCCAGTCTTTGTATTTAATAATACGGGTTTGCTCTTAAGTTTAAAAGTTGCCCACATACTCTGTCCTGGTCCTTTAAGTTTGCAGTCTTTGTATTTAAAAATGCGGGTTTTCTTTTAAGTTTCAAAGTTGCACAAATACTTTGATCTGTCACTTATAATTTTGGAATTCTTGGTCCGATCCTTCTCTCTCTCCTGGGAGTTGCTAATTTGACGTGGCGATGCAGTCTGATTTATGACTCCGATTTTGCTAGATTATATTTCTATTTCTCAGTTCAAATCCCAGATTGTACTTCCGACAAATTTTCCAATGTAAGTCAAAGTTTATTCCGGCTCCCAAATTAAGCCAATGGTAAGCTCTTTAGAAGTAAATGGGTTGGGGTGTTAAATCATATTATTGCCCCGCGTGTTTTAAAATATCAAATTTTAAAAGTCCAACGCGTGACCTCTTCCTAATAAGGCAGTAATACTTCCGATTTCATCTTTATGCAAACTCTCAAACAAATTTGTGAACTTATTCTCTGTCTAGATGCTCTCCCACCAATATTGTCTCCCCAGACAGATTATCGGTAATATTCATACAACGATGGACCAGCGGAAACGATTACGTATATCACCTGTGTTTTCGTGCATCCGTCAGACGGATGTCTCAACAGACAATATGGCTTTCTTTTCATCGATCGTACGCTACCACCTTGGACCAGCATAGATCGTCTCTATCAGATGACTAGACGGCTTAGGTGATAAACGTATTACCCGCTGAGAGGTCTAATTAGCCTGGTATTCTCACGATTCACCTGGCGAAATGTAAACCTGTCTGCGAGTGGTAAGAGCAAAAATACTGTAGGTGCAGGAAATATGTCAAATAATAAGACGATGAATGCGGAAAATGAAGAAATAAAGTGATAATGAAGGAGATAACGAACGTGATGTAAAGGGACATACACAAATATCGTTACAATCTCAATATGTGTAAACGGGAACAACACATTATATCAATATTTTTGTGGTGGATAGGTTTCCTAATTTTTAAATTTTGCCTTTGCAGCGGCGTACGTCCAACTATATACGATTACTATCTGCCGTGGGATTTTTAACGTGCACCCTGTTTTTATGACCCTTATCCGAGAAGTCTAGGCATCCGATCTCCCTACCCAGGAGATCAGACGGGAGTATGACATCATTCTGAAGAAACCAAATGTTCATAAATTAAATTCCCAGAACCTGGTACTTTTAAATTAGAGGCTGACACTATACCTCTAAGCCATTCCGACTCCCACACATGAAGAGATAAAAGCAATAAACAAAATAACTTCAGATACAAATGTCAGAGAGAACACCCACAGTCGGATATAAAACATTACAAATAAGAGATCAGTAATAATTTCCAGACTCAGAACAGGCCACTCAATACTCAATTCCATCTGTTAAGCAAATTAGAAACTATACAGACAGACATGGGTCCATGTTGGGTAGAAAAACAAGTGTAACGTATTCTCCAAGAATGTTGGCTCTAAGAGAGGAGAAAGCATGACCTTCATCCACCCATTTGAGCTAGAAACTTTATAGTGACGAGAAAAGCCTAAGACAGACTGTTAACTTTATGTCAGAAATATATATCGTGATATGACAGCCAATGAAGAAGAGAATATTCGCGAAGATATGTGTTACGTACATTTATTACCTAAGGGGGTAGTCTTCGGTCCTGCCAAATGTACGCACCAGTCTCAATATAGTTATATTATTTGTGCGGTCGAATGATTCGCGCACTGACGTGCACAAAGCAGTGTGAGTTGCTTTGGGACGCACGGGTAACCTAGTTGAGTAGTTTCGGACGTCATGATTTGGAGGGGCAACATGGACCTTGTTTATGTCCGTGATTGATATATTATTATTGTATTCATGGCACGTTTATGGAAGCCATTTATTCTAGTGATCTGTATTGGTCTTCAGGTCGAAACCAATAGCAGTAATGTCACGTAAGTTATCGCCCCACTTCTTACTGTATGCTGTATTGTAAGGCCGCTCTTATACTAGTCTAGCGGGAATATGTTATTCCTAGAATGGACCTACAGAGTCGTTAGCCTTTAGGATTCGTATCGTAGAAGAAGGATTCCTACGAGTGGAAGAAGTTATTGATTACCTTATTCACATGTTTTAATATGCTGCTACAAACAATGCCAGAAGCGTGGCATAGAATGGGAGAGGTTAGTCAACTGGAATCTCTAACCTGTTCGTATTATCGTGAGTGACCTTGTTTGAAACTATATGCTATATAACGTTATGTATGGAGAAAGTCTGGGATTGGGAAGTACGATATGGAAGATTTTATCCTGGAGTATGAATACGTTACCATGATAGACGTCCTTGAAAGAAGGTCAATGGACTTTAATGAGAAGAATATTATATGGTAACAGTTTGTGATCCTTAGTCACTTGAAAGAGGACTTATTGGTAGAGAATCTTCAGGAAACTTTAAGAGTAATTACCAATATGTTGACGTATGATCTTTGCGCCTGTGACGATGTTAGTCTTGTCCACTTCGTATGTGTCATGTTGAATAAAAATCTATGTACAGTCATCAACGACTTATGTACTGCCAGTACTTGCCCAGTTCACCCAGTTCAACCTTGCTTGTTGGAGTGTCGTTTGAAGAACATTGTTGACATTCGTTCATTTTAACCATTCGCGTTTTAAGTTACCTCTTCACCAGTATAAACTGAGCTCAACAATAAAAACGGAGTCAACAATAAATGGTGTACCAGTGTGGTCTGGAAATATCTAACTTCCAAAGAACGTACTCAATACTTTTCTTTGAAAAGAAGATTTGAACTTTCAAGGCGCCAACATCTGGAACTTGGAACCCAGTGGGATGAGAAATCAGAATCAACTTACGTTTACCAAGGTCAAGGTCTTCAATCAACCTCCACGTCAAGTTTCACAGTGACTGATTACTTGGGGATCACCTCTTCGTCAGTATTGCTTGCGAGCTGTGGTCTAATACTCAGAACGAAGTATTTTATCCTCAAACGTACATCCACGGAGACGAGGCACATTGATTTTTTTACCTGCACGCGAGATGAGTATAACGTGTTTTCGTTGTACCCTTTATTACGTTTAGCTGTGCCTCATGTAGTTATGTCCACATTTATATTTTTCATGTTACATGTTATATGTGTTGTATTCTTCGTGGGAGGTAGGGAGGTAGATCTGACGAACGAGATCCATCTCGAAGCCAATTCGGGCTCTTCGTCAGACGTTCTGTAGGGCTCATTTTGTAAGTTTCAATTGAGCGATAATTCCGGTACAAGGCTAGAAACCTTGCCGAAGTTCCGATCGCTAGTTGTCCCTTATAACAGTATCTGTTTAGCTGTTCCGTCAAGTTTTTAATTGTTGTTTTCGTAGTTATTTTACTCGTATGTAGTTTTATGATGAATTTTGTTTGTATTATGCGTCCGTCTAATCTTCCTGTCGTTCAGTTTTTTACAAAGCATATGTTTTTACACTGTGGTGTCAATTGTCTTGTGCATTATTGGATCGTAGATGTCATCGTAATTTTTTACGACATTCTATTTTAGTTCAACATTTTTATTTTATTTGATTTCTACGACTGTAGTCATTTGTCTTGATTATCGTGTCGTGTCAGTATTGTGCTACTGTCTGTCACGTTATTGCTTTCACACCATTACATGTTATAAATTACATTATTAATTATTAATATTTGACTATTATATGATGACTTTAATGTACCGTTCTAGGACAGGAACGAAGACCACTAGTTGTAGTAACACTTTTAAGTAGTATTATTACATAATAATATTGAATAATGTCTACCTTAGACTATTTCATTAAGCAAGCAAAAGCTCTTCAGATGGCTCCTGATGAAGTAAAAGCATTTGCACTTGCAGAATATAAGAAAGCTCAAGAAATAGAAGCCGAACAGAGAAAGTTAGAAACTTTAAGACTAGAAAAACTTCAATCTGAGGCTGAGGAAAGTGAAAAGAAGATGAGATTTCAGGCTGAGGAAGAGGAGAAAAAAATGAGACTAGCCGCTGAATTAGAAGAGAAACGATTTCAGCGAGAGGCAGAACAGAAACAACAGGAGGCTGAAGAAAAACAAAAGGAAATGGAAGAAAGACGATTAATAGCTGAACAAAATACTAGACGACTTCAGCTTGAGATGGAAGAGAATGGAAAAAAACGACAGCATGAACTGAAATTAGCAGAGTCAGAATATGAGAGACTTAGGTTAACTCAGGAAGCTAATTCTCAGATAACTTTTGAAAGCCAAACTTCATCCAGACATGACCATTTTAAGGAAATTCACCTTAAATTACCAAAATTTAATCCCCCGTCTGATGACGTGATATTCTTCCTAGATAGGTTTGAGGCCACTTGTGTGTCTTATAACGTGGATAAAACACTATTGCACATATTTATCCAGGTTACTTACTGGGGATGCTTTAGCAGTTTATCATACTACCAGTATTAATGAGAAGAATGATTATAATGTTCTTAGAGACGCACTTCTGAAGAAATTTCAAATGTCAGAAGATGAATACCGATTAAGATTTCGTACATTGCTACCGCAATCAAGCAGAAATTTCAGTGATTTTCTATCACAAATACGACTCACCCTCGAAAGATGGATCGAATTATCCAAAATTGAAAAGTCGTATGAAGGTCTCTTCGATTTACTGATGCGCGATAAGGTACTATCGTCTGTAAATCCTACATTTCTCGCATTTTTACACGAACGGAAACCTTTATCAATGAAAAGATTTAGAAGAACATGCAAAAAATTTTTGCACTGCTCACCCAACCATGGATTTGAGTAATGCACAGATTAAGAGTGAATTGCCTGTTGCTTTTGCAGCACAACAAAACAATTTTTCACGCAATCGTTCTTTTAGTGCTGATAGGTATGTCAATAAGGGAAATAATTACAATTTTAACAATGATAACTTTTACAAAGGGAAGCAATTTCAACAATCTGCTCCATTTAATGTTTCTTGGAACCAAGCTCACAGATCGCGAGATTTTGGTAACAATAATTTTAAAAATAATCAAGGACATTATAATAAACAAAACTGGAGATCAAAATCTCAGGGTTCACAAAACAGACAATTTTTTGGAAATAAACCATTTAACCAACATCATAACGATCATTCTACAAATTATCGGACTCATCCAAATTTTAACTCAGGCAGAAACTACAATTGTGGCAATTTTAATGACAATAATCACAATCGATCGCGCCGACGAGATAGATCGTCGAGTAATACACGTAGACATTCTAATGTCTCTTTAATTGATACACAGGCTAACATTGAACAGGGTAAAGTAGCTGAAACTCACAATGCTATGTCTTGTTCTCTTGATTGTATCCAGGTGAAAGACTGTCCAGAATGCTCGACTCTTTTCCAGCCTAAGGCGATCACGACGCTGCGTTGCGGACATACCTTGCCTAGTCTACCTGCAGTCTGTACGGCCACTGCTGCGTCAGTACACCAGGGACAGGGCTCTCTTATGTTTAACAAGGGATTTGTCAATAACATTTCATGCTCTCTCCTATTTGACTCAGGTTGTAGCACTGTGGGCGTCCGGACTTCGCTGATCAACCCAAGTTGTGCCACGGGCAGGGTTGTCAAGTGTGTGACTTTTGGTGGCACCGTTGAAACATTTCCCACTGCTATTATTGACCTTAATACACCATTTATTTCAGGAAAGATCCAGGCATGTCTCCTTCCGAATCCAATTTGTGACGTAATACTTGGTCGCATACATGGTATTAAAGAGTGTACACCACAGCAAATTGCTGAATGGGAAGAGCGACATATTCAAACTGCAAATGCAGTAGTGACTAGAGCGCAAGCTACTAATATGTCGCATGATACACCTATTGAACCTACAGTTCATACTACTTGTGATGATGATGCTCCTATTTCACGGGAGTTGTTTGCAACATTGCAAAAGAATGATGATTCATTAAAAAAATTTTTCAGTATGTGAACAAAAAGAATACCAGCAACAAACTTGCAAAATCTAGACATGGCTTTATACTTAAAAATGGGATTTTGGTTAGAGTAATACGGGAAAAGGATTCATCCTTATGTTATCAGATCTTAGTCCCATCCTCTATGAGATCTCGTATATTACGACATGCGCATGACTCGCAATGTACGGGCCATATGGGTTTTTCGCGTACCAAATCCAGAGTGCTTTCGGCATTCTACTGGCCAGGCGTCCATAGGGACATCACTCTCTACTGTCTGTCCTGTTTGATATGCCAGGAAGTTAAGGTACGGGGTCCATTTCATGCGGCTCCTATTCAAGCTGCGGACATCCCGATTAGACCATTTGATAAAATGGCTATAGACATTATTGGTCCTATGCTACCATCTGCTAGAGGGCATACGCATATTCTTACGTGCATTGATATGTGCACTCGTTGGCCTGAGGCCTCTCAAGAACTATTCCCTCTCAAAGGCAACACTTCATCCTGCCAGTGTAGCAGAGGCATTGATGTGTTAATCTTCTCACGCATTGGTTTTAAATCCACGGAAAATCTTGTCGGATCATGGGGTTCAGTTCATTTCTGAATCCATGTCTCAAGTTATGAAGACATTAGGTATAGACAGATCTCTTAGTTCTATTTATCATCCGATGTCAAATGGGTTAATTGAGCGTCTCAATAGGACACTTAAGCAGGTGTTGGGTAAGATGACTCAAGACCATCCCCAACACTGGGATCGGGTCATAATCCCCGTCTGCTCTGTTTGCGTATCGCGAAGTACAAAAAACTCAAGCCACGGGGTTTTCTCCATTCCAGCTAGTTTTTGGCATGCAACCACGCGGTCCGATGTCGTTAATCCACGACTTATTGGTTGCCGACCCATCAATATACACTTTCGAGATAAGAAGAGGATGAGATGCTTCAAATTAAACTCAATCCTCTTATGAGTATTAAGGTGATTTCTCTGAGAGACAGAGAATCATAGATGCTTTGTAGACTCTAGCTCTTACTGCATCATCCGAACAAGCCAAAGAAAAAGCTCGTCTATTTTGCAAACAAGTATAGACGTCTTCGCCAGATGCCCGCACTATTGTCTCATCGCCCGATTCCTGGTATATAGATGACAAGCTTTTCAGTATTACTTAATCTGGTATTAAAAGCAACTGTCCCTATTACGGATTTTAATTTCAAAGGCCTGTCGGTTTTCAGAGGTCCTTTCAGGATAGGTCCATTCATACTCAAGAAATATCTCGATGTCGACTACATCGTTTGATGTTATTGGTAAACATAAAATTCAAACCATTTGTCTACATAACTGCCACATTTCCGTCATGTTGAAGGCACATATTACTCAAGTCGCAGGATCACCAAACGGCGTTAGACTAATATAAACGATTTTTTCAAAGAACCGTTTTTTGAAGGCTGATTATCTACAGCTAATTGCCTCAGTTTGTTATAACGCACCCTTATTTCCAGGCATTCCCAGAAAACTTACGACGAACTCCTACACCTCCTTATTCCCAATCACAAACTGGAACTATCCTTCTAGTGGTGTCAGTCTCTCCGCAAGAAGAAGAATCCATCTTCTTTCGAACCATGATGTACAACGATCTACCAGTGATACAAACAAGTTGTACCACTCCATTCCACTGAGTAAATGGAATGATATGTTATTTTTCAATCTCATCTACTCTTACGGATTATAACTGATCAACGGGAAACAGCAAGTCTCTTTTAATATTCTACACTCGTTATAGAAATTAGGATGTCCTCACTGAACATATCCCAGTTCATACGTCAGTCATCCAACATGACATTTATATTGATATGACTGAATAGATACGCCTATTTGAGTTCGCCCTATACATATCCTATCCCTTTACACTTTCACGTAAAACGATAAAGGTTTTGATAAGGATCATTGGATTAGAGATGCTATATTCATTCAATTAAATATAATTGAACCATCTTCATCACCATATTCTTCTTCTATGGTAATCATTAGGAAGAAGGACAACAATATACGTCTTTGCGTAGATTACAGGAAATTAAACAAAGTTACAAAATTCGATGCGGAACCGTTACCTCTTTTAGACGACTTATATTTCATCATATCTTTTGATGACTGCGGAACAAGTTTCAAAAAAATTATATCATGCCACATCTCTTGGATCTTTTCGGCAAATTTTGATATCGAGACCTTTCAAAGGGCTATTTATTGGCACAGTGCCACTAACTCCTAAATGCAAAAGCCATTCACCGCTTTAGCTCGACGCCCACGGGCGTCTTAGGGCAAGACATACAAATTGATCAATGGCTGTTCTTTCCAATCCTTATTGCCATTCGTGATTAATTGTGTCCGTATCCAGATTGGGGTTGGCAAGCAGTGCGCCAGCTAGTACCTTTGTAAACGCATATGCGCCGCATAACGACATGCGTGGTAGGTGCAGTGTTAACACTTGTCTCATCGTTCGAGGCCCCGGGTAACCGATGTGGTAAACTATTACTTTATATAGATACATCTGTCTTTTCAGACCTTACGCACTCTTGCACAGATGGTAGCCCCACTATTTTAAAATAATGAATCGAATCCTCTTTCTTCTTTTATCTTCTTTTTTTTTTTTTTTTTTTTTTTATTTTAATTTTTTTTGCTCCAAAAAAAACTGGATAGTCTCTGCTTTTTGCTGCTAATTTCCGCATTCTCTTCAACAGCAGAAGCTGTAATAGGACAGCTGTCATACTTCTGGCTCGTACCATGCCATCTCTCTTTCGAGTGCTATAAATGTCGTTCTTCCAAGGACCATTCTTCGAACGTTTTTGCGGTTATCGTCTTTCATCGATTTTAAAAGTACAATCAAGTCAGTTACTGAGGATCTTCATCATCGGCCAACTACAGTATTTGGTTTTTTCTTCTTGACGACACAGCAGTCAACCAAAAGTCTAGCGAGGTTCTTCAATTTCTCGGTCAGTATCAAAACTTGAATCACCAGAATCATTATAAACTTCTAGCCACAAGTGTGCATCCTCTTTGTGTCAGCAGTCCGAAGATATCTCACGGGCATTGGCATGAAACAGTTCCACACCTTCAAATTGACAAGCATCATTTTGGTGTCCACTGGCACGTAGTTTTCATTGCCTCCCATTTTTTTCCCACACATACACAAGCAATCCACAGTCTAACGCTTCCAAGGCCTTGTGTGACACTATCTTGTGACAGGTGGTCCATGCCACTCAATCTCAACAGATAGCACCATGTCCTCTATGGAGAATACATCATTTGTTTGGACAAACTCAGCCCGATCCACACTCTGCCTTTTCAATCTTCAGCCAATACTTAAACAACTCACAGTACTTTTCAACTCTTCTTCTACTTCATTATTAAGCTTTTGGCTATAACACACTGATCCATAGGTTTTGAATCATGCTGTTACATTGGGAACGGCCAGAAAAATAATTTAAAAATTGCATCAAAGCTGCATTCAAAGTAGCCGTCTGTGGATGAGAGTGGGTGGCATTGTCCAGTTAGAATCAATTACTTTTCCAGTTTCTTTTCTTGTTCTACTCAAACCTCTTCCACATTTGGGGATGAACTGAATTTGTATACCAAACGAGAAATAATTTCACTATTCATATCATCCCAAGCACAACTTCTGTTGCTTTGTAGCAACTATGGGAGACATGTCACAAATTCTTCTTTAAAGACAACGTGGGTTGTTTTTTGGCCTTTGCCGATTCATTAGCACCGGAAAACGATAGACTTCCACTGCAATTCCGCGGCTATCCAAAATTGTGTTACTCTCTTTCTGTGCCACTTTTTAAACCAAGGGGCAGCTGCTTCGCGCTGAGATGCCAAGTGATTTTTGGGCAATGATTTCCCAGCAAGGGGCGTCTGGCGAGAAGACCAGGAAAAGCCTAGTCTGATTTACATATAATGTCCCTCATCGGGCATTGTTTAACACGATCATCGGATGAATAACAACCTTCCTTCTTCCAAAAAAAAAAAAAGCCAAGAATGTTTTTCTTTTAAAATTTTCAGCGGCATAAGTTTTGCATCGCCTAATATATAGTTTCCCACTTGAAAATCTCCAATTCCTCGGTATGCCATGACCTGGAGATCTTTAGCAAAAGATTTATCCTTACTTCCTTCTTCTTCTTCCCTTTTCTTCTTAAACCATCCCTGGCTAGCCCTTAAAAAGTTAAGTTAATTGTTGGAAGTGCCTTTTCAATCACAAAAAAGCTGAGAACCCCTTTGCTTGTCTTGCACCTCCTCGGCTCACACTTTGTGGGTGGAATCTGATCAATTTCGATGCAAAAAAATCTCTTACTTTTGATGTCGCACTGAAAATCATCAAGTGAAAGATCCCGTTAAATTAAGTCATCGAAGCTCGTTTTCAGCGCGTTCTTTTACGCTTTAGCGCTTCTGGAATGATGCCATATCAAATTTTGAAATACTGTACACTATTCATGGAGTGCAAATGAATGTTGATGTTGTTTTAGCGCAACGCACACGTACACTGTTAAACAGATAATTAACTGTCGATCTAACTGCCCAAAACGCGAATTATCCCGTTCCCATGTCGAAATTGTTTGCTTTTGAACCGCATCAAAATATTCCAGAATGTTGTCTAAACATGATGGTGGCCTCACCGATAAAAGTGATTATTGGGGATGTTCGGATACATTTTTCGGATTGGATTATATAGAATCTATAAAGACTGATCCAACATAACTGAAGGGGGTATTCGTATGCCAAGATGGTAATAGTTCATTCATAGATATACTTACTTATGGATTATAACAGTGTACTTTCTTGTGACGTAGTAACTAGGTTTTTTCGGATTATGAACGGGAAACAAGGACCTGTTTATTCCGTAAGTAACATTTTGATTAGTACATGGCTGCAAGCCTTTATTCATGATTGTATTGGTCTACAGTAACTTTTTACGATAAGTATATGGAAACATTGTTAAAAGCGACAAATATAAGGCATTTTTTATAGTCTAGCCAATGTAACATAGAATGGGTACACTACCTATCGGATTCGTTCGAGAAGAGGATATGGAAGAGTTTGATATTATCGTACATGTATGGAACATTGCTGAACCATCGTTTCGAAGCGTCGCGAATGGGATTACTAAACTAGAATCTCTAACCTGAACATTTACAAGTGCTTGATATTGGAATTACTTAGAATATAAAATAAAAATCTATGTACAGTCATCAACGACTTATGTACTGCCAGTACTTGCCCAGTTCACCCAGTTCAACCTTGCTTGTTGGAGTGTCGTTTGAAGAACATTGTTGACATTCGTTCATTTTAACCATTCGCGTTTTTAAGTTACCTCTTCACCAGTATAAACTGAGCTCAACAATAAAAACGGAGTCAACAATATGTTTATATTGATTGTTTTTTCTCTCCTTCTTCTTCATGTACCTCTCAATTGCCCTGTGTAAATTATTTTTGCTTCTATTATCATCATTCCACGTCAAGGAGACAGTTGCCTGAGGCTGAAACTAGAACTTTCAATCTAATCCAGTCCTGGACACTTCTGTCTATCTCCTGTCTTGTCTTTATGTCTGTGAATTTCTGCCTTCAGGGTTCGTCTCCACGACCCACTATGTCTACTGTTTCTCGACGCCCTTGTGAAGTCCAGTTCATTTCCGGTTAGTAGTACTTTAACCAAGCAAACCTGGCTAACCTTAATGCAGTATGTAATGATGGCCAAACACGAAGATACTCCCGGCGGAATAGCTGCATGGGGGCTGTGAAGTGGCGAGTAATGAATCTGTCTGGACGTACCAACAAGAGACTATCTACACAGCGGATGATGTCCTAGACTTGTTGATGAGAAGGGTAGTACTCCTAGAGGCCTCACGGTCTTGCGTAGTTGTCGCCGCGATCAGTCGTTTGCAGTGTCTTATTTAAAACAGGAATGATTTATTCACAGGCTTCTACAAATTAAGACGGCGGTCAAACGGGGTTACAAAGTATAACGTATTCACAGAGACCTTCTGACAACATGTAATCAGTGTAAGGAAATATGAACTACAGATGTCATTTACATACCAGATCTTCTGACCGTATATGACACTAGTTTTCAACACGTTCTTGTTTACTGTTTGTCAGCTTTTCTAATTCTTCAACATTTCCATCCAATGCAGAATTGGTTTAGCACTTTGTATGCCCATGTATGGCGACAGTCTGTATCATACTGTAACCAATCACAATAGAAAAAAAAGATAGTATGATTTAGGAACAAACTATGGAAATTGGACGAAGAGACAACAAACCAGCTACGAAATTAATGTAATTAATACGATAATTAAACTAAACAACGAAATCATAGGACTATTCCTACCTGGAGTATTTCGTAAGAGATGACATATGAATTCTTGCTTTTGGCTGGCATTCTCATCATGTCAAACAAATTGCTACAGAAACCACATGAATGTCGTGATGAAGGCTTCTTGCAGACCTGCTGCAATGATGGCTCGATCACTCCATAAGTAGCAAAAAGGGGCTAGTAGTAGAAAAACCTAGAATTTTAAAGTACTGAAAGAGATGAAGTTCATCGTTAATTTATGGTCAAAGTATAAACTCACGCAAACCGTGACTTTCTGGTTACATCAGAACATGGTCACAACTAACAATTACATGTCACCACTAAAATGTCTTCATCTCAAGTCGAGCCATGCTTAGTTAGCATCCGGCGACTTTTTTGCCAGCATAGTTACCACGCTTTAGGAATTTTTTTTTTTTTTTTTTTTTTTTTTTTTTTTTTTTCGTTCGCCCGCTAATACTCGAGGCGAAATCTCAGGTTATTATTTTATGTCTAACCTGACATTGATTTTACGTGAGTATCCCTTTATTTCTTGTACAGAGACAGGTGTCCCTCGCCATTCAGGCAAATACTCGCCGATTTCGGAGGTACCCATTGCAGCTGGGTCGGCTCAGGAGCCGCCAGTCCCTGGTCGACGACACTCCTTCAAATGTACTCGCCAGGTCTCGAGTTAATCCAGTACAAATCCCGGTCGACGAAAAATCCTCAAATGCCGTCGCCCGGGTTTGATCCTGTATCACCCGGTCGCCAGAGCGGTGTTGTAACCACTACGCTAGCGCGGCTCCCCGCTTTAGGAAATAAAACGTAAGTACTTGACTCTAAAATTTCAAATATCACCACATTAGTAACTGCCTTAATGAAATGTTTGCAACCGACAAGGAAACAATTCCACCAAATTTTCGGGAAAATACGGAAAAGACGCGCACTGCACCGTGAAAACTAAATTGAATATCCCTTTAAAGAACAAGCATGTCCTTCACAATCCCTGAAGTACAGAGTACTAGATTTGAAACAGGCTTGAAGGAAGAATGCCAATAGGACAGTATGGCGCTCTTTCTGGCAAACCTCTACACCCCAGGGAAGAAGAGAAATGACTAAGTAGTAGCATGTCTTAGAATAGTTTGATCGTGCATTTTCGGAAAACTAAGGAAACGACGCGCATCCCATCGTGAAAGCTAAATTGAACACCAATAGACCTAATGTCACGATACATTTGAATACAAAGATCCCGTGAACTCGAAATGAAATATAAAGGAATGAAATGGCCACAGGAGAAATAATGTCGTCATCAGGACATGCAAGCAGGAAGACCACCCAATAATTCATTGCAGTCATTAATTGGCGGGTTACTTGTTCGTTTATTACAGAATATTTAAATGAGGTCTTCGTTGACAGAGAACGACCCAGACCCAGCTTAGGGGACAAGAGTTCTACGAAGTTCAGTATCCCAGCCGCTATGGCTGAATTTAACAGAAAAGCTGCACGACTTTTAACTTTCATAAGTATACTGTTGTCGCTAAAGGCCTGTGAATCTGTGTCCAGTCTTTCGTCTGTGTTCAACATACAACACCAAGACATTTAAACGCTTATGACATGCCTGCCTTTGGATTTAATATAGACTATTGTGACAGCAAAGAGAAAGGAGTTTTGACAAGTTTGTTTATGTGGTAGAATGTAAATGTGAATTTCTGAGGTTTTAGCTGTTTGATAGGAAGGAGCTGGATATTTTTGCAGCTTTAGTTGTGTGGCATAAATGGACCTGAGATTTAAGTGAATATTAGTTATGTGGAAGAAAGGAGCTGGGAATTTTGGCAATTTTCATTAGGTGGCACAATAAAAAATAACGTTCTAGTGGCAGGAAGTATATACATGAAACACAAGTGTTACGGTATATGATATTAACGCCGTCTGCTAAAGGTTACCAGACGTGCAATTGTAAAGGTTAAGACATTTAATATATTGCGATAGATGTTTCAATTACTGAACGCTTCATACACGATCGATTATGACGTGTATAGCGTTGTTTAGGACACAGTCGGTAACTAAGAAACGTGACCCTTTGTTACTTGACCGCCAAGCTGAATAGCTGCGTTGTTCTAACCTTCCAATGCGATGGCATGATATAGCCATTTATATGTGTATTTTTTGATGGACCAGGGTCAGTCCTAGAACTCTTTATGAGAGGGAAATTTATGGAGGTTAGTATTTTAACTAGAATTCTCAGAAGGAGAAGAATAATCGTCAAATTCGTATGAATATATTCAGACTCGCAGTCTCACTGTCGGCAGGTAGCCATGTCTAGCTGCGCGTGCATATAGCTGTGATGTTCTGACGACAATTACTGCTCTGTATCCTTAAACGGACATTGACACGTAAAACAGCAGTCTACGCCATTGATTAATTTATGCATGACTCATGTTCTGTCCCTATTTGAAATGTGTACATGTGAATTAAATGTACGGACTCAATGAAATGACTTATCAAATCAATCGTATTCCAAAGTTCAAGTATTGTTTGGAATCTTCCACCCCAGCATTCGCTTAATCTTCCATCAAAGGCACGATGCACTAAAACTAACATATCAAGGAAGAAAAACAATGGCCAGAATTTTATAATTGTTTTATTCATAACACATGGAACATTGTTCAGAGCAAACCACCACGCAACAGTGGTGTCCGGTGTCTGGGGACGACAAAAAAAAATTTCTTCATGACTTTCGAATGAAATGTTTACGATCAAGTTTCGATCACATGACCAGTACGAGGCTGACGTGACGCAGTACTCATTATAATACCTAACAACGTGACGTCACTGAAAATCGTGTAGGTGATCTGTCGAAGAAACCAGCCGTTTCTAAGTCTAACCAAAGGAAACATGAGCCATTTGAAGCCAACACATGATATGGACTATAGGAGCAGACAGTCAGGGGCTTTAGCCTAGCTGTTGACGACCGCTAGCACTGATCGAAGCAACGGTAAAGATAAATCTAGGTGTTTAACTGTTGGTATTGCAAACAGTGCTAACTAAGTCCATTGTCCTCTGCCTACATCGGCATGTTTTTATCTATGTTTAATGTAATTTTTGTTGTCTTAATGTGTTGTTAATTCGTGGGAGGTAGGGAGGATGAACCGAAATTAGATTCTGTGGCTCTCACGATGCCTGAATTGATTTCGGTCGTTTCTTAGGGCAGTTAAACGATCGCACCTTTGGAAACCCCATTGAGGTTTGACATTGGACTTGTTGTCCAAATCTGCTGTCGTTTGACGATTTTGCGTTAGCTGTACTGTCCCGTAGATAATTGGTGTATTTTATTCGTACTCAGTTAATAATTTTATTCAGTTCTGTACCATGTTCGTTACTATTCGTCCAGTCTCCTCTGACTATCATTTATTTTATGATTGTTAAATTTTCGTCCGTTATGAGTCCTGTGACGTCATCATTTTTCGCAGTCATTTTTTTTTTTGTGTGTACCTTGAATATTCAGTTGACCTCCGGTCAGACCTTGCCCTTCATTTGGTCTGTGACATTTCCGCTTATTTTATTTAGTTCATAAATTCATTTTAATTGTGAAAATGTCTTGTTTGCGTCTTGACATTGTTTGTACCCTTTAGTTGCATCATTGTTTTGTTTGTCCTCATGATATATATTAATATTACATTAATAATATGCTATTATATGCAATAATACACTTGTAATTTAATTTAATTAATTTTTCTTATAATTAAGGTTAATATGGGACATTGCATAATTATGCAGTGATAGTCCAAGAAAGTAGCACTACAATTTATCATAGATGCCTAGGGCATAATAATATAATATATATATTGACAAAATAAATAATCTTATAGCTACCTTTGAGGTAATAGACCCATTGTATATTATTTAATATACTTTTCTGGTACTAAGAGAGTGACTTAGTACATTGAACAATATAATTACTAGGAATTATACCCAACATTATTGGATATTGAGATTAATTGTGTGATATAATTACATTATATTTAACAGATATCATAACTATTTATGATATAGTATTATTTAGATACAATATTGTTACAAAATATTGTCTATTAGTTGAACTTAGACATTAAGTTCAGTACTATTGTGATTACTTATATTGAATATTTCTAAGTTGAGTAAGTATAATAATTACTCTGAAGCTACCATTGACTAATTTAATCAGTAATTATCAATAATTACTTACAGATAAAAGTCAAAATGCTTACTATAGACCATTTCGTTAAGATTGGTCGTGAATATGGTTATAAATCTCAAGAACTTCGTCAGTTTGCTGAATCAGAACTGGAAAAATATGAAAGAAAAGAAGAAGAGAAAAAAGCTGCATTAAAGAAAGAGGAAGAGGAACAAAAGGCAGCATTAAAGAAAGAGGAAGCAGAACTTGAGATGAAGCAAATTGCCAAGGAAAATAGATTGAGAGAGATTGCTCAACGTGAAAGAGAAGAGCAAAGAACAATCGCCAAACAGGAAGAAGAGAATAAATTGAAACGAGAGGAAATTATTTTACAACAAGAAATGGAATTGGCGCGTATTAAATTGGAGACAGCAAGATTACAAGCACAAAGTGCTGATGCAAACCAGAATAATAACGCACAAAATGGATCATCATCCAGCCAACCTAAACATTTCTACAACTTTAAATTACCCATTTTCAACTTGAACGTCGACGACCTTTCATCGTTCCTGGCACGTTTTGAACAGACTTGCAAATCTAACCATTTGCCTGAAGAGTCATGGGTACTCAAATTAAATGAATTCTTGGTTGGAGAACCACTGACAGCTTCTCAAAATGCTGACCCATCAATAGCTAATAACTACGGTGCTATTAAGTCCTTGCTTTTACGAAGGTTTCACCTGGACGAGGAACACTGTAGGTTAAAATTTAAGGGAATTTTACCTGAATCTCCAAAGGATTTTGCAGGATTCATTGCGAACATACGCAATACATTTAATAGATGGGTTGAACTGGCAGAAGTCAACAAATCATACGACAAATTAGTTGATTTACTACTGCGGGATAAGGTATTATCTTCAGTTAGCCAGCCATTTTTTGCATATTTGCAGGAGCGTAAACCAGGTACTATGGATGAGTTAGAAAAAATTTCTTTAAACTACTGTTCGGCACACCCGAATGCAACCATTTCTAACTCCTCATTAAGAGAACCTCTACCTGTGGCGTCTAATATGGCCTACAATCACAATAACAAACAAAGACATCACAGTGTAGACAGAAGCAGGTTCCAAAGAAATCACAATGTTAACTTTCAGAAGGGACATAATAATGATTTCAACAATAAAAATGAGTTCAACAGAGGTAGATCACGAGATAGAAATTATTCACCTCAAACAAACTACCACAATGGTCAACATAACACTCATTATAATCGATCACATACTCCCAATAATAATAATAACTGGAATGGTAATAATCATGGCTCGAGACATCGAGATAATAGTTGCTATAGAGGACGACGAGATAATTCTAACAATTATACTCGGAATCGATCTCATTCTCGGGGATCATCTCATTACAACCATAATACAGGGGCGGCAGTTACAAATAATACTACCCCTATAGCTCAGGTCCCACTTGACAATAATACAACACAGTCTTCTGCTGCATGTTTTGCTATTAATTATAATGTGGCAAATAGTTGCCAGCAATGCAATCTTATTTTTCAGAAGGCGAAAGAAACAGTGCTCAACTGCGGACATATTATACCACAGGTAGGTCTTGCAGTCAACGATGGAACAGGCCTACTAATTTTTAACAGGGGATTAGTTAATGGATCCGTCGTCTCAGTGTTGAGGGATTCGGGATCCACAACGATTGGTGTACGACAGTCGCTGGTACATCCTAGCTGTGCAACAGGGGAATATGTCCGTTGCATGACTTTTGGTGGAACAATAGAGTTTTACCCCACAGCTATTATTCATGTTAACACACCTTTCTTCACAGGGAACGTAAAAGTATGTATGCTAAAAAAGCCTATAGCTGATTTGATGGTTGGTCGTATACACGGCAGTAAAGATTGTACTCCAGATGAGATTATAGAATGGGAGAAACATAACCTATGCACTGGAAACGCCGTGACGACTAGAGCGCAGACTCAACTCCTGGAGAAGGTTGATGATGATAAAATGGATGCAGATAACCAAGAGGAATTTGTAGTCAATTCACCTATTGACAGGGAAACATTTGCAACCAAACAAAAAGAGGATAAATCTTTAAAAAAAATTTTTAAGTTGGTTGATAAAGTTGACAATCTATCCTCAGGTAATAATAACAAACATTGTTTTGTTATTAAAAATGACATATTGATTAGATGTTTTCATGACAAATCACAAATGAAACAACAAGTTATGGTCCCATATACTTTTAGACGGTACATTCTTCAACATGCACATGACTCACATTGTGCTGGACATATGGGATATACTCGAACACGATCTCGAGTACTGTCTTCATTCTTTTGGCCAGGGGTGTCAAGAGATATTTCGCAGTATGTACGTTCCTGTACTACATGCCAAGAAGTGAAAGCACGTGGAGCTTTTCACACGGCGCCTATTCAGGCTTGCGATATCTCAGTGAGACCTTTTGACAAGATGGCAATAGACATTATTGGTCCATTGCTACCATCGGCCAGAGGACATAGATTCGTCCTTACGTGCATTGATTTGTGCACACGATGGCCAGAAGCTATCCCATTAAAGACCACCACTACCACAGATGTAGCTGATGCACTACATCTCATCTTTTCTAGAATAGGGTTTCCTAGAAAACTTTTATCAGACCATGGGTCACAGTTCATATCTGACACCATGAAGGAAGTCATGAAAACTTGGGACATTGATAGGAATTTAAGTAGTATTTATCATCCGATGAGTAATGGTGCGGTTGAAAGACTTAACCGTACACTTAAACAACTACTACATAAGGTCACTGCTAAGCACCCTCATGACTGGGACAGAGCACTCCCAGCTGTTCTATTTGCTTATCGGGAGGTACCGCATGAACAAACTGGCTTCTCTCCCTTTGAATTAGTTTTTGGTGCTCCCCCAAGAGGTCCTATGGGACTAATAAAAAAACTTATTAATTGACGAGGAGATGACTCAGGACACTCAGTCATCTTACGAATATGTGATTAATCTTCGGAAGAACATTATTGAGTCTTGCCAGTTGGCAACAGCTTCTTCTGAGGCTGCAAAAGCTAAGGCTCGATCTCTACAAAATAGGTCTCGACGATTACGCCAATTATTCCCAGGCGACGAGGCTTATGTGTTACTTCCTCACAATAACAATAAATTATTGATATCTTGGAATGGTCCTTACAAAGTCATTGATAAAATTTCCGACGTTGATTACGTCTTAGATATCAAGGGACACAAAAAGATATTTCATATTAACATGCTCAAGCAATTTCATACACGTCCTGAACACTTACAGTCAATTTTTCATGCACTAGAGGACAACACAGTATCCACTTGTCATTATTCTAACTTATCTGTCATCCAGGAAGAAGAATCTTCTTTTCCTGAGGTACAGTTACCGTTACCGGTACCAGTAGTTCAACCTACTGAATCTTGGCGGGATGTAACCATCTCTTCAACGGTTACACCGCAACAGCGTCTACAGATTGCTAATCTATTACAATCTTATCCAGATGTATTGACCGACGTCCCCGGGTCGCACATCGGCTATCAGTCATGACATTACTCTCAATGATGATACACCTATTCGTGTACATCCCTATTCTGTTCCTTTACATTTCCTTGCTAAAACTACTAAGGAACTTGAACAGATGTTGTCTCTGGGAATCATTGAGACTAGTAATTCGCCATTCTCTTCTCCATTAGTGATTGTCCGGAAGAAGGACAATAACATTAGACTATGTGTTGATTATAGAAAATTAAATGCTAAGACTATAGTTGACAGCGAACCACATCCACTTATCGACGACTTACTGCCACGTCTATCCAACGCAACTATATTTAGTAAGATAGACTTAACTAAAGGTTATTGGCAGATACCACTGACCGAAAAGGCTAAGTACTACACACCGCATTTTTCCACTCCACAAGGTCTATACCAGTGGAATGTGATGCCTTTTGGGCTTGTTAATGCGCCAGCTACCTTCATTCGCCTGATGCGACAAATTTTATCAGGTAGACCAGACGTTATTACATATATTGACGACATATGCTTGTTTAGTTCGTCGTTTGAGGAACATGTTTCGGGACTTAGATATGTTTTTGACACTCTAAGGAATTATCATCTAACTGCTAAACCTACAAAGGTGCAAATCGCGTGTAATGAGATAACCTTTTTGGGACATATCATTGGATCGGGATATATCCGAACGTTTACCTAGTACAGTCTCCAAAATTCTAAAACATAGCAGTTCCTCAGACGAAGAAACAGGTCAGGAGTTTGTTAGGACTTGTTCAATATTACAGTAGATTCATACCAAACTTGTCATCCATCACGGCTGTATTGTCTTCATTGTTAAAAAAAGATATGCCGGTGAAGGTGACATGGACTGGTACATGCAATGAAACTTTCAACAAAATTATAAATTTGTTCTCGCATGAACCAATTTTAAGACTTCCCGATGCTTCCAAAAGATTTTTCTTACGAACAGATGCTAGTAACTACGGCATTGGTGCATGCCTGCTCCAGAACCATGATGGCATTCTACATCCTACGTTATACATTTCAAGAAAGCTGAAGCCGGCAGAAACGAAGTATTCAACAGTCGACAAGGAACTTTTATCTGTGATCTGGGCAATAACCAAACTTGAAAAGTACTTACTTGGTGCTCCCTTCACCATACAGACGGACCAACGTGCTGTAGCAGCCTTGCGTCGATCAAATCATACAAGCCAGAAGCTTGCCAGATATTCAATCATCCTACAGCCATTCGAGTTCTCCATTGAACACATACCTGGCACTGAAAATTGTGTGGCAGATGCATTGTCACGTAATCCTATTGACGACGAATAATCAATATTGACACACTTAAACTATATCAATCAGAACTACATTGGATTGAACGAAGTATCAACTATAAGAGAACTAACCTTGCCTTCAATTTAAACTTTATAAACACTATATGCATCACAGAATTGAACTAAAAGACATATTGACATTGGAACTTCGTCTAACGTCCATGCACGATATATAAATACCGTTGAACAATCATGGAATAATATCTGACGACAAGTCGAACTTATTATCCTATGGACTCTTAATTCTTGGATGCAGTGATAAATGACATTTCTTTCCGACGTGAACGTTTGAACACTTTTGCCTAAAAGAATTCATCAGGATCAAGACTACGGATGGATCATCATATCCTATACTAATTAATTAGTTAACTTAACTTCTTAATTGAATTATTATCAATAAAATGAAATGTGAGAAAAAAATGAAATGAAAGAACAAAAAAGAGAACGAAATATAAAAAGAAGAAATTATGAAAAGAGAAAATAAATCTCACACAAGTATTAGATTAATAATTTTTTTTTTTTAATGTACCTATACATTATTTAGTTAGTTAAATTAGATAGTTATTATTCACTAACACTTAACACACACACACACAATTAAGTTAAACTTATATTCGAATTTCTTTCTATTTCTTCTCACTTATTTTGTCTTTTCCCCTCTTCTCTCATGACATCACGTTACATTAGAACCTTAATAATTTAACTCTTAGTTTAATTAATTAATTTAATTTTAATTAGTCAAATTAATTCCTATATGACATACTAATACGACAGACCTAACTTTAATTTAATTTTATCATTCACTATTAACATTGGACATTTATTTAGTTGATATAATAACATGTATAATATTGATATATAATGTGATTTATGTTAGATGACTATTACAAATAGTTAGTTGACACGACCGCAACACGGTTCTACTCAGACCATCGTCGGCCATATGTCACAATTGTGTTAAATTTTTTTGAAAAAATTGTTAAGTCGGATAGATCTTGAAAAAAAATCTATCGATTTTTTTTTCCCCGGTGTACAGGGAATTGTTACGGTATATGATATTAACGCCGTCTGCTAAAGGTTACCAGACGTGCAATTGTAAAGGTTAAGACATTTAATATATTGCGATAGATGTTTCAATTACTGAACGCTTCATACACGATCGATTATGACGTGTATAGCGTTGTTTAGGACACAGTCGGTAACTAAGAAACGTGACCCTTTGTTACTTGACCGCCAAGCTGAATAGCTGCGTTGTTCTAACCTTCCAATGCGATGGCATGATATAGCCATTTATATGTGTATTTTTTTGATGGACCAGGGTCAGTCCTAGAACTCTTTATGAGAGGGAAATTTATGGAGGTTAGTATTTTAACTAGAATTCTCAGAAGGAGAAGAATAATCGTCAAATTCGTATGAATATATTCAGACTCGCAGTCTCACTGTCGGCAGGTAGCCATGTCTAGCTGCGCGTGCATATAGCTGTGATGTTCTGACGACAATTACTGCTCTGTATCCTTAAACGGACATTGACACGTAAAACAGCAGTCTACGCCATTGATTAATTTATGCATGACTCATGTTCTGTCCCTATTTGAAATGTGTACATGTGAATTAAATGTACGGACTCAATGAAATGACTTATCAAATCAATCGTATTCCAAAGTTCAAGTATTGTTTGGAATCTTCCACCCCAGCATTCGCTTAATCTTCCATCAAAGGCACGATGCACTAAAACTAACATATCAAGGAAGAAAACAATGGCCGGAATTTTATAATTGTTTTATTCATAACACATGGAACATTGTTCAGAGCAAACCACCACGCAACAACAAGTAAAGAGGGAAAAAACGATTTTCTAGAAAGTTCGAATTCAGCAGGTACACAAGATGGAGAATCATCATCATTAACCTGCAGTTTCATACAGATCATTCGTTTTCAGTCAGTTTAGCCACGCCTTGATGGTTTAGCCACGCCTTGCTGGTTTAGCCACGCCTTGCTGACCTGTGTCATATATTCAAGGTCTTTCCATATCTTGTTTATCTTTCTTTTTTTTAAAATATATCTTCAGTTATTTTCTCCATGTGTTTTTTAATCTCCCACTTTTCTCTTTACCTTGGGGTTTCCAGAATAAGAATTGTACTGTAATGCTATTAGCTGGTTTCATGTTCAACTTAAAAACGTTTTCGTCAACTCTTGTTCCACTGGTATCTGTCCTCTTTGGTGAAGCTGTCATGCAGTTTTGATCCTTGTATTCTGCACAAGCACCATTTATGAACGTCTCTAATCGCTTAGCGCTTAGTTGTCCCATTTGTTTTTCTTTGTTCAGTTTCGGAACCACACTACGTGAATCACGTGACATTTACGCTGAAAATTATAGTATTTGTTAATTAAATGTATTTAATTTCAGATATATTTTCTTAACTTTCTTGTAAAAACGGAATGATCCTCTAAACGATCGATTTAGTTATCTTCACAAATAAATGATATTTTGACCATGCGCGAATTAAATATATCGCCCTGGGCATATTGTCCTCTCTAAAATTATTAACTCCTTATAAAGTTGTTAAGTACTTCCATACATAAATTTATGAGCTGTTCTAAGGTTTATTATAATACGCACATACAAAGAAATATGAGATGGAAAATAAATTTATAACGAGCAATACACTAAACCACACACACGCACAGCCATAACAATACTAAATCGAAGCACATTTCTCTATGAACAAGCATACCTGTGATCTTCTTTATGTCGGAGTGGCAATATTTCCGATCTCTGCTTTATTTATTGTTTATGCTGTTCTTCCCGGCCTGCCACTTTCAGTATCTATTGTTTGTGTGCTAGTGTTCAGTCTCCATCGGTAATATAGTAATCATATGACTTATTCTACGTTCGATACTTTTCTTTGATGACACGATACAGAGATTTTCAAATAAAAGAGCAATGCAAATATTAAAGAAAAATTGAATGATTAATTTAAAATAATTAAAAAAGAAATAATTCGGTGACCCAAACAGTTTGTCGGGAACAAAGAAACTAATTAATTTTCAGTTACGACTGTGTTTGCGGTTCTTTGAGTACTGATATTTTTCTCTGTCTAATTCTACTGTCCAGATTGTGCAAGATATATATGTTACATACGGTAGATACATGCATACAGTACATACACACGTCTCCTTATTGAATTGCCTCAGATGAACCAAAACGCAATTTTGACGGTAATATTTCACGGTCCAAGTCACGAAGAACTTTTCCAGTATCTCGCTTGAGCACCCTCGCCGGATATAAATAACACGGCTTGACTGGCACTTTAATCCTCACTAAGTAATGGCATCTGATTTTTTTCTCTGCCTGCCACAAAAAGTAATGCCCTGATTACTAAATGGAGAAAAAAAAGTTTCAGATTACAGTTTATTGCTTATAATTTTCTCATACATTTCACGCGCCTTCCAGACATCCTGAACTCTGCCTTCACCGCCACAAGGCAATCGGCAACTCTTCTGACTAGCGAGGACACCGATACCATCATCATTATAATTACATTCATCTTCATCATTATCTGTGCTGTACCACTTTATCTGTGTTTTTCCATAACTCCGTTTCAGTATTAATATAAGAGTGAGAGTCATCTGCAACATCAGCTTAACAATACAAGTAAGAGATAAGACAAAAAAGCTAATTAAAACAGTAGAGGGTAATGATATATCATCATCCTCCTCAACATCATTACAGTAGAACTCCATTTATCCGAACCCCAATTATCCGACCATCCAATTATCCGAACACTTTTTCCAGAAAAAAAAAAAATCAGATGCCACAGTCACGTTAGACTAAAATTCTGAATCTTTTGATGCGGCAAACTTCAAATGTGTGCGAACAATTTGTAGAGAATGGGATGGCTAATGGTCGGTCGCTTACGTACAGGAAGTCAGTTAGATCATAAAGTCAGTTAATATCTGGTTTAAAAATACAGTGTACGTGTGCGTTCTAGGTAGAACACTGGCTAAACAGACAATTCAACTTAAAATAATTGTGTCTGCTACTACAGCAGAATAATTTTGGCGTACAAGTATTTCTCTGTGCGATATGGCATCTTCCAGTAGGCCTAAAGCATATAAAAGGAACCGCAATGTTTTGTCAATTGAAACGAAAACAGAATTTATCAAGAGACTAGGACAAGGTGAAACTGTGTCTTCACTTGCGAGGATTTTCAATGTTGGGAAAGCTACCGTCTCTGACATTAAAAGTAACAAGGATAAAATTATGAGTTTTGCATCGAAATTTGATAGTGAAAATGGGTCGAAGAAACGTAAAACCATGAGAAATGCGAAAGATGTGAAATTGGAAGAGGCTTTGTATATATGGTTTGTGCAAAGAAGAAGCAAAGGGGAACCTATCTCTGGTTCTCTGTTGTGCGAAAAGGCACTTCAGTTCAACAATCAACTTGACGGTCCTCCTGACTTTAAGGCTAGCCAGGAATGGTTAAGAAACTTTAAATCTCGTCATGGCATACGAGAATTGGAGATTCAAGGGGAATCTTTATCTAGCGATGCAACTGCCGCTAAAAATTTTATAGAAACATTCTTGGCTTTTTTGGAAGAAGAAGGTTATTCACTCGAGGATGTGTATAATGCCGATGAGACTGGCTTGTACTGGAAATCATTGCCTCAAAAATCACTTGCATCTCAGCGCGAAGCAGCTGCCCCTGGGTTTAAAAAGTGCAAAGAGAGAGTAACAATTTTGGTAGCCGCGAATGCCAGTGGAAGTCATCGTTTACCGGTGCTAATGATCGGCAAAGCCAAAAAAACCACGTTGTTTAAAGAATGTGACATGTCTCCCATTGTGTTACAAAGCACAGAAGAGTGCTTGGATGAATAGTGAAATATTTCTTGATTGGTATACAAATCAGTTCATCCCAAATGTGAAGAGGTTGGGAGAACAAGAAAAGAAAACTGGAAAAGTAATTCTTCTACTGGACAATGCACCATCTCATCCAGAGACGGATACATTGAATGCAGTTGATACAAATTTTAAAGTAATTTTTCTGCCTCCCAATGTAACAGCACTGATTCAACCAATGGATCAGGGTGTTATAGCAAAGCTTAAAAAGATGTACAAGAAGGAAGTCCTGCGTCGTTTATTGTTGGCTGAAGATGAAGAAAGTGTGGTGGCGTTTTCCAAAAAGCTTAATCTCAAAGACTGCTGCTATATGTTAGCTGATGCTTGGACCACCCTGTCACAAGATAATCTCAACAAGGCTTGGAGTAGATTGCTTGGGAAAAAAGGAGGAAATGAAACTACTGCAGTGGACACAAATGATGATTGTATAAATGAAGTTGTGGAACTGTTTCAAGCAATGCCCGGATTTTCGGACTGTGACAAAGATGATGCACACATGTGGCTAGAAGATGATAATGATTCTGGTTTTCAGTTTTTGAATGACGAAGAAATTTTGTCTTTTGTGCAAGAAGAAAACCAAATACATGTAGTGACCGATGATGAAGACACCTCAGAAGTACATGATGTACTTGTAGATTATGAAGAAAAACCAAAACGTCGACCAAGTCCTGAAGAGGCCTTTATAGCACTAGAAACTGCGATGGCTTGGTACGAGCAAGAAGATGACAGCTGTCCTACACACAGCTTCTGCTGTTGAAGAGAATGCGGGACTTAGCAGCCAAAAGGAGACTATCCAGTTTGGTGCAAAAGAGGATTCCTCATTATTTTAAATAGTGGGCTACATCTGTGCAAGTACATATATACGTAAGTTGCGCCTGGTTTTGAATCGTTTGTAATGTTATTTTGAAAACATTTCTCTTTCTTAACAAAAATAATTAATACAAGAAGTACATGCACTGCAGTGTAATAAAAGATTTTGGTGATACAGTGATCTAATACAGTGTGGGTATTATTATTACAGTACAAGTAAATATGTTTTATAGTGTATTTTCCTTGTGATGGTTAATTATTTTTAGAAATATGTGTACATGTACTCGATACATTATGTAATCCAATTATCCGAACATTTGATTATCCGAACGATGCTCGGTCCCATGGGGTTCGGATAAATGGAGTTCTACTGTATTTTCATCCTTCCTTTTTCGCTGCTTCTACAGCTGGCCACTTTGCTACAATCATGCACCAATGCATTTATTTATATACTCATGCAGCTGTGATTTTTGTAGCAATCTGTTTTACACGGTGAAGTTGCCAGCCCTATGTGCAACCTTATTGTAACTGTCTTTTTTTCCTTGTTGATGTGATCACTGGCCCAAGACAGTATACATGTTGTTAGATGTGTAGTGCGAGCGTATGATGAATTGAGTGTGGGTGCGAATGAAGACGCGAATGTGTTTAGGCTCGTATAGATGTAGATCCTGCAACCCATACTCTCACATGCAGTAATCAAGGATGCTTTGACACTGCAGGCATGTTTCAAGACATTTATTGACGGGAACACACATAGTATCAACAGGAACAGTCAGTGTAACAAGGTCATGCTGACCTGACATCGATAGGTATACATTTGGCATTCAAAAAGGTAAACATCAGAATAGACGTGCATGGTCAATAGCAAAGTTCTTCAATAATGACAGTTCGTAGCGTCGCCCTTGGCGTCTCTGACTAAACGCGTCAGATGCCTTAGTCACTTTGACACACAGGTGCAACTTGGCCCTCCCCGCCAATTGCACATTATCAGGCTGTAGTATAATAGCCGAAAGCACAGGCCTCGTTCTGACGTCGGCCGTGTACTTCTGTTAAATAGGTTATCATCAACCCTGCAGTAATACTTATTGTAGGTAGAAGTTCCGCCAATCTGCGGCTCCCACAATATATCTTCGTCACTGGATTTCTGGACAATATAAGACTAACAGTCTTGGATGGCTACCTCGAGCACAAATATATAAGTTCTGAAATGGCGGATCAGTGAGCTGCTGTTCACCCTAGGTAATCCTTTACATGTTCTGCCACCGAAAAGCGTAATAATGCATAAAGGTCGGTATTACCTGGAAAATGAATCCTCAGAACTAAACAAGGAATTCTGTCGTCATCCCGACGCACAGAGATTCACTGGGGAAAACTGCCATAGCAGTTACTTCGAAGATTCTCCCCGAAAAACAATGGACTCTTGGTCCCTTCAGAAAAACAGGACCTCCCGGCTTCCCGGAAGTATATCTCACTCCCGCTTAAAAAACCTTCCCATAGGCCTACGCCGAACTGTCAACCTCTGACCCTACAGGTCAAACACAATGAATGAATAAACAAGGGAAGACAACCCCTAATCAACCTGACATCGCAGGTAAAGACACAATTATACTTATGATACAAACATAAGCAAATAACTTGACAGATGACTCCGTCGAAAATGGCAGCAACATTACTACCACCCCCCTGTAAAAAAAAAAAAATGCAATTTTTTTTTTTTTTTAATATGTTCATGAGCAAGATAGCACCAGTATCACTTCTGTGCTCATGCAAACAATGAACCTAATATCAGGTACAATAGAAGAGGGTACAAATCATCTCTCAACATAGGAGAAAATATTTCCTTTAAGCCAAACAAACTAAGGGATACCATTCAAGAAACCTAAGTTGCTGGCAATACCAATCATATATCAAACATTACTAAATAATATAATCATAGCAATATACAAATGTCAATGCTATTTTAGCAACATATCACTGATGGATGGACAAAATGAAATTTGTTAAATTATCTAAACATCATCCAAATACATTTGTATTACAACATATTATGATATTAAGGACAGACCTAAGTCTGAAAATATATCAGGAAAAACTAGGACACAAGGTTTAACTGGAATCATGTGGGCATCTAGACAATATGTCCGCCATCACATTATCCGAACCACGGATAGCTCGCACCGTGAAATGGAAAGGCTGAAGAGCAATAGCATAACGAGTAGATCTCGAGCTCTTCAAATTCTTACTTTGCATAGCCGTAAGAGCTTTTTGGTCGGTTTCCATAAAGAAATGCGTGCCCAGAAGGAACCTTTGTAGCTTAAGAATGGACCAAACCATAGCCAACAATTCACGGTCCAAAACCGAGTAATTCCTTTCTGCCGCATTCAGCTTCCTAGAAATATACATTACAGGATGCAGAGTTCCTGAATATTCCTGCATTAGTGCCGCTCCAATCCCAGTGGAAGAGGCATCACTACGAAGGACAAAAGTCTTATCAATCGTCGGTAGTCTTAAGATAGGATGAGATGAGAACAAATTCTTAACCTGATCCAATGAAGATTGGCATTCTTGGGACCAACGCACCATATTAGGAGAACCTTTTTTCAATAACGTTGAAAGTGGTGCCATAACGGAGGACAGATTCTCAATGAATCTTCCATAGAATTGTATCAATCCCAAGAGACTACGCACTTGCTTTTTTGTCTTCGGAACCGAGATATTTAATATCTTTGAAATGTTTTGGTCCTCTGTCTTCAACAGACCATGACCAACTCGATGACCTAGGAAGGAAATTTCACTAAACCCAACAAAAGCTTTAGAGGGTTTAGCAGTCAAACTATGCTCACGTAGAGTAGATAGCAATTCCTTTAGACCCAAATAGTGTTCTTCCCAAGTATCGCTGAAAAGACAGATGTCGTCTAAATATGCAATGACATCTGCACGATCTGATAGAATTCGTCGCATCATGCGCACGAAAGTCGCTGGGGCGTTCATAAGCCCGAAAGGCATAAAATTCCATTGAAACAGACCCCTAGGTGTCGAAAAAGCAGTGAGAGGTTTGGCGTGTTCCGTCAGTGGGACTTGCCAATAACCTTTCGACAAGTCTAGTTTAGTAAAGAATTTAGCCTTAGAAAGTCTAATAAGTAGATCATCTAATAACGGCATAGGTTCAGCATCGAACTTCGTAACTTGATTTAATTTGCGATAATCAACGCAAAGACGTATGTTATTGTCTTTCTTTCGAACAATAACTATCGACGAAGAATAAGCTGAAGTGGATGGTTCAATTATTTGTAGTTGAATCATTTCATCCAATTCTTTCTCGACTTGTGCTTGAAAATGAATAGGTATTGGGTATGGTCTTACTCTGATCGGATTACGATCAGTAAGTATGATGTCATGTTCTATGACATCTGTGTGTCCAGGAATGTCGGTAAGGACATCCTGATATGATTGTAACGTAGAGGATACTTGACGCTGTTCCTCAAAAGACAAGTTGGAAGAGACTGTAACGTCTCTCCACGATTCCGTTGAAGTAAGTGGAATCGCAGGAAGAGGTAAGTTCACGTCAGAAAAAATAGTTTCCTCATCCTGTATAACAGACAGGGATGAGATGTGACCATGTTGGACTGGAGAGTCGTCCGTCGCCTGGAAAATAGGCTGTAAATAGTCTGGACGTTCAATAAACTCTGTTAGCATATTTATATGGAAGGTTTTATGCCTTCCATCCACATCGACAATATAGTCGACATCAGAAATTTTCGAGACTATAGTGTATGGACCCTTCCAAGAAATGAGAAGTCTATTCTCTCTTGAGGGCAGTAAGACATTTGCTTTGTCTCCAGGACAAAGTTGACGTAGGCGTCTTTTCTTATTAGCAAATCGCCTAGCTTTTTCTTTCGCAAATTCGGAAGATGAAGTTGCTAACCTGCACGATTCGATAATCTTTTCTCTAAGAGCTATAACATATTCATATGACGATTGTGTATCATCGTCAATATTATCGGAAGTTATCAAATCGTGTAACAAGGACATCGGCCCGCGCGGTTGCGCGCCAAAGACAAGTTCGAAAGGAGAAAACCCTGTATGCTCGTTGGGAACCTCTCTATAGGCAAAGAGGACTGCAGGTAAAACCCTGTCCCAATCTTCAGGATGATCCTCCGTTATCTTTGCCAAGTAAGTTCTTTAGTGTCCTGTTAAGACGTTCTACCAATCCATTGGACATTGGATGATAAATACTACTGAGAGACCTTTTAATGTCTAGCGTAGCCATTACCTGAGACATAACGTCCGAAATTAACTGAGTGCCGTGATCCGACAGTATTTCTCCGGGGAATCCCAGACGAGAAAATACGAGCCAAAGAGCATCAGCGATATCGACAGTTGATATGCTCTTCAGAGGAATAGCCTCTGGCCAACGCGTGCACATGTCCACGCAAGTGAGGATAAATTGGTGTCCTCTGGCTGACTTAATTTTGAACGGACCAATGATGTCTATAGCCATTTTCTGAAACGGCCGAATCGGAATATCTGCAGCCTGAATAGGAGCAGCATGTCTCGGACCCCTAGACTTGACCTCTTGACAAATTTTGCAAGATCGGCAATAAATTCGGATGTCTTTATTCACGAATGGCCAAAAGAATGACGCAAGGACTCTAGTTTTAGTTCTGGAAAAACCCATGTGTCCAGCACACTGAGAATCGTGTGCATGCCGAAGAATTAAGGCTCTCATACACTTAGGCACAAGAATTTGCGAATGCATAGACTTGTCCGAGTGTTGTACCATTCGTACCAATATACCATTCTTCATAGTAATATACGATTTGTGATTCGTATTTTGATTGGGATCCCCTTTCTTTGCAAGAAGGAAGTATTTCTTCAAAGAAGGATCCTCTTCTTGACGTTTAACAAACGAGTCATGGGAAATCACCAAGTGCTCGTCTTGGCTATCAACTTCATTACTATTATCAGATGAAGTTGGGGGATTAAGAGCTTGAGCTCTTGTCATCACTGCATTGACCGTTTGAATGTTTTTTTCTTCCCAACTAGAAATTTGTTGCGGGGTGCATTCCTTAACCCCATGAATACGACCGATTATAAGATCCGCAATAGGATTAGGAAGAAGACATGCATGGACATCTCCTGTGAAGAAAGGAGTGTCAATCCTAATAATAGCAGTAGGATAACTTTCCATAGTACCACCAAATGTAACACATTTGATTGTTTTTCCAGTGGCACAGCAAGGATCTATCAGAGACTCCTTAACCCCGACGGTAGTACATCCCGAATCGAAAAGTACTGAGACTAGCCTATCATTTATTAGACCTTTATCTAAGATGAGAGATCCTCTCCCATCATGCGCAACTGTAGCAGGTAGAGCAGGAAGAGGGTGACCACAACTTAGCGTAGATACAGTTGATGAGTCAAACAATGTTAAGCATTGGGGGCATTCAGTTGCTCTCCCAAAATCGAAAGCACAACCAGTGATAGCCCTAGAGTTACCACTATCATTTACTGTATTACAGGCTCCATCAAACTCTTGTTGTGCAGAGTTTGCCTGTTGGTAAGGTCTTTTCTTGTTAAACCTAGGTCTACCTCGATTATCATTTCCCCTGTAATTATTTCGACTATCATTTCCCCTGTAATTGTTATCATATTGCCTATTGTAATCATCATTCCGGTTTGAATCCCGGTTTCTAAATTCACCATCGTCATAATCTTGACGTCGAGAATGATTACCTCGAAAATTTGAATAGTTATTATTTGGATAGCCTTTGCGAAAGTGTCTCAAATTATTACCACTAAAATTACGAGAACTACCATCTTGTCTCCACTGCATAGACGAAGAACCATCATGTGTTGGATTACTCCGCTTCTGAGTGTAATTTTGATTACTTCCCCTATTCCAATTTTGTTGAGCACCCTGAAATTTTTTTTTGAAATTAGGGCCATATGGTGTTGCCGACGCAGCTGGCAACCCTTCTTTCACTTTAGAATTGCTAACTGTAGCATGGGGATGTGCTGTGGCATACTGACAACAGTATTCCTCCATTTCTTTTAAGTTTTTAGGCTTACGCTCATGAAGGAATGCAAGAAAAGAATCATTAACAGATGACAAAACCTTATCTCGCAATAATAAGTCCATTAGACCTTCATATGTTTTCTCAATCTGAGACAACTCAACCCATCGTGTAAATGTACGACGTATCTTTGTAACAAAATCAGAGAAATCTACTCCATTTTCTGGCAACATTGTCCTAAAACGAAGACGATAGTCTTCTTGTTTTAGTTGATATTTTTTTAGTAATGCTGCCCTGACAACATCATAATTAGTCCTCTCATGTTCGTCTATTGTCATAAGAGTAGTCACTGTGTCACCTGTAAAAAATGGCATCAGTTGTTCAACATATTTTTCCTTTTTTATGTTATGCGTATCGCACAAAAATTGGAATCTATCTAGATAATCTGCTACGTCATCCTTTAAAGGATTGAAATGAGGCAATTTAATCCTACTAACAAACTCCCTTGTCGTACTCGAAGTTGTTTGCTGAGCACCCGTACTCGCCAATTTCAATTTCTCTAACTCCAAAGTTGCGAGTTTTTCATCAAGTTCCATCTTCTGTTTTCTTTCCTCATGTTCCATTTTTCTGATTTCAGCCTCAGCTTTCCTCTCCTCTGCAGCAGCTTGAGCTTTCCTCTCCTCTGCAGCAGCTTCTTTGTCTAATCTCTTCTGTTCAGCTTCTTTGTCTAATCTCTTTTGTTCAGCTTCTTTGTCTAATCTCTTTTGTTCAGCTTCAAATCTCCTTTCCTCCACCTGCATCTGCAATTTCTTTTGTTCAGCAGCAATACCAGCTTCTCTTTCTAATCTTTTCTCTTCAGCCTGAGCTTTTTTCTCTTCTGCAGCTAATGCTTTGTCATACTGAGCAACAGCAAATTGTTCTAACTGTTGACCAGTCTTATCAAGGGCTCTCCCTTGTGTAATAAAGTAGTCCAATGTAGACATCTTGTCTACTGAGATCAGTAACTTGCAGAAGCAAATATATTAAATTATCCCACTTTAATGGGAGACAAGTCTGAAATGATAGACTTGTATACTCACTTCACTTTCTTTCACACTCTTAGTCTTGTTTATAATGTACCCAAAAAATCACCTGAGTACCTGTGGAAAAAAAAAAATTCCCTTATATCCCACTCACTATGGGCACAAGTCTTTTTTATAAAGAACTTGAATATGTATTTCACCTTGTCTCAATCTTTGTAGATAACAAGTCTTTTATCAAAGAACTTGTATAAATATCTTATATAATAATATTTTATTAAGAAACTCTATATGAAGAGTCTACCTTATCAATAATATCAAAACATGACCAAGTATGTGTATGTAGACTGTGCATGACAGTAATGTAGTACAACCAAAAAAAATACAAAGACAAAAATACAAAACAATACAAATGGCAACACTGTTTTAACCAAAAATGTGTAGAGAAATACACAAGAAAGGAGAGACCTACAGAATACAAACAAAACAAATCGACAATCAAAACTGAAAAACAGACAAAATATTACAAAAACAACGTTAAGTACAATTACATCACAGCTAACATCAATAGCGACCAATTGTCACTAGCAAATTTCCAAATTAAGAAAATTTGCACCTACAGAACGCTTACAGTAAGCCTCGATCAAGTGGCATATTTACCGTAAGACCCACCAACCGAAAAACCCGCAGAAAAATACACAAAAACAGTAGAAGTGACATAAACATATAGCAATCAATTTCAATGTGTTGCAGAACAAGTTCAGTCACAGCTGAAACTAAAATAAATTCCTTGCTCCTTGCGAACACAGAAACGAAATGTCAAACGCGCACTGCACGTCAAATCCACTGTAACATAAAGTGGTATTCACGAACCAAAGTTACTATGACCTTCTCAAATTAGGGCTTGCACATTGAATGTTTACTATTTCCACGTACTGTTTACAGACACTTGACCTCCAACAATGTAGCTTGAATGCTCTGACCTAGAAAAGTCTGTTGTTGAATGAAACGTGTAACAACCAGCAGTACTGTTTACAATAGGAACCCGCCTTCTATGCAGTTATGGTCCACGTAGCAAATGCCTAGTAGTTAACTTCAGTACATGTCTTGTTATGCTTTATGTAGCATTATAATATAAATGCTCGTACTGTTTATCTGGGTCAACCGTTGATGACCTATTTCTGTCCTGTTGTAGCCAAAACTTGCAAGTGTAGAATTAGCGCTGTGTGTTACGGCTGTCCCGTGTGTAGCTTAGACCCACAGATCAGAAGTGTAATGTGTACTTGTCCTTCTTGTAACTTTCTCGACAAAACTGGAGACATCATACATGTAACAGCCAACCAGGAATGTAAATTTCTGGATCCATAAATGTCAACAATAATGTCAAATGCTCGCTCTGTTCTTTTTAAACCCACAGATCTGGTCCATCAGAAATGTAAGTTTCTAGGCCACATTGGCGACAAGAAATGTATCATAAGAGCCCACGTAACTGGTCCACCAGAAATGTAACTGTCTTTTTTTTCCTTGTTGATGTGATCACTGGCCCAAGACAGTATACATGTTGTTAGATGTGTAGTGCGAGCGTATGATGAATTGAGTGTGGGTGCGAATGAAGACGCGAATGTGTTTAGGCTCGTATAGATGTAGATCCTGCAACCCATACTCTCACATGCAGTAATCAAGGATGCTTTGACACTGCAGGCATGTTTCAAGACATTTATTGACGGGAACACACATAGTATCAACAGGAACAGTCATTGTAACAAGGTCATGCTGACCTGACATCGATAGGTATACATTTGGCATTCAAAAAGGTAAACATCAGAATAGACGTGCATGGTCAATAGCAAAGTTCTTCAATAATGACAGTTCGTAGCGTCGCCCTTGGCGTCTCTGACTAAACGCGTCAGATGCCTTAGTCACTTTGACACACAGGTGCAACTTGGCACTCCCCGCCAATTGCACATATCAGGCTGTAGTATAATAGCCGAAAGCACAGGCCTCGTTCTGACGTCGGCCGTGTACTTCTGTTAAATAGGTTATCATCAACCCTGCAGTAATACTTATTGTAGATAGAAGTTCCGCCAATCTGCGGCTCCCACAATATATCTTCGTCACTGGATTTCTGGACAATATAAGACTAACAGTCTTGGATGGCTACCTCGAGCACAAATATATAAGTTCTGAAATGGCGGATCAGTGAGCTGCTGTTCACCCTAGGTAATCCTTTACATGTTCTGCCACCGAAAAGCGTAATAATGCATAAAGGTCGGTATTACCTGGAAAATGAATCCTCAGAACTAAACAAGGAATTCTGTCGTCATCCCGACGCACAGAGATTCACTGGGGAAAACTGCCATAGCAGTTACTTCGAAGATTCTCCCCGAAAAACAATGGACTCTTGGTCCCTTCAGAAAAACAGGACCTCCCGGCTTCCCGGAAGTATATCTCACTCCCGCTTAAAAAACCTTCCCATAGGCCTACGCCGAACTGTCAACCTCTGACCCTACAGGTCAAACACAATGAATGAATAAACAAGGGAAGACAACCCCTAATCAACCTGACATCGCAGGTAAAGACACAATTATACTTATGATACAAACATAAGCAAATAACTTGACAGATGACTCCGTCGAAAATGACAGCAACACTTATATTATTGACTAAGTGTGACATACCTGAGGTATCACTTGTCCTAATATTTATTTATGTCATCAGAGATTCGCCGGAACTATGAGGCTGGAATAATCAAGTTTTACCATCAATGTTTCCATGTATTTGGGCTGGAGTGAAGTTTTTTATCTTTGAAGGTGTTAAAACTTTGCTTCAGTATAAATAACCTAAACGTTCTTCTTCTTCTTCTTCGTAAACTCTCAGACGTCCACTTGAATGTTCTCAAAGAACGCAGTAGTCAGTTTGAGGCTATTTGAATCCCAGTAAAGCTTTTCCACGAAAGGAGCTGGCGTCGGCCATATGCACTTTCTCTGTACCACATATAAGGGGCAACTTTGAAGCAGATGTTCAGCAGTCATTTTATCAGTGCCACAGTTACACTGATCGGTAGTTCCTATCTTTAGCTTGTTGAATAGATGGTATCTCAATCTGTTGTGGCCAGTGCGGAGTCTGAAGATTACCACTTGTTCTCATCTGTGGAGCTGGTAGTAAGCATCATTCTGTGTGTGCCCTAGATGTTCGTTCTACATACTGTTGCCGTGGAGAAGTATGTACTGTATTTTAACACAAGCGAGAAAACACAGGGCAAACTTAGGTTGCCTCTGTCTTCCTTATCTGCGAAGTTTCCTCATAAAAATGTTAACGAATCCAATCAACTAGCATGGTAAAATATTGTGTACCTTTCATCCATCAAAAGCGTGGAGGTCAGGAGAGGTGAGCACAAGAAAATGATGACCTGCCAATTTGTAGCTTATAAAGAAAAATATATTATTTTTACCAGGTCTTCACACGCCAGCTAATCCACTCTAGACCTGTCGTCGGTCTAATAAGCAGTCGGCTGCATCTTCTTCCTAACACGCTCATTTGTCGTAGCGGGAAGATGGTGTCACTTAGGTGCATCTGGATCGAATCTCCAAATCGTTTATTACTCATCTTTCTTTTCTATTGTCTGGTATTTTCCTTTTTTCCTCACGCACCCATTAAATTCATGTCGAGCAGAGGTTAAAAATCGGTTCCAGCTAATCCCTCCTAACCTGTGCCATTCGTTCAAATTTCTCCAAGTCTTCTTTATACTTTTTAAGTCAGTATCGAATTCCCTTCTGCGCATGCGTTTGGATCTCCTTCTATCTCTGTTACCTTGGAGAGTCCGAACAATAACTGCCGTATAATGCTATCTGTTTACGTGTACATATAATTTTTTCCATTTTCATTATTATTTTTTTTCTTAATTTTAATCGCCTGCTGCTCTTAACTTTGTCGAATCCTACTTCGATCTTGCAAGGTAAAAGCTGAAATAAATATTAAGTAAATTATAATGCAACCGAAGACTACATTTGAAGATGCATTTTGACGACGGATCATCATATCACAGGTTTGCACTTTATGTATGGCATTAAAATAGCCTATGCACAAAGGCAGAAAATCATGTTGTATCGTGAACTCTTGTAATACTCGTGAGCTGTTTGTTTGTCTTGTATCTAGAAAGGCTCCCCAACCACCTATTTCCGTTCAACTCACTGTTTCACAGTTAATATGAAGCCCAAATAGAAATTCGCTAAAACATCGAACCCTGGTGTAGTATAAAATGTCAAACTCAAGGATGGCTCGTTATCTTATAATACAAACTGCAAAAGCCGAACTTTGCTAAATCCCAAGTCAATACTTGTATAACAGCTTCAGACCAAAACGCTAAGACTATGGTATCTATAATACTTTATGTATCTCAGACGAAGTTGAAGACAGGGGACAGATTTCTCCCTCTTAACTGTAAAATCAGCTTCGTCCCGTCTGATATTTCTAGAGTATTTCCTTCCATCTGCTGCGATAAGTGGGGCCCTCTCTTAATAAGAAGTAGAAAAGAGTAAAAACAAGTGCTTGACTTCAGTAGAGGTACAAGGACGTGCTGTTCCTCTCGTCAGTGTGGAACATTCAGGCAGTTTTAATCCGAGACATGAAAAATATTGTGGAATTGTAGATTGTAAAATTAGTAAGGTACTGCTTGCTTTGTCAAAGAACATTGTCTCTGTAGATTTCCTGTTCTAGTGAGAAATGGTTTTACTATTACTATAGAGAAATGCTCTTTTACAGATAGTATTCAATGCCGATATTTTGCGTCACTGACACATTTGTCAGTGTTTGTGAAAAAATTAAAATATGCTAACACAGTGATAAAACCTCCTTTTCCAATTAATGATGTCCACCAGTTGATAAAATCTCTGTCTGGTGTTCTGATTACAACCTCTTGTAATGGGTGTGTGCTGGAAGACAGTTGATAAACTTAAGCTCACTAGAACATCACCAGAGCTACATGCTGTGTTGTTGTGTTGCTTGTGGTTTGAGTATGGAATGTCAACTCGACCTACGCAGTGGTGTGTAAGCATGAAGTGAGAGTGTAATACGCGAATGATAAGAAGAGTTCGTGGTGTTGACAATTGGTTTTTTTTTCTTTCACTCATGTATGGCTGGAAGTCATCGACACCAACGACTGTGTACCTTTGCTACAGTTTAATGGGACGTACACACTCGACAGCACAGATAGCGACAAATCACAGGTTGGCATAATACATCATGGTACAGTGGATAAATGGTCTTGCAATGATACATGGGCACTCATGTAGAATAATAGCATAATGGACTGTCTGTAGACAAGCACTCAGTATCGCCCATACATATATATCATCTGACTTCACTGACTGAGCACGTCAGCTTATAAATAATATTCAAGATGGCTTCTAGACCTAACCTCGTCTAGCGAAGATTCTTTAGAATAACGTTCAGCACATATTTTTCATATAATCATATTGAACCGCTGGTAATGGGTTCTCATGTGTAGCAGTGATCTCTGGACACATCAAGCGATAATACGGGGTATCCCTTTCTCTTCTTGATAGTCACTAAATATTTGAATACAAGATGGCTTCTCTCGTGAGCTGTCACTCACGTTTTGGATACAACTGAATCAAAGTTAATCATTCACTAAATGTTCTCGTTGCTCTGTAGATTCTATCATAATACAATTGATTTCATCATACGAGATATAATGCTGCTAGAAATGAATATCGTTTTCATCTAGTTAAATATATTCTCTCAGACGTACAAATCGTGTCTATCGAAAAACGGTGACTTCGTAAGAGAGTTCATGAGGAGAATCTTTTGTTACCTTGATATCAGAAATATGATTCTGCCATTCCTTGGCAATAAGAATAAACACTGGGGTAAAGCATACACGATAGGTCTAGACGACTATCACTTTCCCCACAAATACTGAGATCACTTTTTCCGGCGACAAGCCGACATAGAAAAACACAGTCCTATCATCAGGGCGAAGCCAAATCACACCTCTCTAGCGACACATCCGCCGAACAGCCCTTTGACCTTTCTAACGACAAAAGACCATATAGTTCGACTTAGGCATGTAAAGATATACAGATATAAGACAGACTCGCCCTACCCAGACAAACAATACACATAAATTCAGGCCATAGATACACTGAAGCAAGAACAACCTATTTCTACCCTAACAAAGAATAAATCGCAGTAAAACTGGATTCATCCGCGGTGTTCGATCGAAAGTCCTTTCAAGGGAAGTAACTCAATAATGACTTTTCCTTAAGCACTAAAAAGTATCTATTTTGTTTACAAAATATTTGCGAACATAACAAGCATACAAATGTATTATATTGTAAGATAACAAAGACTGCACGTAACAGTCTTACCACACCTCCCGGGAAAAAAAAATAATGGAACATTTTTTTTTTTTTTGAAATACATCTAGGAGCAATGTACAATAGGCTCACAATGCATGAATAATGCGCAGATGAAAATATCAGGAATAAATATAACGCCTAATATGAGGCTAAGTCGACTTATGGAGCGACTGGTGAGAATGTATCTCATAAACTAAGAGAAATTATTTCTCTACAAGTAAATTTTTCCAGGAAGGTGTCATCAAAGTATAATACAATTCTGGAAATTACACAATGCCTAAAAAATTTCATACCATAATTTCGTATTAGATATCTTAAATTTATGATTTATGAAGAAAAATCATCAAAGCACAGCGGTGAATAAACATCAATGAACCGCTAAGTAGTGATACAATCATTATATTATTAAATTACAAATGTGTATCTATCTTGATATAGAAAAGGAACTACTATAGAACTAGACATATCAAGAAGTCTAAGACCTAATAGTTATGTGGAATCATGTGGGCATCTTGACAGAATGTCTGCCATCACATTATCTGATCCACGAAAAGCTCGCACAGAGAAATGAAAAGGTTGAAGAGCAATTGCATATCGAGTAGACCTCGAGCTCTTCAAATTCTTACTCTGTATAGCAGTAAGAGCTTTTTCGTCGGTTTCTACTATGAAATGTGCGCCTAGAAGGAATCTCTGTAGTTTGAGGATCGACCAAACCATAGCTAATAGCTCACGGTCTAAAACCGAATAATTCCTTTCTGCCGCATTAAGTTTTCTGGAAATATACATTACAGGATGCAGAGTTCCAGAGTACTCTTGCATTAGTGCCGCTCCAATCCCAGTGGATGAAGCGTCACTACGAAGAACAAATGTCTTATCTTTAGTAGGTAACACTAAAATAGGTGGTGTTGAAAACAATGTTTTAATCTTATCCAAAGAGCATTGGCATTCCTGAGACCAGTGGACCAAATTAGGCGAACCTTTCTTTAAAAGTGTAGAAAGAGGTGCCATGATAGAGGATAGATTCTGAATGAATCTGCCATAAAATTGAATAAGACCTAACAGCCTTCTCACCTGTTTTTTAGTCTTAGGGATAGAGATGTTAAGTATCTTACTTGTATTATGGTCCTCTGTCTTTAGGAAACCATGACCAACTCGGTGGCCTAGGAAAGAAATTTCGCTAAAACCAATATAGGCTTTCGAGGGTTTCGCTGTCAGGTTGTGCTCGCGCAAAGTAGACAGCAATTCATCTAACCCTGAATAGTGATCTTCCCAAGTATCGCTGAAAAGACAGATGTCGTCTAGATATGCAATGACATCTGACCGATAAGATAGGATTCGGCGCATCATGCGTACGAATGTAGCTGGTGCGTTCATAAGACCGAAAGGCATAAAATTCCATTGGAACAAACCTCTAGGTGTTGAAAAAGCCGTGAGAGGTTTGGCGCGTTCAGATAAAGGAACTTGCCAATATCCTTTAGACAAATCAAGTTTAGTGAAAAAATGAGATTTGGAGAGTCGAGTAAGTAGCTCTTCCAGTAAAGGCATAGGTTCGGCATCGAACTTCGTTACTTGATTCAATTTGCGATAGTCAACGCAAAGACGTATGTTATTGTCTTTTTTCCGAACAATAACCATCGGCGAAGAATATGCAGAGGTGGATGGTTCGATTATTTTCAAATCTATCATCTCATCCAACTCTTTCTCGACTTGTGCTTGAAAATGTATAGGTATAGGATAAGGTCTAACCCTAATAGGAGTATGGTCAGTTAGAACAATGTCATGTTCAATGACATGAGTTTGTCCAAGGATGTCAGTGAGTACATCCTGAAATGTTTGCAACATAGTTGAAACTTGTCGCTGTTCTCCTAGAGACAAATCAGGAGAGACAGTAACGTTCTTCCATGATTCACTAGAATGAAGTGGGATCATTGGAAGAGGAAGATTTACATCTGAAAAACTTGTTTCCTCATCCTGTATCACGGGACAGTGATGAGTAATGACCATGTTGCACTGGAGAATTGTCCGTTGCTTGGAAAATGGGTTGCAAATAATCCGGACGTTCATGGAATTCAGTAAGCATATTGATGTGGAAGGTTTTATGCTTCCCATCAATATCGACAATATAGTCGACATCGGAAATTTTCGATATTATATCGTATGGACCTTTCCAAGAAATAAGTAGTCTGTTTTCCCTACAAGGTAGTAATACAAATGCTTTGTCCCCAGGACAAAGTTGTCGTAAGCATCTCTTCTTATTGGCAAATTGCCTTGCCTTCTGTTTCGCAAATTCAGAAGAAGAAGTTGCCAATTTGCATGCTTCGATAATCTTTTGTCTCAACGCGATGACATATTCGTAGGATGACTTTGTGTCATCGTCAATATTGTCAGCTGTTATGAGATCATGAAGCAACGACATAGGGCCACGCGGACGCGCGCCAAAGACGAGTTCAAAGGGGGAAAATCCTGTATGTTCATTAGGGACCTCTCTGTAAGCGAAGAGGGCCGCAGGTAAAACTCTGTCCCAGTCTTGAGGATGATCCTCAGTTATCTTCCCTAGTAAGTTCTTAAGTGTTCTATTAAGGCGTTCGACCATCCCATTAGACATTGGATGATAGATACTACTTAAAGATCTATCTATCTGCAGAGTAGACATTACTTGAGACATGGTATCTGATATTAGTTGGGTGCCATGGTCTGACAATATCTCTCCGGGGAACCCCAGACGAGAAAATATAAGCCAAAGAGCATCTGCAATATCAGCAGTAGTAATGCTCTTCAGAGGAATAGCCTCTGGCCAACTGATGTCCTCTGGCAGACTTGATCTTAAATGGACCAATAATGTCTATGGCCATTTTTTGAAACGGCCGAATAGGAATGTCTGCCGCCTGAATGGGTGCAGCATGCCGTGGACCTTTGGATTTAACTTCCTGACATACTTTACAAGATCGACAATAAATCCGTATGTCCTTGTTTACCAATAGCCAAAAGAAAGCCGCAAGGACTCTTGACTTAGTACGGGAAAAACCCATGTGTCCAGCACACTGAGAGTCGTGAGCGTGCTGCAAAATTTTAACTCTCAAATTCTTGGGAACCAGGATTTGAGAATGACTTGACGTAATGGAGTCTTGAACCATACGTACAAGTACGCCATTCTTCTTTGTAATCCACGATTTACGACTTGTGTCTTTATTCGGATCACCTTTAGTTGCAAGAATGAAGAATTTCTTCAGAGTGGGATCATCTTCTTGCTGTTTTATAAACGAGTCACGAGAAATTACCAAGGGATCATCTTGGTTATGCACTTCATTATCTTCAGTAGATGAAGTTTGAGGCATATTAAGAGCTTGAGCTCTAGTGACTACAGCATTAGCAATCTGCATGTTTTGCCTTTCCCACGCGGAAATTTGTTGCGGAGTGCATTCTTTGACTCCATGAATGCGACCGATGATGAGGTCAGCGATCGGATTCGGAAGAAGACATGCGTGTACATCTCCTGTAAAGAAAGGAGTAGCAATCCTAATGATAGCAGTAGAGTATTTCTCTAATGTGCCGCCAAATGTTACACATTTGACTACTTGTCCAGTGGCACGGGAAGGATCTACGAGTGACTGCCTAACACCAATTGTGGTGCATCCAGAATCAAATAGCACGGAGACTGGATTGTTATTTATTAAACCCTTATGTAAGACAAGAGAACCTCTTCCATCATGCGCGACTGATGCAGGAAGAGCAGGAAGAGGATGGCCGCAGCTTAAAGTAGACACTGTGGTTGGCTCAAATAATGTTTTGCATTGGGGGCACTGAGATGCTCTCCCAAAATCACAAGCGGCACATGCCATATTATTAGCGTCATTATTGTCTTTACTTTGTTTATAGGCTTCATGGGACTCTTGTTGTGCAGAATTTGCCTGAAAATGTGGTTTATGTCTTCTGTTTTGAGATCTACCTCGGTTATTATTACCTCTGTAGTTATTGTTACCTCTATTGTAACCCCTATTTTGGTTTGAGTCATAGTTCTCTTGGTTACCATTATCATATTCATTATAATGAGTATCTCTGTAATTGCGATCTTGTTGACTCCAAGACGGATACCTCGGATAGTTTCTATAATTACTTCCTCTATGGAAATTACTATAATTGTGACCACCCCTGTGTCGAGAGCTATCAGCTCGTCTCCAGTTCTTTGAAGAAGAACCCTGAAATGATTGGTTACCTTGGTTTTGATAACTATTATGGTTACCTTTTTTTATCAAATCTGTTTTGAGGTCCCTGAAATCTGTGTGAATAATTGGGATTGTATGGTGTTGCTGAAGCAACTGGCATACTCTCCTTAATCTTAGTGTTGCCAAAAATCACGTCGGGGTGTGCAGTGACACATTGGGAACAATATTCTTCCATTTCCTTTAGAGATTTGGGTTTACGCTCATGTATAAATTCAAGGAATGGTTTGTTAACACATGACATAATCTTATCTCTGAGCAACAAATCCATAAGTCCTTCATACGTTTTTTCTGTTTTAGAAAGCTCAATCCAACGATCAACTGTGAGACGTGCCTTTGCAATGAATTCTGAGAATTCTACACCTGTCTCAGGCACCATCGTCCTAAACAAAAGGCGATAGCCTTCCTCACTTAGCTGGTATTTTTTTTATCAAAGCCGCCCTAATGACATCATAATTATCCTTATCTGCTTCTCCTACAAGGCATAATCTAGTCAGAGATTCACCTTTCAAGTTTTCTGCTAATTGATTAGCGTATTGTGATTTATCCACATTATGTGTACGACAAGAACGTTCAAATCTATCCAGCCAGAATGTAATATCGTCACTGGACTGATTGAATGGTGGAACCTTAACCTTGTAAGTAGAAGGTTTACCATTACCACTAGATGCCTGATTAACATTAATCATACTTGTCAATCTCAATTTCTCTAACTCAAATTCATGTTCTCTTATTGCTTTTTTCTCTTCCGCTTCTAATCTTCTTTGTTCAGCTTCCCTGTCTAATCTTTTTTGTTCAGCAGCAGCTTCTCTTTCTAATTTTTTTTGTTCAGCTTCACTGTCTAATCTTTTCTGTTCAGCAGCAGCTTCTCTTTCTAATTTTTTTTGTTCAGCTTCAAATCTCCTTTCCTCCACCTGCATCTGCAATTTCTTTAGTTCAGCAGCAGCATCAGCTTCTTTTTCTAATCTTTTCTCTTCAGCCAGAGCTTTTCTCTCTTCTGCAGCAGCTTTTCTCTCTTCAGCAGCAGCTTTTTTCTCTTCAGCAGCAGCTTTTCTCTCTTCTGCAGCTAATGCTTTGTCATATTGAGCAACTGTCCATTCTTCTAATTGTTGACCAGTCTTATCAAGGGCTTTCCCTTGTATAATGAAGTATTCTAATGTAGACATGATGTCTAACAATAATACTAATCACTTGAAACAATAATAATACCACAAGTTCTTAATGACTTGATTAATCAGCACACTATCCCAATATCTGTGGGTCACAAGCCTTAATAAGGTCTTGTATAACAGTAATAATAATCAAGTACTGGTTTATACCATAATCCAAGTGCAGTGCACAAGCAATAGTTTCTTATAAAATATACCTATATAAAACATATGTCAACCAACAGAATACATAAAGTACAAACAAGACTGACAATACGAAAACGTTTGCAGAAATCAAATAAATCAAATAGGGAAATCACTGAAAGTAATCACTGAATCTGCAAAGGAACAACAACACAAATGACGTCACAGTATGAATATAAATTGTGAATAGAACTGAAAGATAGAAAAGGTTAGACCAACAAATTACAAACAAATCAAAACAAAACTAAAGAACAAAGAAATATTACAAAAATAACAATAATTACAGTCTTCACAGCTAACACAAATAGCAACAGTTGTCGCAGCAAATTTTCAATCAAGAAAATTGCACCTATAGAAAACGCCCACAACGGACCATCTATGACGTGGGATATTCTGTTGTGAGGACTCCGCCCAACCTAAACACAACCCGCAGAATACAAACAAATATCACATATAAACATGAATGTACATATAGCATGAATATTCATAATATAATGCAATGTAATGTGTTGCAGATAGAATGTGTTGCGAAGAAGGTTCAGTTATACGCAATAATGGTACAGTACTATGGTACTTTATTAAATAATTAAATCTGGCCTAAATCATTAAAGTTCAACACAAACTATGGCAGTGCAGGAGAATCCACTGTTTACAGTTCCTAAGAATCACAAGTAAGACTTCTCGCTTCAGTTGCACTGTATATTTCGCAAACACTGTCAAATATATGTCCCAACACTGATGTGTAATGCTGTCTTTTCCAAACAAACTTGCTGTGTAACGCTGTCTGTTCTATGGCAAATGTCCAACAACAAAAAATGTCAACAAACGCTGACCTAGTTACTGTATACGCTCGATAGGACAGGTCACGCTGACATCGACTGTAGAGTTGTACTGCTGGTGTTTACGTGTGTCGTATCAGCCACAGGAAACGGTCTGGTATCGGTAGTCTGTTGACTTCTCAACTTCTGCGAGGTCAAACCCAGAAAGCTGGTCCACCAAATGATAAAACCTCCTTTTCCAATTAATGATGTCCACCAGTTGATAAAATCTCTGTCTGGTGTTCTGATTACAACCTCTTGTAATGGGTGTGTGCTGGAAGACAGTTGATAAACTTAAGCTCACTAGAACATCACCAGAGCTACATGCTGTGTTGTTGTGTTGCTTGTGGTTTGAGTATGGAATGTCAACTCGACCTACGCAGTGGTGTGTAAGCATGAAGTGAGAGTGTAATACGCGAATGATAAGAAGAGTTCGTGGTGTTGACAATTGGTTTTTTTTCTTTCACTCATGTATGGCTGGAAGTCATCGACACCAACGACTGTGTACCTTTGCTACAGTTTAATGGGACGTACACACTCGACAGCACAGATAGCGACAAATCACAGGTTGGCATAATACATCATGGTACAGTGGATAAATTGTCTTGCAATGATACATGGGCACTCATGTAGAATAATAGCATAATGGACTGTCAGTAGACAAGCACTCAGTATCGCCCATACATATATATCATCTGACTTCACTGACTGAGCACGTCAGCTTATAAATAATATTCAAGATGGCTTCTAGACCTAACCTCGTCTAGCGAAGATTCTTTAGAATAACGTTCAGCACATATTTTTCATATAATCATATTGAACCGCTGGTAATGGGTTCTCATGTGTAGCAGTGATCTCTGGACACATCAAGCGATAATACGGGGTATCCCTTTCTCTTCTTGATAGTCACTAAATATTTGAATACAAGATGGCTTCTCTCGTGAGCTGTCACTCACGTTTTGGATACAACTGAATCAAAGTTAATCATTCACTAAATGTTCTCGTTGCTCTGTAGATTCTATCATAATACAATTGATTTCATCATACGAGATATAATGCTGCTAGAAATGAATATCGTTTTCATCTAGTTAAATATATTCTCTCAGACGTACAAATCGTGTCTATCGAAAAACGGTGACTTCGTAAGAGAGTTCATGAGGAGAATCTTTTGTTACCTTGGTATCAGAAATATGATTCTGCCATTCCTTGGCAATAAGAATAAACACTGGGGTAAAGCATACACGATAGGTCTAGACGACTATCACTTTCCCCACAAATACTGAGATCACTTTTTCCGGCGACAAGCCGACATAGAAAAACACAGCCCTATCATCAGGGCGAAGCCAAATCACACCTCTCTAGCGACACATCCGCCGAACAGCCCTTTGACCTTTCTAACGACAAAAGACCATATAGTTCGACTTAGGCATGTAAAGATATACAGATATAAGACAGACTCGCCCTACCCAGACAAACAATACACATAAATTCAGGCCATGGATACACTGAAGCAAGAACAACCTATTTCTACCCTAACAAAGAATAAATCGCAGTAAAACTGGATTCATCCGCGGTGTTCGATCGAAAGTCCTTTCAAGGGAAGTAACTCAATAATGACTTTTCCTTAAGCACTAAAAAGTATCTATTTTGTTTACAAAATATTTGCGAACATAACAAGCATACAAATGTATTATATTGTAAGATAACAAAGACTGCACGTAACACACAGTAAACAATTTTATAGCAAGATACAGCCAATAAGAAGTTCCCAGTAAAATGTTCTACGCCGTAAGGCCAGGGTAATGAAAAGGCGGTATTATGCAATATTAAAACAGCGTTGCTGGGTAAATCCTGATTAGGGAAAAACAAGATGGAAAATGATACCACGATTGGCCAAATACATTCTGGGAGGCAATTCAGTCGCTGGGTTGCTGTAGGAGGTCTTTCATTGCCATGGCGTCCGTCATTGTCTTTGGTCGAATTTCACGTCTTTGACTGCTCGTATACTGAGCTGGAGAAGATCGGCTACCACGACAATTATGGGAAACCAAGAGTCAGGGATCCAAACAATATGAAAATACTCGTTGAGAGTTAAGAACAAGTGTCTGACAATGGCAGACTAATGTATAACATTACAAAGTAGTCCTTGTTCTGGAATCCTCAGGGAAAGAGAAGAAGAGGTAGACCAAAAAAACACACGGAGAAGAGACCTGGATACAGAAGAGACAATGATGAGGAAAACATGGAAAGACCTTGAGCGGATGGCACGTGACAGGAGGACTTGGCATGTGTTTGTTGAAGGCCTATGCTCCTTGGGCAGCTAAAGGGTATTAATTGATTGATTGATTGATTGATCAATTGATTGATGTCTGAAAATACACAGGGAAAAGACAAAGATAATGAGAATAAATGCAAGAAATGTTATGGGGAAATACCACCACAAGATGTAGAATTTTGCATATATCTAGGGAGCAATATAGACAAAGTTGGAGGGACAGACAATGATATCAAAATAAGAATAACAAAATTTCATTGCATTGAGAAACATATTGAGATCAAGAGAAATCAAGTCCAACACAAAAAAATCATAATCTTCAACTCAAATGTCATGTCAGTCCTATTGCATGGCTCCGAAACATGGGGAACAACAACAACAAAACAAAATGCAAAAAAAGTTACAGAAATTCTTAGATGGATGCTTGAGTAGAATAGGATTTAAATGATATGACAAAGTCACCAATGTGGAACTGATGACAAGAACCAGAGAAGTGCCAGTGGAACAAGAGATGAGAAGAAAACGCTTACCATGAATAGGATACACATTGAGGAAATCTGTTGATAGCATTACAAGGCAGTCCTTGTTCTGGAATCTCCAGGGAAAGAGAGACAGAGGTAGACCAAACAAAGACATGGAAGAGAGAATTGAAGACAGAAAGGAAACGGATGATGAAAATTAAGAAAGAACATGAGCTGATGGCACGTGAAAAGAGGACTTGGCGTGTTTTTGATGAAGTGCTTTGCTCCTTCGGGGGCTAATGTTTATTGATCGATTGATTAAAGAGCCAGGGGTCCAAAATTCCAGAATGGATCCAGAGTTCGCTGGGAGGACAACATTAGACACTCTCTGAAGGACCAAGGACTAGATTGGATCCAGGCCAGGAATAAACCAGCCGATAAGATAGTATGGCGCTCTCCGGCAAACCTCTACACCCCCGGGTAGAAGAATGTCGTAGATTTTTGATAGGTGATTAATATAGATTCTGGTCCCGTCTGAATAGAACTGGAAAAGGTGGTAACTCAGTGAGAGAGTAGGTAAAGAAATAGATTTCACGAGTGAATGGTGAAAAGGTAGAGTCTGTCCCTGGATTTAGAAGGTACTCTAGTCCAGCCTATGTTACGACTGAAATTTGTTTATCAGACAGTTTACTTTCCTATATATATATATATATATATATATATATATATATATACATATACATATACATATATATATATATATATATATATATATATATATATATATATATATATATATATATATATATATATATATATATATACATATACATATACATATACACTATTAACCACTCACATACACACACACGGATACGTGACGACAATTAGACGCACAAGCGTGAAAACAATAGTAAATGGAGTAGGGATATTGGGCCGAGCTGACCAACACAGGTAATTAAGTTTTATGTTAAGTTTATTTATCATAAAGGAAAACTTCACAACATTCAGTATCAAAAATTAAAAATAGAAAAAAATCATAGGTTACAGAAATCATAAAGAAATAAACCCCATAAGGGCAATCCCCTCTGTTGAGACAAGATCCCACAAGAAGAAGTTAAATAACCCCCAAAAGGTCAAAAGATTTGCGCTATGGTATAGAATTTGACTATACTGTAAAGAACAGAGTTCCTAATTAATCTATTCAGAAAAATAACAGTATTAGCAAACAAAAGAAAGGCACAACAAAGTGAGTACAATGATTATACAATATAAGAATTGTTCATTCCTTCTTTCTCTCGCTTCAGAGAAACAGTGGCCACTTTCAGTCGCGCTTATCTAATTGTTAGTCTAGGCAGGAAAATAATTACGAGATCTAGTGTTCACAGTGTCAGAAGCTTGTAATTACAATACTTAAAGAGAATGTCAGGTATGTAAATCTCTTGGGATAAAAATCCTCGCCACAACACAGTGGTCGGTAGTTGGGAAATGTTAATTTTTGATAATTTCGCAACAGCGGGCTGAGTGTACGTAAAAATAGAAAAAGAATCTGGATAGCAATAGGTCCAGTTACAATTATTCTTATTGTCTTTTGTTGGTACTCTCTCTCTTTCTGGGTGAAACAAGAGGGCCAAACAGGTCAACCTCGAAGACCCGATATTTATATAAGATTGTTTTTTTGGTACTGCTGGATTTAGATCCGTTTTCTCAGATTCAGGCCGCTGGTAGGTTTTGGTTTATGACCCGTACTGGATTTTAGGAAGAAAATACAAAACATTTAATCACAATATCAGTATCTATCCTAACCCGCGTAACGGTATAATTTATTATCCACTCGGTTATTAGATTTTAATTAGAAAACACAAGTGTAAAGCTTATCTTATCGTTCTTATTAACCCGTGAAATAAATTCTAGTCATTTACAAAAAAATTACACATAATGTATTGGAGATAAATATATATACGTCGATACTACATTTCCTAGTGCATTTACTAGTCAATTAAAATATCTCTTACTGGTTAATTGCAATTAATCAAGTTTACGTTACAGCTGAAAGAATTATATATATATATATATATATATATATATATATATATATATATATATATATATATATATATATATATATATATATATATATATATATATATATATATATATATATATATATATATATATATATATATATATATATATATATATATATATATATATATATATATATATATATATTTTAATCTGCTGGCCAATTAACACAATAAATCCTAGTGAAATATAAAATGACGAACTTTAACAATTAAATCACTCAAAATGCCACAAATATAGTTACCGCAACACAGAAAAAGAAACTATCTCCAATCGAAATACTAAGAAATCTACTTTAACAATGGTCTAGGGTTCGAAGCTAGATGTTCCGAAAATTCTGAGGCTACTAGGTAAATGATTTGAAAGGATGAGGTATATATATGAAATATGTAGAAATTCGCTATCTCTTGCGAGATATAGCGCTTTGCCCAGATTTTGGGAAAATCTGAGGTCGATTCCTGAATCAAAGCTTTATTTCCCGCCTTTGCCGACGCAGAGACGTGGGCCAACGAGCAAACCATCTTTTGATGTCGGCCCATACTTTAGCGAATTACGGGCCCTGGGATCACGAACTGTGGTTATCTCCCTTTGAGGACATGCAACCGTCAAAGATCCGTCTTTTGACCTACCGCCCTTGATTCTACAAATATACGACCCGTTCTCTGATCTGTCACTATTTCAACGATTGCCCAATCGTTCCCGTGATAATTACAGTTAACGGCTCTGGACTAGCTAATAGGTCTGTTTGTAAACATTCCCTCTGTCACAAAGAGGAAGAACTAAGTAAGTAAGGAAGACTGCTCGTAGATCCGAATTAACAATGTCGGCAGAGTTCAGGATTTAAACGAGAAAAAGTAAATGTCAAGTGAAATAACGTATACAATAACGGATGTGGTCAATCTAGGGAAAACTGATTTGATAAGTAGAAATACATTTTGTGAAACTCTTAGCATGTTAAGAAAATAATATAATAATCAGCACACTGAGATTTGTTAGGAGTCATTAAAATAGTAGTTCAACAAGGGTCTCTAAGGAGACAGACAGAATAAGTCTAAGGCTTCAACTATGTTGGAAAAGGCGACTAATATGAGGTTGTGCAAGCCGCTGGATACCTTAAAAAAGATTACTACAGAAACCACTGCTGCAAGAGGACATTAACGTTTTAGTACATTATTCCTCCAAGAGGACATTAACGTTTTGGTACATTATTCCTGCAAGAGGACATTAACGTTGTGGTACATTATTCCTCCAAGAGGACATTAACGTTGTGGTACATTATTCCTCCAAGAGGACATTAACGTTTTGGTACATTATTCCTCCAAGAGGACATTAACGTTTTGGTACATTATTCCTGCAAGAGGACATTAATGTTGTGGTACATTATTCCGGCAAGAGGACATTAATGTTGTGGTACATTATTCCTCCAAGAGGACATTGACGTTTTGGTACATTATTCCTGCAAGAGGACATTAATGTTGTGGTACATTATTCCTTCAAGAGGACATTAACGTTTTGGTACATTATTCATGCAAGAAGACATTAATTTTGTGGTACATTATTCCTCCAAGAGGTCATTAATGTTTTGGTACATTATTCCTGCAAGAGGACATTAATGTTTTGGTAAATTATTTCTGCAAGAGGACATTAATGTTTTGGTACATTATTCCTGCAAGAGGACATTAATGTTGTGGTACATTATTCCTGCAAGAGGACATTAATGGTGTGGTACATTATTCCTGCAAGAGGACATTAATGTTGTGGTATATTATTCCTGCAAGGGGATTAACTGCAGTGGTGGTTACATGCTCTATAAGGAACGAACACAGACATGAATGAGAATAAATTATAGTAGTAGCAATGACGAAACACATTGACGTTTCTGGAAGGACAAAGTTATCGGTCCATTAAAAAATATTGATTCTAATTGTATATTTCGGTAACATTACTTTGTTACATCATTATTGTCTTTTCATTTACGTCAATTTTTTGGTTCATGGAATACATCATGCGAATAATTACTTATTCAAGTAGACATTCCTTGATGTGTGAAAGTTCAAAGCTAAGAAAGGTTTCTCTTTCTGCTGTCAAAGCATAGAGGTACTAATGTGACGTGGAGTTGGGGGTTTCAATCTCATAAATACCATTGAGAAATTTTCTTAATCTCTTACTGCGTGTTTTCTTCAGAGTATTAAAACAAACCTTAGAGTGTTGCCTTCAGAGTATCAAAGCTCAGGGGTATGTCGTGGGAGTATCAAAAGCTCTGAGTGTTTACTGAGTCATTGTTGGTGTTAACTGTGATAGCCTCAGGCTTACCATTTATTGTCATGTACAATGCTACGCCCGCATATTGGAGTGCTTGGAAGGTAAACACAAAAAGTAGGTAGTCTTAATTTTCCAACACACCACTCTCTAGAAATGTGTACTTTATGACGTGTCTGTCTGCTTGTTTCACAGCTCTGGAGCTCCATGAAGCACATCCCAAATTCCTGAAGACCCCAAACTTCTACACGGTGGAGGTGGGTTCGACCGCGGTTCTGGAGTGTGCAATCGAAGACCTGGAAGACAGAAGAGTAAGTCGAGTAATCTGTAAACTTAATTTGATTGTCTATTGTGCTGCGTTTTCACACATTACAACTGGTGTTCTTTATAGTGGCTGAGAACATACCAGCAGATTTGAATAATGTAGTCCATGTAGCTGTAAAAATATTGCAGGCGAAGCTCAATCTATATCATAATTTCTTAGCCATTTTGGTGATAGTCAGGTGAAGGCTATGAACCACTTGTTAGGTAACATGTACATAGACTCATAATTAATAAATTTTACATATTAAATTTTAGGTTGTGCACTAGGACCCCAAAAATCCATTCACGTAATTCCAGGGGACTGTTAACTACAGTTTTAGAAGCCTTGATTTAGATGGAGCTGTATTTTTATGACGCAAAGTAACTTCAAGAGCTATTCAGCTGATACTGGCTTCATGAACGACCTAGTTATGAAGTATGGCTTTTGATGTAGTACACCACGTTAAAGAATAAACTAATGATACATAATTATCAGGACAAATCTTTAATATGCAGTGGCGAAGGGTAACTTTTCAATAACGGATGCACCCGTTCATGTTACAGCGACTAACGTTCACGTCATAGCATCTAACGTTCATGTTATAGGGTCTAACGTTCACGTTATAGCGCCTAGCGTTCACGTTACAGCGGCTAACGTTCACGTTACAGCGCTTAGCTTTCACGTTACAGCGCCTAGCGTTCACTTAACAGCGCCTAACGTTCGCCTTACAGCGCCTAACGTTCACGTTACAGCGTCCAACGTTCACGTTATAGCGTCCAACGTTTGCGTTGTAGCGTCTAACGTTCACGTTGTAGCGCTTTACGTTCATGTTGTAGCGCCTAACGTTCACGTTATAGCGCCTAACGTTCATGTTATAGCGTCTAACGTAAATGTTATAGCTTCTAACGGTCACGTTATAGCGTATAACGTTCACGGTATTTCGTCTAACGGTCACGTTTTAGTGTCTAACGGTCACGTTTTAGTGTCTAACGTTCATGTTAAAGCGTCTAACGGTCATGTTATAGCGTCTAACGATCACGTTTTAGCGTCTAGCGTTCATGTTATAGCGTCTAACGTTCATGTTATAGCGTCTAACGTTCACGTTATAATGTCTAACGTTCATGTTATAGCGCCTATAATGTCTAACTTCAATGTTATGACGTCTAACGTTCATGTTATATCGTCTAATACGTTGTAGCGTCTAACGTTACGGTGTATCGTCTAACGTTTATGGTCTAACGTTTAACGTTTATGTTACAGCGTCTTACGTTTAGGTTACGGCGTCTAACGTTTAGGTTACAACGTCTAACGTTTACGTTTTAACGCCTAGCGTTTATGTTACAGTGTCTAACGTTCACGTTGTAACGCCTAACGTTTACGTTATAGCGTCTAACGTTTATGTTATAGCGTCTAACGTTCTCGTTGTAGCGCGAAACGTACACGTTGTAGCGCCTAACGTTCACGTTGTAGTGCCTAACGTTCACGTTGTAGCGTCTAATATTCACGTTGTAGCGTCTAGCATTCACAGAAAGCGTCCATAGAAAATCTATTACATTGGTTTCATTAATTACCTTTCTGTTCCCTTTGGAGCTAGGTCTTCAGCAAGGTCATGCTAGCCTTCCTCTTCTGTGCCATTCAGTCTTTTCGTGTCTTCTTAAATAGCGTAACAATTCTCCACACCTAAAGGTCTTTTATATTTGGACATGCGCCCTAATATAACCGGTAGGTTGAACGGGACGCGCCTCGCCAAAACGAGGCAAATTTTTTTTTTTTTTTTTAAATGTCTTCTTAATCACTTTAACTGCTGTCTTCAATTTCCGTCTATATGTTTTGTTTTTGGCCCACTCTCATTTTCTTAACATGGGAGTACGAGAACAAGGACTACCTTGTAATGTTATAATCTGGTTTACTCAGTCTTTGTTTATCCAATAACAATGTATGTTCCTCACATCTTTGTTCCAGATGTAGTTGTCTGGCTCTGTCCATCAGTTCCAAGTTGGTCATCTTGTCATACTATTTTCATTATTCTGTTCTGCGCAAGCGCCCATTTATATCTGCAACTGTATTGTTGTCATATGTTTCACGGCCATACAATAGGAATGTCTAGACAGATAAGCTGAAAAAAAAAGTTAGAAGATTCTTATTTTTGTGCTCTCAATGACAACCTGGTTACTAGGGTCAAATCGGTTTTTCAGAGACGTGTAATTTATAAAATGTCTTTGCTTCTCCCGAGTAAAGGTTTACAGTTATAAAAACACTCTGGACATGATAAATTAATGCCTTCACACACACACACACACACACACACACACACACACACACACACACACACACACACACACACACACACACACACACACACACACACACACGCACACACACACACACACACACGCGCGCGCACGCACGCACGCACAACACGCACACTTCTGTATTGTATGTTCTCCACAATAATTGACTTCGGAAGCATTTCTTTGAGAGCTTGTACTAAGAATATGCCCAGTAACGAATGACCTATCTCCATCTCTATAATTCTCTCTCCACGTAAAATGTAATTGTCTTACAATTATTTTAAAACATGCGAATTGTAAATACAAGATGGAACAGGAAAGTTGCTATAGCCCCTTCTAGTTGGTTGAGATGTAGCGGGTTGATAAAATTAAGTACAATGTATCTACAGTGCCTGGAGAAACTGAAGGATTGGGGGAAAATGGGGAGGAGTTTAGTTAAATGTGCAACAAATGTAACGAATTAGATAGTGCAATAAAGCAACATTGTAATTGTTTTAAATTTATTTGCTTGATTAAATCTTCAGAAAATAAATTGTAAATTAAAGCCAATTTTCACGTCACCATCGTCTATAAGCGTATCACCCGAAACTGTATACAACGTTAATGTTACTGTGATTGATAAGGAGTCTAATGAAAGAAGGAATTTGCTTTTGTTTTAGCCCGATGTCGGTTAAGACATAATTCACACCTTCGTCCCAACGTTTATTTCCGAGATAACGTGATTCGACGAAATTATTGTGGACCTAATGAGTCGGCTTTTGACAGAAAATTGATTTATGGTGCTATAAACTGTCTGGGGAGAATCGCTGCTATTGCCTTCCTGGCACTATTCTGTGTTCACAGTTTAACAAGACGTATCCGCGAACTGTTCTAGAAATTTTGTCCATAAAAACACAAGCATATATGATGTTAGTTCTTCCGTTTTTTTTTTTTTTTTTTTGCTGCATTTTTAGCACGTAAATAACAAGTAAAATATTTCTTTCGTTTTCAAACTGATTCTCTCATTAAAGTTGGATCGGCTTCAGAGAATCGGCGTGCCAGATCTTTATCCTGGTCAATTTGTAACGTGGCAATACAAATTTAAGAAAAAAAAGTCCAGATGTTTGAAAAATGATCCTCTGGTCTCTGTTTATGCTTTTTTTGTTTTTCTCTCCTAGCAACAGCATCGGTAACTTTCATTTTTTTAATTAAAATAATGTGTGTGTGTAATTTTTCTTTTAGCTGTCTTAATATATAATATCAAAAGGGCACAGACTGTTATAATGAAGCAACTGTTTCTTCTTTTTTTTTTACTTTGCCTCAGCAGTAACATGTAGGTACAATGTTACTGACAGCTCCTACAGGCATCCTCACAAGGGGCGACTATTAGAAGGTTTCTCAAATCGTGCAATTAATGCGACAAAAAAAGTTACAGAAACCACCAGGACAAGAGCTCCTGAATGAGTTGGTGCTTGATTCATGCACAAGGCTCAGTTGTCATTTCTGAAAAAGGATCAGCTGTGATTTCCACAAAAGGATCAGTTGTGATTTCCACAAAAGGATCAGTTGTGATTTCCACAAAAGGATCAGTTGTGATTTCCACAAAAGGATCAGTTGTGATTTCCACAAAAGGATCAGTTGTGATTTCCACAAAAGGATCAGTTGTGATTTCCACAAAAGGATCAGTTGTGATTTCCATAAAAAGGATCAGCTGCCGTGGTGGCTCCATGTTCCAAATGGAGCAAACATTGAAATAAAGACAATGACATGTGAAACCTATAATCAGTTCTACAGGCAGCTACAGTTTAACGGTTTTGTTATTATAGAAGAAAAAATAAACGCCTTTTATATGATTAAGGGGAAAGCGTTGTAAATTCACCTTAATCATAAAATATGGCTGCAGTCATAAAGACGGTTCCACCAGTAAAATAGTCAACCCTAGCAGATCCCATTGATTCCCTTAGCCTACCACGCGTCACTTTCCACAAGCAAAACAAAAGCCGATACGTAAAATATGTCAAGTATTCAAAAAGACACTTTCACAGTTTCGATTTCTTTCATCTCAGTTTTTTCCCGTCTGAACTTCAGATCAAAAGTAATCAATTCTCATTACCCTCCGCCTGCCTCTGCCAATATTTATAATACGAAGATATTGATTTTGTTGCAGATTACATGTCTCGACTCCAATGCCAGCATCAGTCACAAATTTTTACAGACAAAAATATGTATCTTATATTAGATGTAATCATATACTATATATATATCTATATATGCATACACTCACAGAAAAGAAAGGTCTTACGTAAGAAAAGATCTGTGCGAGTAAATAAACTTAGAAGATTGTCAGAAAAAATGTTTTATATAAAAATATCTATTACTAATCACCATCATCATCATCACCATCACCATCATCATCATCATTTCTTATTTGCTACCTGTGGAGCTGGAAGCGACCACCTGTAGCAGGTCCGCAGGAAGCACCACCAGATCATCCATGTGTTCTTGCAGCAGAAGTTTCTATAGTGGTTTGTTTTACATGATGAGGTTGGCAGCCCAATGTTTAAACCCTCAAATTAGACGCTTCCTACGACATATCTATTTGAACTCTAATTATTCAACTGACGGGAAGTAAGTAAGAGGCGACTAATGTAAGAATGTCCATGGACCTGGTAAGCACGCAACCTGCCTAAGGAAAAGTCATCGACTTTTCTGGCCAAATACAATCGCCAGCCAATAACTGCTAACTAGCAACATCAAGAAAACATACGAACCATTATAGCGGATAAACACTGGAATTGGGTTGGCTACATCCCACAGAAGAAAACCCTGACACCAACAGTAGAACTGCCATGCTATGGACCCCAGAAGGAGGGCAAAAGAGAGGCCGACCAAAAGCAACTTGGCCAGATAATAAAAGAATGAGTTGGGGCACCGCATGAAGGAGGGTCACCCACTGAGAAAAGTGAAGACAGTTTGTTTGTTGTTGTCCTACGAGGCCCCACCAGGCTTGAAGGTCACAGATCACTTCATCATTCGGTGACCAATGAAGAAGAAGAGGAAGAAAAACGAACTTAGTATTGCTACTAAAGGTCCAATACAATGACCAATACCCACAGGCTAACAGAGTTTTTTCTTTAAAATTATTTATAATCTTTTAAAATTTTTTTTAAAAAAAAAAAAAAAAAAAAAAACGTTGTTACCAACGTTAGTTTAACTATTTCAGTAAAAAGTAAATTGTACTTAAACTAAAGGATTTTTAACTGAGTTAAACATAGTCCGGCTAAGTAACAGTGAACAGTTTCACTTGGATTAAATAACTACGCCTAACAAACTCCAGTTAACAACAACACCGACTTATGTATCTCTGCCCTATATCGACAATCAGTCTGACAGTCACATCTTCATTTTTACAAGATTCGACCGTCCTGTCTGTTCATGTTGTATGTCTACAAATATCACCCTTCGATCCCCCCCCCCCTCAATCTTTTATTCTCCCATGTTATCTGTAATCTTCCTGTCTGAATGTGCCACTCTCCATGTTTTTCAGAACGTCATTTGTTCTCAAATTTAACCTATCATACTCGTGCCGACGTCTAGATTATTTTTATTCTCCGTCATTTTTAGAGAAGAAAGAATATTTATATTCTACCTAAGACTTCTCCATTTTGTCTGTCTATAGCGAGAAAAATGCAAGCGTTGCTTTTGTTCTCCATTTGATCACGTGACTGTACGAAAAACAATTAAACAAAACAAGATTTTGTTGAAAATGTAAAATGGAAAAAAAAAAATCATTAATTTGGCGTTAACACTGTACAGATAGACAACCGCAACCCCCCCCGCCTTTTTGAAGTTATATATTACATTTTCATTACCTGATATGTACAGATTGTAAATAATAAAGATGATCAATTATATGTTAATGTTATTTCACACAGAGTCAACAGCAGTCTCCCGTTTTCCTGCATCCAAATGATTCATTATGGCGCCGAAAATTGTAACATTAAACGTGGGCACGACACATTTTTTTGTAGATAATTGACGTGCACTAAAGTGCAAAAGAGGTTCCGTAAGGGTCACTTAAAGACAAAAATCAGGTCTTTGTTGCTTCGTCTTGAATGTGTCCACAATTCAGTTTTCATTATTTACCTTGTGGTTCTAGTGCCTTTTGAGACGGTTTTTAAAAACTGCTTTACGGTCACGTTAGTCATCATTCTAGAACCACTTCGCGTGCAGTGAACAACTGCACAGCTTTGGTCCAACAAACGTAACTTAAGAAAACCTGCAAATGTGCCTTAACCGAGATATATGAATCAATACAGACTTTCTCAATCTTCCCACAAGAGAAATAGGAATCAACGAGCAAAGAAACCAGCCAAAACATGGCGAGGAATAAGTATATTGTATTTCTTCCTGCTGCACGTCTTGAAAGACGGCATTTAATTCTTCTGTGGTCATTTCATTCATTTCCATTTTTTTCCGTCAGATGTAAAGCAATGACACGCACTGAGTGGCACGAAAGCGTAGATGCTACATCTGTGATGAACAATATTGCTTCTCTGGCTGCACCAAACTTTTAATAAATATATATATATATATGATAATATAATCGTCTAAAATACAGTTTACACTAACAAGAGATGTATATGCAAACAGAAGCCCTTTATATATATATATATATATATAAATATATATATATTTATATATATATAAATATATAAATATAAATATAAATATAAATATAAATATAAAGATGGAGGTGAAATTCGTTTCTCACCTTAGACGCCGAAAGAAAAACATCAGGAATGTGTATATTTCGATGGATATCACCATGTTATGTTAAATTATAGAATAAAAGATACACCAGAGTATCTAGTGGTGTAGATATTTTCCTATAACTGACCTCGAAACCCTCGAATCGGTCGGTTGGATCGGAGGGTTGATCAGTGAGTTAACAATTCACTATCGTAAAACAAGCTATTGTTACCGAAACAGAACCAGGCTCGACAGTAAACATGACTCACTCTAATATCTTGGGGCTAAGGAGATTTCTAAAAATTGGATACTGGAATGTAGAACTCCTCATCAAGACGGAAAATTGGAAGAAGTAATTAAAGAAATGGATAATTATAAGTTGGACTTATTGGGTGTCAGCGAGTGTAGATGGACGGGGAAGGGCATAAAATATATTTCAGAAGAAAAAAAGCAAGAAATATGTCTCCGACTATATAAGGAAAAGACGATGGTCATATATCGGTCATGTCCTACGAATGCAAAACAACAGAATACCACTACAGGCGCTCACTTGGGTTCCTGAGGGTAAGCGGAAAAAAAGGAAGACCAAAAGAAACACTCAGAAGAACAATAATAAGAGAAGGAAGAACGTTGGGCCTAAATAATGTGCAAGAGCTAAGAGGAGTGGCGTCACAACGAACAACCTGGAGAGCACTGGTTTCTGCCTTATGCGCCGTGTTTGGCGCTTTAAAGAATTTATTATTATTATTATTATATATATATATATATATATATATAGTATATATAAATATATATAGGCTATTATATATATATATATAATATATATATATATAATATATAATATATATATAATATATATATATATATATAATATATATATAATATATATATATATATATATATATATAAAGGGCTCTGTTTGCATATACATCTCTTGTTAGTGTAACTGTATATTAGACGCTCAATTGGATGTACTTATTTGCAAGTGAGACTGTGTTTTAGAAACTCAGTTTGGTGTATGTTTCTTATTAATGAAAATGGGTTTTAGATTCTAATTTCTATCTACTTCTCTTTGGAAGCATTGGTATCTGCTCTGATTTACGCCTTGTTTTGTTGATGAAGTTCGTTCTGTTGCAGATGCTAAAACTAGTGTACTTCTCTTCTTACTAAACATGCATCATCTACAGATCATATTGTGCGTGCACTAGTCTAGTTACTCAAGTAGGTGTTGAATGTTCACTTCAGATGTTCTCTGTTTATTGTCGTAATTAACATGTTTTTGCTGCTGGCTCTGGAGCTAAAGCGGAAATGACTACAACAGCAAAGTGTATCCCTACATCGCTTTTTATCATCGATTTTTATATTAAATACATAAACAATCACATACGCACGTACGGCATCCAAATGTGGCCGACCTGGACATGCCAGTTGGGAAATAACATGAAAATATAATACCATTTGTTGGGGCACGTACTCTCACCTGAGCGCCCAGACCTCTGATGCGGCCTACTCCAGGCAGGTCCGGTCTCACAGTTTTTATCTTTATGCAACAGCAATTATCTCCCGTCTCCTTTCCCCTCCGCACTATGAACATTATCTGTAAGAAGGAGAATGACGAGAATGATGTGCCTGCATTTCTTGGCCCAGAACTGGAGATAATCAGCCTGCTTAACTTGACAAGATAACTTTCTGACAGGCGATTCTTATCAGACATTTCTTGGAGTACCAGTTCTGAGATCAATCAAATAATGTTTATCTCTAGTTCCCCATCTCTCATACACCCTTGAGCTTGATTACAGAGAAATATGCGACGTGAGTTCTTCTTTCACTACTTTCAGGAACAGATAACAAGCTCGAGCGTTCGATTGGCTAAAAGGTTAGTGTGTACAGTTACCGAGTTCCGGCATCTCAACCTGGTAGTGTCATGCTCCAGTATACCCAGCTGTAAATGGGTATCTGCTCATGAGGTAGGGAAGGCAAAGGTAGCGAGAAAGGGGACTGGTCACCGCACCTCATAAAGCTGCACCTAGTACTTAACTCCCCTGCGGCAGTTTCTGCTATGGGGCTACCTTTATCTTAACACGCACATGCAGTGTGAGAGCTAGATGTCACGAGTGGTTTAACGAGTCTGCCTGAGATAAGACAAAAGTCTGAGTGAGGAGTAAGAAATAGGGGAAAATCTGAAATAGCGAATGTGAATGTTGAGTGGAAGTGTGACAGTCAGGTGTACGAAGATGATAAACAATCTTTTACCCTGCCAACCGGACTTATTTAGATGTCAACTTCACTCACTCTCTCTTTCTCACCTATCAACAAATGAATATATATATATATGAAGTAAGGGACTGATACACACTAAATGGTTTTCACATTCAGCAATCACAGATGTGAAGGTAGGAAGACAATTCTGAACCGCTGCTAAATAGTTTTATATGTTGATTATGATATAAATGTTTATATAAAAAAATTACTATATTTGCGCGATGACAGGTATTATAAAATCAATCCAAACAAAAGTATGATTTCACTATCAATAACCACAAGAATAACAACAGACAACCCCAAACCGATTTTGGTTAAAAATCCTAAATGGCAACCAAAGTTGTACACAAAGAGAACCCAAATAAAAACCAAATAGGAAAAATCCACAATGGGTCCTTGGAATTCTAAACGCCAAATTCTAATCTGTGTCCCCGGTCGACAGTCCCCAGCCTCAGTTGAGACGACTGTGATCTAGGCTACACAAAGAAAACCTACAGCAAAAGAACACATCACCAAAAAAACAAAACCCCAATGAATGATGTAGAAAGGTAAACACCCTCTTATACGCACAACCAAGTACTTCTTGAAAGATTAATTAATTTCCGCCACACGTTTTTTAGTTAAATCCCCTGTCTGTCAGTGAGGTAGTATCCTGTTCATTTGAACCTATTTTTTTTCTTGCCAATCCTGTGCCTTTGCGACGAGGTAAGAATTCAGATAAATCCAAGGTTGACGAGGACAGTGGGAAATATATTTTCAGTGTGACTCAATGATAATTAACCCTGATATCCCATGGGTTGAATGAGTCTAAACTCAAGTTTGCGCAAGTGGTGCGCCTTAATATACGCGAGAGACGCAGTCAGTTCAATTGTGACAGGGGGTATAATGAACAGGACCCACCGGTGTACAAACGAAGACAGAATGAGCGCTCTATTCTGAAGTTTTGGTGAACTTGAATACTGGTGGTTTCAGAGGTTTAACAGTTACAGGAGCATAGGGTACCGAAGCTGGATACTCAACTTTGCCTTCCTGGAAATGGTTTTTAGGATTTAGCCAACTGGTTCCACATCGACAATTCGATCAAAGCTATGATACCAGATCTTTTACTTAACGGTGGTTTTTCAGGTTTTCCTTCCCTGGTGGCGTGTTTTGAAATTTTGCCTTCTCCGCTGTGAAGATACAATCTATACAAGCCATAAGCTAGTCGCCTAAATTAGGGTCCAATAATACCTATGCCTATCTCTACACCAAGACAAGTACTACTTACATACAATCAACCCCGCTCTCCCCTTATCCTGAGTCATCTTGGAGGGTCAAACCAGTTTTTACTGGCTGATTCAGCACATTCACAACCGTCTCTCATTGCCGTGGTATCGACCAATTGAAAACCACGCAACACGCTGGGGTAGGGACAGCCCTACGCTCGCACACTGAGGTTGCATAACGATCTAAGGCTTAAATGAAAACAAACTCGCGGGTCTGGCAGGCCAGCTAAAAAATGTTCCGCCCGTGAAGCGTCTATCCTTCAAACCCCACATCGGGTTACACACAACAATAACATCAATATTTACACACATGGCCCCTAACAATAACTTATCCGGGAACTCATAAGTATCCCGTTATACAAATGATTTGTATAAGTGTAGTGAAATTGACAGAGATACAACGGTAAAATCCCTCCAAAGATAACATTTAAGAATAAAAACATAATGCGTAGGCTGCGAATAGTACATGATCGCCTAGACCGCGGGTCATCATCCTCCATAAAAATTGACTTGCTAGACAGGAGGGGAACGGCGGATCAAAAAGGAAAAAAATATGACTGGAAAGATTGCGTGAGACTGGCAAGGCTAAGGAGACGCAATTGGGGGGGATGGAGGAAAGTAAAAATTCACGTCCCCCAAATTGACACGAGGTACGGAATGGACGCTTTTGCGATACCAAGCCCTTGATTTGAATTCAGCGGCTAAACGCAGATGTTAGGAATATTACAAAATTTAAAAAGTACTTTTTTTCTTAATATTAATGTTAGGAATATAAAAATTAGCTGGCCAGATGGCCCATTCTGAGCAGTGAACTAATATGGTCTTAATTTTACAAACGGATAGATAATATTGAAGATAATGACAAAAGACAGTGTTGTTCACATCTTCGACAGACTGTATTGAATCTAAAAGTGTCGCTAATTGCACAAAAAAACACGACCTCGAAACGCAGGTGTTCAAATTTACTTAGTATGGAGGAGAGGGTTTTTGGGTGGTAGCTGTGTCTAAATATAACTTTTAACGACAAAATTTTGGAGGGGAGAGAAAGGTTGGTTCAAAAATCAAGTACATTTTGTAGAAACACAAGTAGAGACGGACAGACTAACAGATAACCATCCATACTTGACTGAAGCATGACTGAAATGACTTTATGGTAGGAAATTTGAAATTAAAATAAACCTGGGCAGTGATTGGCCACAGACAATCATATCATTAGCGCTCAGACGCGAAAGTGGGGCCATTCTTCAATAGTTGTTCAGTGATAGACACAGATTTTAAAGTGTGGTGATTTCCATATGAAAGAAAGTGTAATAAATTTAGGGACGCCATACTATAACCAGCAGCTCAGCTGAGTTTTGCTAGCAATTCTGTGTTATTTATTCATAATCTGGTAAGATTGAAATTATTTCCTTATATATTTTGAATATTGTTTCATGTTCGAGTGATTTGATACTGCCATATCAAAATCTGGCCTTACAAACAAGTAGGGATTTGCTCTAGACCCCCCCGCCCTAGTCAGGGTCTAGGGACCAACAATGTACATAAACTCCAGCAAGGGTTAAGCAAGACAGATCAAGTGTTGGGAATAATGAAACATATTGCCTATCCTCTTTTAGGGCAGACAACTAATAAATATTTTTCAGAATCTATGGTCTGGGAGGATCTATCTGATGTAAAACCACCATGGTAAATGTGCTGTTTGGTCAGAGAGATCTGACCTGTCTGTATGATGTGGTTGTTGTGTCAGTGTTGTGTCCAGACGTGGGTAGAGAATAGATTTTGACACATGGCCCATACTTTGATTGCAGAGCTGCGAGTTTCTGTTGTCAACCAAGCAGTGACTATTCAGTTGGTGACTTTACTCGAGTGTATCTGTGCAGTACTTGTGACAGAGACCACCATTATTGCCCGCCAGCACAGAGAGGTGGGACCACCAGATTTCAGCACCAGAGCTACAATTAAAAGATGAGTGAGCCTCTGGTCTGCTGGACATTCACCAACCACGTTTAGTTACTAATACCCTCATAAAAATTCCCACCATTTTCTGGACACTGTGTAGTCAATATAGACAGGAGTGATGAGGCCACCCCAACAGCACAAACAGTAACTATCCTCCCAAGTAGATGACTACTAGAACATTTTAATAAAACTAACTAATATAGTACATATATATGTATACTATTGCATTTATGATATAATATTCCATGCATTTCTTTCATAATTTCTAAATCCTTTTAAGTTCTGGTCAACCTAAAAAATTGATCCAGAACAAAATAAATGTAATATAATTCTAACAAAAATTTTACACACGTGAGTTAGTTCAGTGTATTTTAACATTTGTTAATATTATTAGTCTTCTTAATTATCTGTGGGTGTATTTAGAAACTATCACACCACACTACACATCATTACCCTAGACACTTTACGTAGCCACATTCATTAAAAAAAATTAAGTGTGAGGTCGTAGTGGTAGCAAGAAAGGCCTTCTGACAATTCACAACTACATTTTATCTCAGGAGCCTTCACAGCTGGCTTCATACAATTACATTTAGTAATATCACCATCATACAATACCATCAACACCACTACATAAATTGGGGTCTTGTCCAGGGATAATTAGCCCAACAGTAATATTAGGATCTCCTGGTGGGAGAAATAAGAGTAGGGAAATAAATTGTAAAATTTCCTTTAACATTAAAAGTGTCCCTGCAGATAAAAGTTGGCGAATCTTCACAGCCAGTAATAATTAATTAGTTAACTGGTTAGTTAGAATTGGGTAGACTATAGTCATAAGAAGTACTTAGTGTATTTACTGGTTAGAGATTTATCTTGTATATTATTATATTGTCTAAAAAGTATGGCGGAGCTGGCAAAATTTAGATCAGCTGCTGTGCTCACCGCGAAGGAGATGGGAATGGATGGTCAAATTTTAATTCAATACGTAACGACTGAATGTGATAAATATATTGAAAGGGAAGATAGAAAGGTAGCTGAAGAGAAGAGGTTACAAATTGAGGCTGATAGAGAAATTAAGAGGCTGCAGATGGAGGCAGAAGAAAAACGACAGCAAAGGGAGGCAGAAGATAAAAAGGCCGAAAGGGAGGCAGAAGATAGAAGGTTGCAAAGGGAGCACGAATTACGACTAAGGGAGCGGAATTACAAGGCCAGGCTCCTGAAAATGGTGCCAGCCCTTTTGCCTCAGATGCTACGCCTAGTCTGGGAGCCTCAAACTCAGCTATGGGGTTTCATTTAGACCATTTTGTTGAAAAAGACGATGACATAGAGGGGTACCTAGGACGTTTTGAGTTATTAGCTACTACATATGGGTTAGAGAGAGAGAGGTGGAGCTTAAAGCTATCACAGGGATTGAGAGGTACTTCTTATGAAGTATTTGCTAAAATGAACAGGAAAGACCAAGACAATTATGACATGTTAAAGCAGGCTTTGTTATTAAGGTACGAGAAGAATGGTGAATTTTATCGTAAGAAATTTAGAAATGCCAAACTGTTGTCTGGGGAGACATACCACCAATTCTCTGCTAGACTAGAAACCTATTTGGAGAAATGGACGGCTCTGGGGAAGACCCAAGATCTTAAAGAAATGATCATGATTGAGCAATTGAGAGAGTCCATGGCTCCAGACATGAGAAAATTTCTCATGGAACAAGGTGCAGAGAAGTTGGGGGAAATTTTAAATGTTGCTGAGAGGTATCAGGCAGCTCAGGCAGAGGTAAGTGGTGCTAAAAAGAAGCACATAGACAATTTTAAAGCTCCACAGCAATTTAATAAATTTGATACTAGAGAGCAGGGAAATAAAGGTAGGACAAACTTTGAGCGGCCAAGAAATGACTATCGCGACAGAAACTCACAGTTTCAATGACCAAAAGTTCAATGAAAGAAAACCGTTGAACCAAGGAAAAAGATGGTGTAAATGGTGCAAGAAGGATAACCATAACACCGAATTTTGTAGAAGGAAACCTTCAAACATTGCTGCAATGAAGTCGGGGACGCAAAGATTAAAGGTTAATCCTAAGGAGCAACAGGAACCTTATCACCCCCCAGTTTGTGAGGATGTTATTTGTAATGGGGTCACCATAAGGTGCCTTTATGATACAGGTTTGGATTATGATTCAGTTGTGAAGTCTAGCCTAGTGGACCCAAGTCAGTATACCACAGAAACAGTGGAAATACAAGGGCGACTAAGGACATACCACTCATGACACTTCCCATCGCAAGGATAACGGTGAAAACTCGCTATGTGGAAGGAGAAATCAGAGCAGCAGTGATAGATGAACCAATCTACCCTCTGATATTGGGGTGTAGATACGTCTTCTTGGGGAATCCCGAGAAACCTGTGATCATGGCGACAGTGCAGACCAGGTCACAGAAGAAGGAGGAAGAAGGTGAACCTATAAATGCTCATCCAGAGGAGATGAGGAAGGCGCAGGCTGAGGATAGGACACTCAAGCCCTGTTTTAAAAAATTGCCCAAATGCCACACACCTCCGAGCAAGGGGGAATATTTCATGAAGAACAAACTATTATACAGGAAGACAGGAACTAGATCCACTGGTCACGGACAGTTAGTTCTTCCCAAGATATATAGGGCAAACTTAATAAGGAGCTTACATGTTGGAACAGATGGTGACCATGAGAAAGTCGGTACCATCTGCCAAAAGATTGCTCGAAAAATACTAAAGGCCCGACGTAAATGTCGATGTTGAAAACTTTGTAGAAGCATGTGGCGTATTTCATGAGGGAACACCCACAAAGGGAAAATATGTGCAGGACCTAGAAACGCCACGGGGCAACTTTAGGCCTGAAAGGAAAACTAATTATACTCGGGTAGACAAAGTGGAATGGGAGCCCCCTTTTCACACCCATCTTCACTTGAATGGATTAACATGGCCACTATGCGAAGAGTACAAAGAAGAAATTTTACCCAGGATAAGATGACAATCCCTCGGTCAGACTTATATAAACTGGAAGAACAGACAAGAGAGCGAAGATCTCTCATAAACAATCTACAGTGGGGAGACAAACCCCAGAGAAAAATTGGTAGTGGTCGATTTGTGAGTGATGATTCTCGCAAGAAAAGTCCTCATTATAAAGCGTCTGAGAGACAAGACCCGATGGTTTCCATGAAAAATACGTATGATAAATTAAAGATCCAGATGTAACTTTATTAAGGACCTGGACAGATGAGAAGGCGGAAGAGACTGTTACCTCAATATGTGAACGAACTGACCACTCGTTTGAAAGCTGGATGGAAACTGGCAAATGATAATTTGAAACAAGCCAGGAAGAAACATGCAGCATATTTTAATAGGAAGGCAAAGGACAGGGAACTGGCAGTCGGAGAGAAGGTGCTGCTTCTACTACCGGGAAGCCAGAATAAATTACAAATTGGTTGGCAAGGTCCATATACGGTTCTAGAGAAGGTGTCTAGAACAAACTATAAAATTGACAAAAAGGGGAAGGAGAAAGTTTATCATGTAAACCTGTTTAAAGAAGTATCTGGACAGACCACTCCAGGAAAGCACCCCCTTATTGACCTTGGCTATTGCAACCCAGATGCAAAAAGAACCACTCACCTCACATGAATACCCATTACATCCTTGTGAAACAGCAGCACAGGTAAAAGTCAGTAAGCACCTGACTAAAAACAAGAGGGAGAGAGTTCAAAAGGTTCTGGAGGAACATACAGATGTATTAACAGATAAACCAGGCCATACAAATTTGCTACAGTATGACATGAAACTGGTAGACTCAAACCCAATCTGTATGAGAGCCTATTCTATTCCGTTCGCGAAGGAGAAGGCATTGAAGGAAGAAATAGAGTATTTGTTGAAGGAGGGGATTATTTCGCACAGTGAATCATCTTTTAGTTCTAGTGTCGTTTTGTTGAGAAAACCGTCTGGGGAACACAGACTGTGCATAGATTACAGGAAACTGAATGCTGTCACAGAAGGACAAGTGATCCATTACCAGACACAAAACAGTTATTTGCCAGACTGAACAAGGCAAAATACTTTTCAAAGGTGGATCTTAGTAAAGGCTATTACCAGATCCCAGTGAAGCCTGAAGTGAGACCTTATTTGGCTTTTAGCACTTCGGATGGACATTATGAATTCAATATGCTACCATTCGGGACTGAAAAATGCTCCGAGTGTGTTTTCAAGGATGATGCGCAAATTGTTGGATCCCCTGAATAACCCATGTATCACGAATTTCATGGATGATATTCCCGTCGCCACAGAGACATTTGAAGAACACATTGAAGCTCTGGAGATGTTGTTTGATAGACTTCGGGAGGCGAACTTAACTGCTAGGCCAACAAAATGTTGTATTGGATGCAAAGAGTTGGAATTCTTGGGACACACTGTATATCATGGTAATATGACCCCTGATCCTAAGAACTTGGAAAAACTGCAGAGAGCACCTAGGCCACAAACAAAAAAGGACGTGCGATCATTCGTGTCGTTATGCGGATTTTATCATAAATACATCAAGAATTTTAACGCTATTTGTGCTCCTCTGACTGATTTGACTCGCAAGGGACTTCCAGATAAAATTATTTGGACTGCACAATGTGAACTAGCGTTCCAAGAGTTAAAGGAAAAACTCACTAGCAAGCCTATTCTCAAACTGCCTGATTTGACACAGGACTTTGTCTTAAGAACCGATGCAAGTAATGTAGGACTAGGAGGGGCTTTGTTGCAAAGATCAGCTTCACCTGATGGGGAACTGAAACCAGTCGCTTATGCAAGCCGCAAATTGAATAAGGCGGAACAAGGATACTCCACAAGCGAAAAAGAATGTTAAGCATTAATCTGGGCAATAAAGAAGTTTCAAATCTATCTGTATGGTAGGACTTTTGTGGTGGAGACGGACCATCAGCCTCTCGTGTTCTTGTCTCAGGCTAAGCATGAAAACGCAAGATTGCTGAGGTGGTCTTTATTTCTTCAACCTTATCAGTTTAGTATCCAATATATCCCAGGCAAATTGAATGTCGGTGCAGATTTCCTCAGTCGGCACCCCTGTGATCAAAATTAGAGTAGTGGCAGACGTGAGGCGTAATTTTACCTATGTGTATCGCTGGTTTTGGAACTTGCCATAGGCATGTTTTCAAGTGGGGAGATGTGTAGTGAAATTGACAGAGATACAACGGTAAAATCCCTCCCAAGATAACATTTAAGGATAAAAACATAATGCGTAGGCAGCGAATAGTACATGATCGCCTAGACCGCGGGTCATCATCCTCCATAAAAATTGACTTGCTAGACAGGAGGGGAACGGCGGATCAAAAAGGAAAAAAATATGACTGGAAAGATTGCGTGAGACTAGAAAGGCTAAGGAGACGCAATTGGGGGGGAATTACGGAGGAAAGTAAAAAATTCACGTCCCCCAAATTGACACGAGGTACGAATGGACGCTTTTTGCGATACCAAGCCCTTGATTTGAATTCAGCGGCTAAACGCAGATGTTAGGAATATTACAAAAATTAAAATGTAAATGTTTCTTAATATTAATGTTAGGAATATAAAAATTAGCTGGCCGGATGGCCCATTCTGAGCAGTGAACTAATGTGGTCTTAATTTTACAGACGGATAGATAATATTGAAGATAATGACAAAAGACAGTGTTGTTCACATCATCGACAGACTGTATTGAATCTAAAAGTGTCGCTTATTGCACAAAAAAACACGACCTCGAAACGCAGGTGTTCAAATTTACTTAGTATGGAGGAGAGGGTTTTTGGGTGGTAGCTGTGTCTAAATATAACTTTTAACGACAAAATTTTGGAGGGGAGAGAAAGGTTGGTTCAAAAATCAAGTACATTTTGTAGAAACACAAGTAGAGACGGACAGACTAACAGATAACCATCCATACTTGACTGAAGCATGACTGAAATGACTTTATGGTAGGAAATTTGAAATTAAAATAAACCTGGCAGTGATTGGCCACAGACAATCATATCATTAGCGCTCAGACGCGAAAGTGGGGCCATTCTTCAATAGTTGTTCAGTGATAGACACAGATTTTAAAGTGTGGTGATTTCCATATGAAAGAAAGTGTAATAAATTTAGGGACGCCATACTATAGCCAGCAGCTCAGCTGAGTTTTTGCTAGCAATTCTGTGTTATTTATTCATAATCTGGTAAGATTGAAATTATTTCCTTATATATTTTGAATATTGTTTCATGTTCGAGTGATTTGATACTGCCATATCGAAATCTAGCCTTACAAACAAGTAGGGATTTGCTCTAGACCCCCCCGCCCTAGTCAGGGTCTAGGGACCAACAATGTACATAAACTCCAGCAAGGGTTAGGCAAGACAGATCAAGTGTTGGGAATAATGAAACATATTACCTATCCTCTTTTAGGGCAGACAACTAATAATATTTTTCAGAATCTATAGTCTGGGAGGATCTATCTGATGTAAAACCACCATGGTAAATGTGCTGTTTGGTCAGAGAGATCTGACCTGTCTGTATGATGTGGTTGTTGTGTCAGTGTTGTGTCCAGACGTGGGTAGAGAATAGATTTTGACACATGGCCCATACTTTGATTGCAGAGCTGCGAGTTTCTGTTGTCAACCAAGCAGTGACTATTCAGTTGGTGACTTTACTCGAGTGTATCTGTGCAGTACTTGTGACAGAGACCACCATTATTGCCCGCCAGCACAGAGAGGGGGGACCACCAGATTTCAGCACCAGAGCTACAATTAAAAGATGAGTGAGCCTCTGGTCTGCTGGACATTCACCAACCACGTTTAGTTACTAATACCCTCATAAAAATTCCCACCATTTTCTGGACACTGTGTAGTCAATATAGACAGGAGTGATGAGGCCACCCCAACAGCACAAACAGTAACTATCCTCCCAAGTAGATGACTACTAGAACATTTTAATAAAACTAACTAGTATAGTACATATATATGTACACTATTGCATTTATGATATAATATTCCATGCATTTCTTTCATAATTTCTAAATCCTTTTAAGTTCTGGTCAACCTAAAAAATTGATCCAGAACAAAATAAATGTAATATAATTCTAACAAAAATTTTACACACGTGAGTTAGTTCAGTGTATTTTAACACTTGTTAATATTATTAGTCTTCTTAATTATCTGTGGGTGTATTTAGAAACTATCACACCACACTACACATCATTACCCTAGACACTTTACGTAGCCACATTCATTAAAAAAAATTAAGTGTGAGGTCGTAGTGGTAGCAAGAAAGGCCTTCTGACAATTCACAACTACATTTTATCTCAGGAGCCTTCACAGCTGGCCTCATACAATTACATTTAGTAATATCACCATCATACAATACCATCAACACCACTACAATAAGTCGTCAGGTACGCACCCATTTATACATCTCTAGGGAAGGAAAAAAAACCACATCTCTCAAGGAACTCGTTGCAAATAAAAATGGAGTGTACAGTTGTATTAGCGAAATTGATATAAACCCACCCTCACTGTTCTTTGAATAAGATTATAAAAGGTACCATCTATGTAGTTTTAGTGGTACATAGCAAACTTAAAACGGATCCACTTTTCCGTTATAAAATGAGATAGAAAATTTGCTGCTATAACGATACGCGTTCGCCCACTGATGATTCATTAGTGATAAGTTCTACCTACATAAACTATTTAAATAAAATATAGTGCTCTAACCGAGATGCAAAGAAATCCACTAATACCAACAGAAGCTGGTCGAATATGCCAAATAAATATGACAACATCCGCTCTACTAGAATTCCTGGAGCATTTAAGTGCCAGACAACTAAAGAGTTCAGATTTTATATCAAAACTCAGGCCACAGATGTTCGGCCACCTGCGATTTCGAGCGAATCTTTCGCCTGGGTTGCAACATAACATGACGCAACCGCTACAGAACCCCGAGAACTAGTTTCCCGTGTTCCGCGGACGAAAGCCGAGCTAAAAGAGAGAGACCGCCATTTCTAGCTTAATCGGGTCTACCCGTGGACTCACGAAAGGCAATGGCTTTCCCTGATGTCAAAGGCCTAGAAAAGTCGACTAACAGAAACCGAGTGCCAGGTTCTAACATGTGGTCAAAGAACTCTAAGAAATGTGCCGTCTACCGCGACAGAGAGTCCTGGACGCGTGAAAAATTTCTCCTACCAACATTAAAGAAAAAGGGAGTGAACCTGTCCGATTACAGTGACAGGCCAATTACCGCACTTTACAAGTACAGGAGACCGAAACAAGAAAAGAAATGCGTGGGCCTAAAATCAAAAAGAATTTAGGGGGATGCCTAAGCTCCAGCCTAGTGCCCAAAATTTATAACCCATCGTCACACTAGAACTCTGGCTACGAAAATGTGACTGTCCTAAATCCTGGTCATAAATAAAATGAGAACAGCAGCTAGAGATCTTAATTTTATATTAAGAAGGAATCTATTTAAGCCACGCCATTTTTACCGATGCCTAGTCTGAGAGTAATGTGACATACACAGGAAAAATAAAACATGAAACATGTCAGGTCTAGTTTCTGAAGACAAAACAATAAGACAGCCTACTTACTAGTTTCAAGATCTTCTTCAAGGATAAAACACTCGTCATGTGACACGATGCCCCATATATTCCCCTGGCGTCTCTGATGAAACAAAGAAGGAATATGACTAATGTTAACTCAGGCGTATCGTAAGAGGCAACCAGTATGACGTTGTGCATTGGGCTGGCAACCTCGTCATATAAAACGTTCTGCTACAGACACTATCGGTACACGATCACATGACTGGTTTAATAAAGGCTGTCTGTACGGGTACCAGCTGCAGTGGTGTGTCAGGTTTCATAATGAGCGAAAGGGAGAGAAGAAGAAGAAGATGATGATGAAGATGAAGGAGAAATAGAAGGAAATGACACGATACGTGTTAAAAACAACCACATGCAACCAACAAAAATGTACACTGAAAATAAATAAAGTATCTCTGTTACAAACGAATAAAAAAAATGCTAGTAGAAACCTCTGAGTATTCAGGCAGTGGGTCCTATTTTAGGTACCATATATTTTTTGAGTACTCAGTATAAAAAATCCACAATCATCGATAGTCAATTTTCATATTAGTAAAATGTTTTATTTATTTATGGGCTACATAAAAATACTCGTTTATGTGATGCATTTTACTGGGACTTGAAATTGGAGCAGAGATTAGTAACACTGCGCCCATCATCTTCTTCTTCTTTGATCCTTAGCCGCCGACCGTCAAAGCAGTCAGTGGCCATCACGCCTAGTGGCGTCTTGTAGGGCAACAACAAATTGATTCCACTTTGCTCGGTCGGTGTGGCCATCCTTCGTACAGTGCCCCAACTCTGGTTCATTCTTTGCATCTCAGCCTCCACAGTCCTCCACCAAGTTTTTTTGGTCGGCCTCTCTTTCGTTTTCCTTCAGGGGTCCATTGCATAGCTGTTCTTGTAATGGCATCGGGGTCTCTTCTGAGGATATGGCCAACCCAGCTCCAGCGTCTGCCAGCTATGATGGTGTGCATGTCCTCTTGCTTGCTCCGAGTAAGCAGATCTTGGTTGGTGATGGTATTAGGCCAAAAGATTCGGTGAATTTTTCTTAGGCATGTTGTGTGAAAAGAGGACAATTTCGACGTTTCCTTCTCTGTAACTCTCCAGCTTTCCGCACCATAGAGAAGCACAGAAAGCACACAGCTCTGATATAATCTTAATTTTGTGCTTGTGCTGTACTGAGAGGACTTCCAGATGTTGTTTAGGCTAAGAAAAGACTGGTCTTGCTTTGTTCATTCTTTTGGTGTCTTTGCTGCCCCGCCGTCTGGTGTTACAATGCATCCTAGGTATGTGAAGGTGTCTGTCTGTACCAGTTGCTGATTCCTTACTGATATGGGCTCAGGGTTACTCACATTGAGCGTCATGACCTCTAACTTCTTTAAATTGATGTTCAAGCCCACAAACCCGCTGTGGATGGGAAGGAGCGAAGCTCCTGACCGGTTGGAAGGAAAGTCCTCAGGTTCCCCAGCCTCGCAATGACATGTCATTGGGCCGAAGGGCTGAAAGCCCAAGTGCCGTTGGTTAAGGAAAAAAAAAAAAAAAAAAAAAAAAAAAATGTTCAAGCCCACCAGCTGGCTATACTTATTAAGTCTATCCGTTTTTTCCTGGATGTGTTGATGTGAATGTGCTAGTAGTGCAATGTCATATGCATTTTCCAGATCTTCCAATGTAGAAAATGTAGCCCATCTTATTTCTCTTGACCTGCCCTCTTTCGTCTGGCGCATCACCCAGTCTATGACTGTTAAAAATAGAGTAGTTGATAAGGGGCATCCCTGTCGCACTCCTGTCTTCACCTCAAAGGTTAGGTTGCTCTGCCCAACACTACACGTAAAGTTGGCATAGAGGCTTTTTATGATTGACACTATGCAGCTTGGAATTCCATAAGCCCTCAGTATTTTCCATAAACTGTCCCTTATGTATGCTGTCAAAAGTCTTCTTAAAATCAACGAAATTAATGTACAGCTGTCTTTGCCATTCTGAGCATTGCTCTATAATGTTCCTGAGGGTAAATATATGATCTACACATCTTCTGTTCTTTCTAAATCCTGCTTGTTCTTTCCTCAGTTTGTGGTCTACTGCTTTTGAAATTCTCTGGATGATTATCCTGCCTAGTATTTTGTTGGGAACTGAGAGTAATTCCTCTCCAGTTGTTGCAGTCTGCAAGGTCGCCCTTCTTGGGCAATTTGACAATTATTCCTTTACTCCACTCTGTTGGTGTTGTCTCAGTTTCCCAGACTTGTGCAAATAGTGGTTCTAATAGTTCTGCTGCTAGTCTGCTAGTTCAGGGTCTGCCTTGAATAACGCAGCATTTAGATTGTCGTGACCAGGCGCTTTTCCATTTTTTAACCCTTTGATAGCTGTGATGATTTCTTCTTTTCGTGGAATGCCTGTGTTAACATCTAGATCGTTTTCAACCTCAGGAACATTCAATTGTGTCTCTGGTGGTTCCTTGTTCAGAGTTTCTCTGAAATGCTCTGCCCATCTTGTTTCCTGTCCCTCTGCTGTCGTGATGAGATTTCCTTGCTTATCTCTTACTAATGTAATATTGTTTGCACCTCGTTTTCCACTGATGAATTTAGTTATTTTGTATACTGTACTTTGTTCATGTCTCAGCGCTGCCTCTTCTGCCTGTCTTGCAAGATTGTCTAGGAAATTCCTTTTGTTGGCTCGGGATTGGCGTTTAACTTCCTTGTCCAGCTGACTGTACTGTTCGCTATATAGTTGCTTTAACCTGGGGGACTTCGCTTCTGTTTTCTTTCTTTTCATCTCCTTTCTCATCGTTATGGTGTTTAATGTTTGTGGTGTTATCTAGTCTTTCTTCTTCCTTTCCTGGAATCCCAAGCATGATTTGCTGCTTTCCTTATATATTGTTGAAATGGTGTTGAATTTCTGGTCTATATCATCAGTCAATGTCTTTTCCTGACTTTTGGCAAATTGATATCGTTTCTTTATGTCAGCCGCAAAAGCTTTTCTGGTAAGGGGGTCCTTCAATTTGCTGATGTCAAACCTTTTCTGTGTAGTTACAGTTGGTCCAGCCCTTCTTAGTTTCACTTTCAGTTTTGCTACTACTAAATGGTGATCACTTCCCACATCTGCACCTCTTCTTCCCTTCACATCTTGTAATGCATGTCTCCATTTACCGTTAATCATGATGTGGTCTATCTGGTTTCTGTTCCGACCATTTGGAGATTCCCATGTTAATTTGTGAGTTTCTTTATGTGGGAAAAGTGTTCCTCCAATGACCAAGTTGTTAATGCTACAGAAACTTATTAATTTATACCCATTTTCGTTTGCTCTTCCGCTGCCGCATTTCCCCATTACTCTTTCATTATATGTATTGTGTGTACCATCTTTCGCATTTAGGTCTCCCATTACTATAGTAACATCGTATCTTGGTGTGTCTTCCATTTCTTTCTGTAGTTGTTGATAGAATTCATCCTTGACCTCTTCATCGCTACCATTCGTTGGTGCGTAGCAATGTATTATTGTAGTATTGGTGAATCTCCCTCTCAATCTTAATCTTATCATGCCCATCATGCACTACATAAAAAGCAGCTAAGGAGAAAAAGGCCTGGATCCAGATCACCATCCTGTAAAAACGTAAGCCATATATAATTTGTCTGAAACATGAACAAATTAACCAAAGCAAGTAATTCAACTCAGCAATCCAGGCTGAAGGGAGGCCCTTCTTCATTGATGATTAAGAAGTAGCACAGCCAGCAAGGGTCGAAGTGAGTGAAGACTGCTGACTCACCTCCTTTCACATAGGCAGACTGTGACAGGTTATGAGAGCAGAGCACCTCGATCAGTTCGCTTGACTCCCACAGGTGCCCCTCATTTTCATTCATTTTTCATTCAACCGACTCGTTCACCTCGCTTCCCTAATTAGCATGTACGTTCGTTAAGCATTAGCCATGTCTTTTTTCGCAAGCTGTCTTCCTTATAGTTTAGCCACGCCTACCTGTCTTCTCTCACGCGCTATTAAAGCAGCTTTTCAGATCCATAACTAACATTCCTTTAAAGGGGGACGGGCCAAGGGCGGGTACCCGAAGCTCTCAGGCGACCAGAGTTGTCGATTACGAAAACAAACACGTGGACGGTGAATTGTTTTGAAGCTCCCTAGACGGCCCGACGCCCGCTGAAGATCAGAGCCTTTTGTTGTCGAGTCACGGGGCACGAGCGAGCGGTGGAATCCTTTATATTGGAAGAAAATCCCCGCTCATTCCCCTGCTTTGCGACAGGTGTAACTTTTGCCAGCCGCCAGCGAAATTGCGCATTTTTCAGTATATATGCCATTCCACCCAAACTCAGTTATCAGTTTGCTGCAGGAATTTTTGAATGTCTAGCTCGCTATTAATAAGAGCTCTATTACAATTGGATTACTTTGAATACGTGGAGATAATTCATTTTCCTGTGTTGCGGTAAATAATATATATTAGCATTTAGTGAATAACGTGATAAAGTTTTCTTAATTTATATTTCACTGGGATTTCTGTGTTAATTGAATAGGGTATTAAATAATATATAGCCACTTTTTCCAGCTGTAAACGTAAATATAATTACTCGCTATTCCCCAGTAATAGATGCTTTAATTAATTATTAAGACTCTAGGTGTTTGATAAATGACGAAGTATAATTATTCCTAATACATCATGTGTAATTTTATAAATGACTAGTGTTCATATCGCGCGTTAAAAGTGTTAAGATAAGCTAGACTCTTGTGGTTTTTAAATATAATTTAATACCGGAGTGGTTAAGAGGTCTTGCCGTAACGTGTGTTAGGTTACAATATTTATATTACTGTTATGATATTTGTTTTGTTTCCAAAAAAATCTAGGCTGATCAACCCTGCGATCTAGCGGTCTGAATAGCTCCAGTAACATTTTCTAAATTATTATCGGGTATTGGATTTTGACCTGTGCGGTCCTCCTGTTTTTTACATCCAGAGAGAGAGAGAGAGAGAGAGAGAGAGAGAGAGAGTTAGTTCTAACGCAAAAACATTAATAATAAAGTATAATTGGACACGCAAATTACCCAGATTGTTTACCTACAGTTATCAGCCCATGGTGGCCAAATATCTATATAACATTGTTCCAGAACACTGACTATCGTTGTTTCTTTCCAGAGTGGATTTATCCAGAACAAAGAATACTTGGGTCCAGAATCGGCACTCAAACCCCAGAGAGAGAGAGAGAGAGAGAGAGAGAGAGAGAGAGAGAGAGAGAGAGAGAGAGAGAGAGAGAGAGAGAGAAGCAGATAGGATATCTTTTCCTTATCATTATTGGTTTCAAACAGTTTACCCACCAGACATTTCCTTTCAATATCGGGACTACTGTGTACTGTCCATGGTGAACATTTGATCGCGGTTTATATTTTCTACATGAACTACCTGACGTGAACTTTCTCATATCCAATAAGCACTATCAAATCGGGCGTTCCCCATTAGGAAAAATTAATCATTCTTGGAGGAACTGGGGCTCACTTGGAAAAGCACCACACTGGACTAAGTTAACTATACACTGAAGTTACGTTCAAGAGTAGTAGGTAAGCGTGATTGAATGTGGCCACAGACTGACAGATTGTAAGAAAGAAGAATGAATATTTCCTATAATGTATAATCATTGTACTCACTTCTGTTTTTTCTTGTTCGCTAATACTGTTCTATTTCTTTTTTTGTTTTCAGGATAGATTTACTAGAGACTTTGTTCTTTACTTTATCGTCTATTCCTATGCTCTAGGGTTACTCTGTTGACCTTTTGGGGTTACTAATTTCTGTGGGAACTACCTCTGTTGGGATCTTCTTTGTTTTCCTTTACAAGAGGGAAGGGCCTATTGGGCTAATGATTTCCATATTTGTGTCTGTAAACTATATTTTATTGATGTAAATGATTGATGTTTTGAATTTCTAGTGATAATAAACTTAATAAACCTTTAGTTATCGTGTTGGTCATCCCCTGCCCTATATGTTATCCATAATTTGTTTCCACGTCTGTGCGTATTTGTCACAAAAATTGTGTGTACGTGAGTGTAGTGTAACTTGTATTTTGTACCAGGAGAGAAAGTGCGTCTACTTTAAATATAGTCGTAAAGATAGGCTGGATTAGAGCAATTACTCAATTCAGAGACGGTTCTTTCTCTTACACTATCACCCTTCGTGAAAAGAAGAAAACTATTTCTAACACCTTACTCTCACATAGTTAACACTATCACCTCTGCTCGGACGGGACCATAAATACCTCTGTAGAGTGCTGTAATCTTCTGTAACATGTTGTTTGTGGTGTCACTACTGTATATGTCCATTGTAGTGTACAGAGTTGTTGAGATCAGGCATGCTCCAGTCTACCCAGCTGTAAATGGGTAACTCACCCTAGTCCTGAGTTAGGGAAGGCAAAGGCAGCTGTAAACAGTAGTTTCCCTCTAAGGCTCCAGGGGAAGCAGGCCCTAAACTTGGTCAATTCAACCGACGCAGGATGGTGTATATATGGAGTAGAAGTGTAGAGTGTGATTAACGCGAATGGTGTACTGTTCGTGTTCTGACCAATCTAATCACTCATAACACTTGTGTCTACAAGGCACCAATGCAGACTGCTGGAATCTTTGTTTACACAGTTTATTTAGACGCACACACTGGGACATAACGAGTAAATCATGGGTACAGGTTGACACATCAATTTGCAGGCATACATGGTAGATCCCAAGTCATGACACATTCATAAATAATGGGTAGTACATCAATAGCTTCCAATGTCATGATACATAATGGCCGCATCCCCTATCTGACTAAGCGCGTCAGTGAAGGCGGATCGGTAAGTAACTAAAGTTGCTTTATGTTCATAGTTTATATCATATTATGAAACCACGATAAGGGGTTTCTATCAAAATTGAGATCTCCTTGCCACTGTCCGAATAATAAGATACATGCCCGTTCTTTGGACAGTGATTAAAAAATATGATGACAGGAATGTAACATGGCCGCCTTCCTGAGTTGTCGCTCACTCACTCACAGGAGGGTATATCTAAGCCAAAGTTAATTTGAAAAGTATAAGAATAATTTCTTAAAGTTCCTCCAAACAGTTCTACAGTAATCCAGTTATTTCACGTAGACATAACTGCTATATGGAAGCCCGTCATCTTCGTCGATACAAGCACGACCCTAGCGTTGCGAAGCATAATATTCCAGCTAGGTCTAACCGACATGAGATCATCAAAAATAGGGTCTGGAATTACCTGGAGTCCGAATCATACATGGTACCGTACATTAGGAGAGTCTCTAACACAAGCTCTAGTAGAGACACAATCTCCTACAGAAGAAAAACCACTTCGTAAATCATTTTTACTGAAGAATATACCAGCCCTGGAAAATGCGTAACCGCCATAGTAAACGGTACCTCGGAACTCATCACGACTTGTCAAGACAACTCATACTTCCGCTAGAGCGGCATAACAAGAATATAATCCTGCCTACCCATCAAAAATATACAATATAGGACTGATTCTACTTGTACTAATAATATGTAATACATATGAATTCAGGCCATAAACATAATAAGCAAATTAATATATTTTCTGGCCCTAACAAATAAGTACGGACATGGGTGTCATATCCATGCGCCGAATCAATATCAAGAACGATTACTCCTATGATCAAAAGTGTAAATCAATCATGAGTTATCTAGCTTTACTATAGACAGCATTTTCATACACAAATGAATGAATGTCTATATCTTTTCCATATTAAATAGCCATATCGATTTTTGTAATATGTGCGTCAAAATATGCACGCAACAGATTACCACACCCCTCGGGAAAAAAATGGTACATTTTTTTTTTGAAATACATCTAGGAGCAACATACAATAGGCTCACAACGCACCAATAACAATGCGCAGATGATAAGCATAAGTTTTATGACCTTAGAGAAAGTACTTCTCTAAGTATAAATATTTCCAGAGAGATGTCACCAACGCATACTACAATATTAGCAATGACACAATTTCTACATTAGTTTATACATAAATTTCATCTAAGATATCTTAACATCATGATCATCAAAGACGAAAAAAAAACATTGAAAGATCAGCGGTGAATAAATATCAATGAACCGCTAAGTAGTGTTATACTCAATATATGATATTACCTATGTGTACACATTTCAACATAGGAACAACTGTATCAAAGTTGTATATAATTTAACAGTTATGAATCATGTGGGCATCTAGACAAAATATCTGCCATCACATTTTCTGACCCACGGATAGCTCGCACCGAAAAATGAAATGGCTGCAGAGCAATTGCGTAACGCGTTGATCTCGCGCTCTTCAGATTTTTACTCTGAATAGCCGTAAGAGCTTTCTGGTCAGTTTCCACGATGAAATGCGCGCCAAGAAGAAATCTTTGCAGTTTAAGGATTGACCAAACCATAGCCAATAATTCACGGTCTAGGACCGAGTAATTCTTCTCTGCGGCATTTAATTTACGAGAAATATACATCACAGGATGCAGAGTTCCAGAGTACTCTTGCATTAGTGCTGCTCCAATCCCGGTGGATGAAGCGTCACTACGAAGAATAAATGTCTTATCCTTAGAAGGCAATACTAGGATAGGTGAAGTAGAAAACATAGTTTTAACCTTATCCAAAGAGGATTGACATTCTTGAGTCCAATGGACTACATTAGGAGACCCTTTCTTTAGCAAGGAAGAAAGAGGTGACATAATGGAGGACAGATTCGGAATGAATCGTCCATAAAATTGTATTAGACCTAAGAGACTTCGCACTTGCTTTTTAGTCTTAGGAATAGAAATGTTAAGTATCTTACTTGTATTATGGTCTTCTGTTTTTAGGAACCCATGACCAACACGGTGTCCTAAGAAAGATATTTCGCTAAAACCAATACATGCTTTCGATGGTTTCGCTGTCAGGTTATGCTCGCGTAAGATAGACAATAGTTCATTTATCCCATTATAGTGATCGTTCCAAGTATCACTGAAAAGACAGATGTCATCAAGATACGCAATGACATCTGAGCGATGAGATAGGATTCGACGCATCATGCGTACGAATGTTGCAGGGGCGTTCATAAGACCGAAAGGCATGAAATTCCATTGGAATAGACCCCTAGGCGTCGAAAAAGCAGTAAACGGTTTGGCGTGTTCGGATAATGGAACTTGCCAATATCCCTTAGACAAATCGAGTTTAGTAAAGAAATGAGAATTCGATAGTCTCGTAAGTAGCTCTTCTAGTAAAGGCATAGGTTCAGCATCAAATTTCGTCACTTGGTTCAATTTGCGATAATCCACGCAAAGACGTATGTTATTGTCTTTTTTTCGTACAATAACCATCGGCGAAGAATATGCTGATGTGGATGGTTCAATAATTTTTAACTCTATCATCTCATCCAACTCTTTCTCTACCTGTGCTTGAAAATGTATCGGGATAGGATACGGTCTGACTCTTATAGGACTATGGTCAGTAAGAATAATGTCATGTTGAATGACATCAGTTTGACCAGGAATGTCAGTAAGGACATCCTGAAATTGTTCTAACATAGTAGAAACTTGTTTCTGCTCTCCTGGAGATAATTCGGGAGAAATTGCAACATCTTTCCATGATTCATTAGAGTGAAGAGGAATCATTGGAAAAGGTAGATTTACATTTGAGAAACTCGTTTCCTCATCCTGTATTACTGACAGAGATGAGTACTGTCCATGTTGGACTGGAAAATCGTCCGTTGCCTGGAACACAGGTTGTAAATAATCCGGACGTTCATGGAATTCCGTGAGCATGTTGATGTGGAAGGTTTTACGCTTCCCGTCAATATCGACGATATAGTCAACATCGGAAACTTTTGATATTATATCGTACGGACCTTTCCAAGAAATAAGAAGTCTATTTTCCCTACAAGGTAGCAAGACGAATGCTTTGTCACCTGGACAAAGTTGTCGCAAGCATCTCTTTTTATTGGCAAAATCCCTTGCCTTTTGTTTCGCAAATTCAGAAGAAGCAGTTGTCAATTTGCATGCTTCAATAATCTTGTGTCTAAGTGCGATGACATATTCATAAGAGGATTTTGTGTCATCGACAATATTATCAGCAGTTATAAGATCATGAAGTAAGGACATAGAACCTCGCGGTTTCGCGCCAAAGACAAGTTCAAAGGGAGAAAATCCTGTATGTTCGTTGGCGACCTCTCTATATGCAAAGAGAGCCGCGGGTAAAACCCTATCCCAATCCTGAGGATGATCTTCTGTTATCTTACCTAGTAGGTTTTTCAGAGTTCTATTCAGGCGTTCCACCATCCCATTGGACATAGGATGATAAATACTACTCAGCGATCTCTCTATCTTAAGAGTCGACATTACTTGAGACATGGTATCCGATATGAGTTGGGTACCATGGTCGGATAATATTTCTGCTGGAAATCCCAGACGAGAAAATATTAACCAAAGAGCATCTGCGACATCAGCAGTAGTTATGCTCTTTAGAGGAACAGCCTCCGGCCAACGTGTGCACATATCAACACACGTCAAAATAAAATTGGTGTCCTCTAGCAGACTTTATCTTAAATGGACCAATGATGTTTATCGCCATTTTTTGAAATGGTCGAATGGGAATGTCTGCAACCTGAATAGGTGCATCATGGCGTGGACCTCTGGATTTAATCTCTTGACATACCTTACAAGATCGACAATAGATTCGTATGTCCTTATTCACAGCAGGCCAAAAGAAAGATTGAAGAACTCTAGCTTTAGTACGGGAAAAAACCCATATGTCCAGCACACTGCGAATCATGAGCGTGCTGTAAGATTTTAACTCTCATATTTTTAGGCACAAGGATTTGAGAATGAATGGACTTAGCGGAGTCTTGTACCATACGTACAAGTACGCCATTCTTCATCGTAATCCAAGATTTACGATTTGTATCCTTATTCGGATCACCTTTTGTTGCCAGAGTAAAGAATTTCTTTAGAGTAGGATCATCTTCCTGCTGTTTTATAAAGGAATCATGGGAAATCTCCAAGGGATCATCTTGGATCTGCGCATCATTATCTTCAGAATGTGAAGATTGCGGCATATTAAGAGCTTGAGCCCTAGTGATTACTGCATTAGCAGATTGCATATTAACATTTTCCCAATTAGAAATTTGCTGTGGAGTGCATTCTTTCACTCCATGAATGCGACCGATGATAAGATCAGCGATCGGATTCGGCAAGAGACATGCTTGCACCTCTCCTGTAAAGAAAGGCGTAGCAATATTGATAATGGCAATGGAGTACTTCTCCAATGTGCCACCAAATGTTACACATTTTGACTACATTGCCTGTAGCTCGAGAAAGATTTACGAATGATTGCCTCACTCCGATGGTAGTGCACCCCGAATCGAAAAGAATTGATACCGGAGTACCATCTATTAGGCCTCTATTGAAAACAAGAGCACCCCTTCCATTATGCGCGATTGACGCAGGGAGAGCGGGAAGCGGGTGACCGCAGCTTAAAGTAGAAACTGTGGTTGGATCGAATAATGTTTTGCATTGCGAACACTGAGATGCTCTAGCAAAATCGAAAGCGGAATTTGCTACACTATTGGAGTCTTTTTTATCATTATTCTGATTACCGGCGTCATGGAACTCCTGTTGTGCAGAGTTAGCCTGGTAATAAGATTTACCATGTCTTTTGTGTTGTGATCTACCTCGGTTATGATTGTCTCTATAATTATTATTTCCTCTGTTATAACCCCTATTTGGGTTTGAATCATAATATTCATGATCATAATCATCACGCTCATTATATTGAGTATCCCTGTAATATTGGTTCTTTTCTCTCCATGAAGCACTTGGGTAGTTCCTATAGCTACTCCCCTTTCGAGAATGTCTAAAATTATGGGTACCCCTCGCGTGTCGAGGACTATCAGCCCGATTCCAGTTCTTCGAAGAAGAACCCTGATTTGAGTGGTTATCTTGGTTTTGATACTTATTCCAATTAACCTTTTTATCAAATAATTATCCCCTAGACAACTATCTTAGTTACGAGGTGTTTGACCACACACATTTATAGGATTGTTTTCTTTCCACAGCATCATCGAGTTACGGGAAATTTGTTTGATAATTATCTTCGTTAGATATATGATATTTGGTAATTTTGTAACAGACCGCTTGTTTTTTAATCAGCAGAGTTTGAGCTAAGCTAAGAACTGCGTTCTGACTTTTTAGTCAAGTTAATAACGTCCCTTACTCTAAACTGACTTCAGGTGGGCGAGTTTTGGGTGGAGTTTATAAGAAATTTTGTTTTTCTCCTTAATGTTTTTTAAATTTAAAAAAAAATACATTTTTCTCTACCCTTAGTAATAGTAGTTTTTCCAGTTGCTAGCCTGATCTACCATTTTTTTGGTTTAAGTCGTCTATATTAGGTGCCTAGTTGCCAGGTAATAACAGCGATAGATTAGATAACTGATAACAGGAGAAGGTATCTCAGGTAAATAATAACATTTTTGGTGGCTTTTCTCGTAAGCGGCTAAGGAGAGAATTTTTTCATTTCTTTCTTTTCCTCTTCTTTTCTCAGGCTAGTGGCATTTAGTTCTTTGACATGGCTGAGCGTGTAAAACTTAGAACCATGCTAAGAGAGGAAGAAAGGGAGAAAGGATTAGATGAAGAAGAAGTAAATGCTATTGTCAGGGAAGAACTCGAAATTTATGACAGGGAGAATAAAGAAGCGGAAGATCGTCAATTAGAGCAGAAGAAAATTGAGGCAGAGATGGAAGCTCGCAGGGCAAACGAACGAGAAAAGGAGAGACAGCATGAATTGGCGCTTAAGGCTCTAGAGATCCAAAGTCGTGGGGCTGCCTCTACTTCCAGCAATGGAGAGCCGTCTTCTCCCCATTCATCTTTAACTGATCAATCCAGTACCCATTCTCCCCAACTCGCAGCTATGTCTTTCGCTCTAGAACCCTTCCCTAGCCCCAATGAGAAAATTGACTCGTTTCTAGAAAAATTTGAGAGAATGGCAAATCTGTACGGATTAGAGAGTTCCCGGTAGTGCATAAAGCTTTCACAGGCTTTGAAAGGTAATGCTTATGGCGTTTACGTAAAGCTAGGCAGCCATCAGGACAACTACGACATGCTAAAGAAGGCTTTGCTGGAGCGCTTCGAGATGAATGCTCGATAATTCGTGCAAATGTTCAGAAATAGCAGAAAGGAATGCACGGAGACCTTTCCCCAATTCTCTTCACGCCTGAATGGCTATTTGACAAAGTGCATGGAGCTTTCAGAGCTGCCTCTCACCTATGAAGGGCTTGAGGAATTTGTTCTTATTGAACAAAAAAAACCACTTTGTCAGTCGACACCCGTCGATTTCTGGCCGAACAAGGCGCAGAAAAGTTGGATGATATCCTCGGTAATGCTGAACGTTACGTAAATGCTTTGGCCGAGCTTCCCAGCTCAAAACGCAAACCGGCAGATGAGCCTTCCCGGAAAAATAATCTAGAGCAGTCTTCCCATTCTTCCCATCACCATAACCAACGAGAGAATACACCTCAAAAGCCTCCCCAGAAAAAAGCGAACTTCTACAAAACCAGATATTCCACCGACAAAAATTCTGATCAACCCAACCGCCCTTCATGGCACAGCAGCCAGAAAGGTCAAGACACGGGAAAGACCCCTACAACAGGGACGTATGATCAGAGCAAGCACATCGGGCCTAGTCGCATCGGATGCTTGCAAACAGCCTCGCAAGGAAGAATTAATTTCAGTGATTCTCAACCTGAGGGGGAGAGGCCCTCAACGCGAGAAACTGTTATTTTGAACGGGACTTCAACATCTTGTCTTTTTGACACAGGTTTATCTTTTGATTGCATTGTCGAGAGACACTTGGTGAAACCCGGTCAAGAGACAGAAGACACCGTCAAACTATGTGGAGTTTTCAAGAGTGATGAACCCAAGACGCTTCCCATTACACTGGTGGAGATACACTCTGATTTTGTCAGAGGTGTTATCAAAGCGGCTATTAAGGATGATCCGATCTACCCAGTTACACTAGGATGTAGATACGTGTTTTTTGGGAGACCGAAAGAGCCGATTGTGGTAGCAGTAACCACAAGAGGGCAAACCCAGAAGGAACGGGAGCCTACGCCTAATATGTTACATCAGGAACTAAAAGAGGCGCAAAAAGGACCCTACCTTTGAGCCCTGCTTTAGGAAACTGCCCATGGCCAAGGACCCCAGACACAACGGAGACATCTTTTCTAAGGATGGCGTATTGTATCGTAGAACGGGCAACCCTGAACAAGGCCATAATCAGCTCCTAGTACCGACGCAGTACAGAAGCCAAATCTTAGAAATGGGGCACTCTCTTCCCTTTAGCAGACATATTGGACAAAACGCCACTATTCAGCGAATATCGACTCACTGTTGGTGGCCAGGAATGAACACTGATATTATCAGATACGTGAAATCCTGCGCCCAGTGCCAACATGTGGCACCCAAGCAATGGACACCCCCAGTTCTAATAGGTGAAATGCCAATAGTGGGGACACCATTTGAACGGTTGCAGTGGACATTTTAGGACCCATAGAAAGGACTAAAAGAAGGAACAGATTTATCCTGACCTTAGTCGACACATGCACTATGTGGGCCGAAGCTATACCGCTAACACGCACGGTTTCCAAGCACGTCGCAGAAGCTCTAGTGCAAATGTTTTAACGGTTGGGATTCCCTCAACAAGTTTTGATGGATAACGGATCCCATTTCCGTAGCCTGTTAATGGAAGAGATCTTTAAGATCTTGAGAGCCAAGCACATCCACACAAGCCCCTACCATCCGGCCGGAAATGAGCTCGTGGAGCGCTTCAACGGCAGCCTCACCATAATGTTACGTAAGCTGGGACAAGAGAAACTTGAAGATTGGGACCTTTTCGTTCCTGCAGACTTATTCGCCTACAGAGAAGTTCCACAGACATCTACAGGGTTCCCACCAGCTACACTTTTATTCGGCAGACCTATTAAGGGGCCGCTACAAGCCTTACTTCGGTCCCTGACAGACCAGAAGCCTGACGAGACAGTCGTCTCAGCCAGTAAATACGTATCAACGACCAATCTTAAGCGAGCACGCGCAAAGCACGCTCACTGATATAATAAAGCAGCGAAAGAGAGAGAACTCCAACCAGGGGAGAAAGTTTTGTTGTTACTGCCAACTGGAAGCAACAAACTCCGCATCGGATGGCAAGGGCCGTTTACCGTCCTTAAAAAGATCTCACGAACTAACTACAAGATCTCTATTTAAGGAAAGGAGAAGGTCTACCACGTATATCTGCTAAAAAATATTTGGAAAGACGGGTGCCGTCCTCCGAACATCTCCTGGCGGGCGCCATAGCGACAGAAGATAAGGAAGATGGCGATAGTTGCATGGAGTATCCATTGCGACAAACGGAATCTTTCCAAGATGTAAAATTCGGTGACAATCTCTATGAAGCACAACAGGCAGCAACGAGGGCGCTACTGAAACAGTACACTGCAGTTTTAACGGACGTACCTGGTCGAACACATCTCATAGAATTCGATATGAAACTTACAAACGAGACACCTGTTCGGACCAGAGTTTACCCTATCCTGTATGCTAAAGCTGATACGCTACGCGGAGAAATAGACAAGCTACGTCAAGCAGGAATTATCAGTGAGTCTACCTCTCGGTTAAGTCATGTTTTTGAGTGGGAGTTAAGTGTTTGGGATTTTTATGTATGGGTCTGATTTTTTATAGACACGCTAGTAAGCACGTTTAAAGTGATGAGATGATTTTTTATTTGGGTGCTTGAACATAGCTCAACTGAGTATGTGTTAGTTTTTTTTAAACATGAAAAAAGTGTTCAAATGTTCTGAGTAGATGGGGGAGAGATCCGGGTGAGCTGAGCTCACATCTCAAGCTGTTAGTTCGCGCTTGAGTGAAGATGTACTGAGTTGTATTGAGAAACAATAATCTCGGTCATTAGGTATCTGGCAGAGCTTCGAGGCGGTTTTTATAGTCTCGCTAGTGTGTCCAGAGTGTTTTTTTAAGGGAAGAGATTCAATATATTATTAATGCCATGGAGTATACCGGCTATTACCATTTATAATGAATTGCTGTTAATGCAACCAATTTCTGATGGATTATATGTACTTTCACAATTTATGATGAGTTGCTGTTTTCTGCAACCTATTTGCCATGGATTATACCTGCTGTTCTAACTTATGATTTACTGTCCATGATGTCGATGTTGTTGTCGTATTAATAAACTGTGTAATAGTTAAAAACTTAATTCGCATTATCCGTTGGTCTATTTCCTGACCTAACGTTACTGTTGTGTGGGTGACATCAGAGACATACGAATTTAAAGAACTCACGACATTCGCCCATTATATTTACACACCTGTCGGACACTAACAGTAAGCCTAAAAGCTAACAGGGGTTTAATTTCCCCCTTGACCGGTATTTGATAATAACCTTTACTCAGGTCAATCTTGGAGAAAATTCTTGCCCTGCTAAGTTTCGTGAACAGCTCAGAAGCTCTCTGTAGAGGTTCAGGCTAGAATTCCGTTACCGTGTTAAGTAAACGGTATTCTATGCACAGCCGAACTTCCTTATTGGGCTTCTGTAACAGTACTACACTCAAGCTGTAAGGAGAGTGCTGCAAGATTCTTTTGTCTGCCATTTCTGTTGGTGTATGTGTGGGGGTTGTATGAAAGAGATAGTGCTATTGTCTGGCACAGCTGACAAGGTTGACGTCAGCAATGTCGGGCTTACTGTTAGTGTCCGACAGGTGTGTAAATATAATGGGCGAATGTCGTGAGTTCTTTAAATTCGTATGTCTCTGATGTCACCCACACAACAGTAACGTTAGGTCAGGAAATAGACCAACGGATAATGCGAATTAAGTTTTTAACTATTACACAGTTTATTAATACGACAACAACATCGACATCATGGACAGTAAATCATAAGTTAGAACAGCAGGTATAATCCATGGCAAATAGGTTGCAGAAAACAGCAACTCATCATAAATTGTGAAAGTACATATAATCAGATACCTAATGACCGAGATTATTGTTTCTCAATACAACTCAGTACATCTTCACTCAAGCGCGAACTAACAGCTTGAGATGTGAGCTCAGCTCACCCGGATCTCTCCCCCATCTACTCAGAACATTTGAACACTTTTTTCATGTTTAAAAAAAACTAACACATACTCAGTTGAGCTATGTTCAAGCACCCAAATAAAAAATCATCTCATCACTTTAAACGTGCTTACTAGCGTGTCTATAAAAAATCAGACCCATACATAAAAATCCCAAACACTTAACTCCCACTCAAAAACATGACTTAACCGAGAGGTAGACTCACTGATAATTCCTGCTTGACGTAGCTTGTCTATTTCTCCGCGTAGCGTATCAGCTTTAGCATACAGGATAGGGTAAACTCTGGTCCGAACAGGTGTCTCGTTTGTAAGTTTCATATCGAATTCTATGAGATGTGTTCGACCAGGTACGTCCGTTAAAACTGCAGTGTACTGTTTCAGTAGCGCCCTCGTTGCTGCCTGTTGTGCTTCATAGAGATTGTCACCGAATTTTACATCTTGGAAAGATTCCGTTTGTCGCAATGGATACTCCATGCAACTATCGCCATCTTCCTTATCTTCTGTCGCTATGGCGCCCGCCAGGAGATGTTCGGAGGACGGCACCCGTCTTTCCAAATATTTTTTAGCAGATATACGTGGTAGACCTTCTCCTTTCCTTAAATAGAGATCTTGTAGTTAGTTCGTGAGATCTTTTTAAGGACGGTAAACGGCCCTTGCCATCCGATGCGGAGTTTGTTGCTTCCAGTTGGCAGTAACAACAAAACTTTCTCCCCTGGTTGGAGTTCTCTCTCTTTCGCTGCTTTATTATATCAGTGAGCGTGCTTTGCGCGTGCTCGCTTAAGATTGGTCGTTGATACGTATTTACTGGCTGAGACGACTGTCTCGTCAGGCTTCTGGTCTGTCAGGGACCGAAGTAAGGCTTGTAGCGGCCCCTTAATAGGTCTGCCGAATAAAAGTGTAGCTGGTGGGAACCCTGTAGATGCCTGGGGAACTTCTCTGTAGGCGAATAAGGCTGCAGGAATGAAAAGGTCCCAATCTTCAGGTTTCTCTTGTCCCAGCTTACGTAACATTATGGTGAGGCTGCCGTTGAAGCGCTCCACGAGCTCATTTCCGGCCGGATGGTAGGGGCTTGTGTGGATGTGCTTGGCTCTCAAGATCTTAAAGATCTCTTCCATTAACAGGCTACGGAAATGGGATCCGTTATCCATCAAAACTTGTTGAGGGAATCCCAACCGTTAAAACATTTGCACTAGAGCTTCTGCGACGTGCTTGGAAACCGTGCGTGTTAGCGGTATAGCTTCGGCCCACATAGTGCATGTGTCGACTAAGGTCAGGATAAATCTGTTCCTTCTTTTAGTCCTTTCTATGGGTCCTAAAATGTCCACTGCAACCGTTCAAATGGTGTCCCCACTATTGGCATTTCACCTATTAGAACTGGGGGTGTCCATTGCTTGGGTGCCACATGTTGGCACTGGGCGCAGGATTTCACGTATCTGATAATATCAGTGTTCATTCCTGGCCACCAACAGTGAGTCGATATTCGCTGAATAGTGGCGTTTTGTCCAATATGTCTGCTAAAGGGAAGAGAGTGCCCCATTTCTAAGATTTGGCTTCTGTACTGCGTCGGTACTAGGAGCTGATTATGGCCTTGTTCAGGGTTGCCCGTTCTACGATACAATACGCCATCCTTAGAAAAGATGTCTCCGTTGTGTCTGGGGTCCTTGGCCATGGGCAGTTTCCTAAAGCAGGGCTCAAAGGTAGGGTCCTTTTTGCGCCTCTTTTAGTTCCTGATGTAACATATTAGGCGTAGGCTCCCGTTCCTTCTGGGTTTGCCCTCTTGTGGTTACTGCTACCACAATCGGCTCTTTCGGTCTCCCAAAAAACACGTATCTACATCCTAGTGTAACTGGGTAGATCGGATCATCCTTAATAGCCGCTTTGATAACACCTCTGACAAAATCAGAGTGTATCTCCACCAGTGTAATGGGAAGCGTCTTGGGTTCATCACTCTTGAAAACTCCACATAGTTTGACGGTGTCTTCTGTCTCTTGACCGGGTTTCACCAAGTGTCTCTCGACAATGCAATCAAAAGATAAACCTGTGTCAAAAAGACAAGATGTTGAAGTCCCGTTCAAAATAACAGTTTCTCGCGTTGAGGGCCTCTCCCCCTCAGGTTGAGAATCACTGAAATTAATTCTTCCTTGCGAGGCTGTTTGCAAGCATCCGATGCGACTAGGCCCGATGTGCTTGCTCTGATCATACGTCCCTGTTGTAGGGGTCTTTCCCGTGTCTTGCCCTTCTGGCTGCTGTGCCATGAAGGGCGGTTGGGTTGATCAGAATTTTTGTCGGTGGAATATCTGGTTTTGTAGAAGTTCGCTTTTTTCTGGGGAGGCTTTTGAGGTGTATTCTCTCGTTGGTTATGGTGATGGGAAGAATGGGAAGACTGCTCTAGATTATTTTTCCGGGAAGGCTCATCTGCCGGTTTGCGTTTTGAGCTGGGAAGCTCGGCCAAAGCATTTACGTAACGTTCAGCATTACCGAGGATATCATCCAACTTTTCTGCGCCTTGTTCGGCCAGAAATCGACGGGTGTCGACTGACAAAGTGGTTTTTTTTGTTCAATAAGAACAAATTCCTCAAGCCCTTCATAGGTGAGAGGCAGCTCTGAAAGCTCCATGCACTTTGTCAAATAGCCATTCAGGCGTGAAGAGAATTGGGGAAAGGTCTCCGTGCATTCCTTTCTGCTATTTCTGAACATTTGCACGAATTATCGAGCATTCATCTCGAAGCGCTCCAGCAAAGCCTTCTTTAGCATGTCGTAGTTGTCCTGATGGCTGCCTAGCTTTACGTAAACGCCATAAGCATTACCTTTCAAAGCCTGTGAAAGCTTTATGCACTACCGGGAACTCTCTAATCCGTACAGATTTGCCATTCTCTCAAATTTTTCTAGAAACGAGTCAATTTTCTCATTGGGGCTAGGGAAGGGTTCTAGAGCGAAAGACATAGCTGCGAGTTGGGGAGAATGGGTACTGGATTGATCAGTTAAAGATGAATGGGGAGAAGACGGCTCTCCATTGCTGGAAGTAGAGGCAGCCCCACGACTTTGGATCTCTAGAGCCTTAAGCGCCAATTCATGCTGTCTCTCCTTTTCTCGTTCGTTTGCCCTGCGAGCTTCCATCTCTGCCTCAATTTTCTTCTGCTCTAATTGACGATCTTCCGCTTCTTTATTCTCCCTGTCATAAATTTCGAGTTCTTCCCTGACAATAGCATTTACTTCTTCTTCATCTAATCCTTTCTCCCTTTCTTCCTCTCTTAGCATGGTTCTAAGTTTTACACGCTCAGCCATGTCAAAGAACTAAATGCCACTAGCCTGAGAAAAGAAGAGGAAAAGAAAGAAATGAAAAAATTCTCTCCTTAGCCGCTTACGAGAAAAGCCACCAAAAATGTTATTATTTACCTGAGATACCTTCTCCTGTTATCAGTTATCTAATCTATCGCTGTTATTACCTGGCAACTAGGCACCTAATATAGACGACTTAAACCAAAAAAATGGTAGATCAGGCTAGCAACTGGAAAAACTACTATTACTAAGGGTAGAGAAAAATGTATTTTTTTTTTAATTTAAAAAACATTAAGGAGAAAAACAAAATTTCTTATAAACTCCACCCAAAACTCGCCCACCTGAAGTCAGTTTAGAGTAAGGGACGTTATTAACTTGACTAAAAAGTCAGAACGCAGTTCTTAGTTTAGCTCAAACTCTGCTGATTAAAAAACAAGCGGTCTGTTACAAAATTACCAAATATCATATATCTAACGAAGATAATTATCAAACAAATTTCCCGTAACTCGATGATGCTGTGGAAAGAAAACAATCCTATAAATGTGTGTGGTCAAACACCTCGTAACTAAGATAGTTGTCTAGGGGATAATTATTTGATAAAAAGGTTAATTGGAATAAGTATCAAAACCAAGATAACCACTCAAATCAGGGTTCTTCTTCGAAGAACTGGAATCGGGCTGATAGTCCTCGACACGCGAGGGGTACCCATAATTTTAGACATTCTCGAAAGGGGAGTAGCTATAGGAACTACCCAAGTGCTTCATGGAGAGAAAAGAACCAATATTACAGGGATACTCAATATAATGAGCGTGATGATTATGATCATGAATATTATGATTCAAACCCAAATAGGGGTTATAACAGAGGAAATAATAATTATAGAGACAATCATAACCGAGGTAGATCACAACACAAAAGACATGGTAAATCTTATTACCAGGCTAACTCTGCACAACAGGAGTTCCATGACGCCGGTAATCAGAATAATGATAAAAAAGACTCCAATAGTGTAGCAAATTCCGCTTTCGATTTTGCTAGAGCATCTCAGTGTTCGCAATGCAAAACATTATTCGATCCAACCACAGTTTCTACTTTAAGCTGCGGTCACCCGCTTCCCGCTCTCCCTGCGTCAATCGCGCATAATGGAAGGGGTGCTCTTGTTTTCAATAGAGGCCTAATAGATGGTACTCCGGTATCAATTCTTTTCGATTCGGGGTGCACTACCATCGGAGTGAGGCAATCATTCGTAAATCTTTCTCGAGCTACAGGCAATGTAGTCAAATGTGTAACATTTGGTGGCACATTGGAGAAGTACTCCATTGCCATTATCAATATTGCTACGCCTTTCTTTACAGGAGAGGTGCAAGCATGTCTCTTGCCGAATCCGATCGCTGATCTTATCATCGGTCGCATTCATGGAGTGAAAGAATGCACTCCACAGCAAATTTCTAATTGGGAAAATGTTAATATGCAATCTGCTAATGCAGTAATCACTAGGGCTCAAGCTCTTAATATGCCGCAATCTTCACATTCTGAAGATAATGATGCGCAGATCCAAGATGATCCCTTGGAGATTTCCCATGATTCCTTTATAAAACAGCAGGAAGATGATCCTACTCTAAAGAAATTCTTTACTCTGGCAACAAAAGGTGATCCGAATAAGGATACAAATCGTAAATCTTGGATTACGATGAAGAATGGCGTACTTGTACGTATGGTACAAGACTCCGCTAAGTCCATTCATTCTCAAATCCTTGTGCCTAAAAATATGAGAGTTAAAATCTTACAGCACGCTCATGATTCGCAGTGTGCTGGACATATGGGTTTTTCCCGTACTAAAGCTAGAGTTCTTGAATCTTTTTTTTGGCCTGCTGTGAATAAGGACATACGAATCTATTGTCGATCTTGTAAGGTATGTCAAGAGATTAAATCCAGAGGTCCACGCCATGATGCACCTATTCAGGTTGCAGACATTCCCATTCGACCATTTCAAAAAATGGCGATAGACATCATTGGTCCATTTAAGATAAAGTCTGCTAGAGGACACCAATTTATTTTGACGTGTGTTGATATGTGCACACGTTGGCCGGAGGCTGTTCCTCTAAAGAGCATAACTACTGCTGATGTCGCAGATGCTCTTTGGTTAATATTTTCTCGTCTGGGATTTCCAGCAGAAATATTATCCGACCATGGTACCCAACTCATATCGGATACCATGTCTCAAGTAATGTCGACTCTTAAGATAGAGAGATCGCTGAGTAGTATTTATCATCCTATGTCCAATGGGATGGTGGAACGCCTGAATAGAACTCTGAAAAACCTACTAGGTAAGATAACAGAAGATCATCCTCAGGATTGGGATAGGGTTTTACCCGCGGCTCTCTTTGCATATAGAGAGGTCGCCAACGAACATACAGGATTTTCTCCCTTTGAACTTGTCTTTGGCGCGAAACCGCGAGGTTCTATGTCCTTACTTCATGATCTTATAACTGCTGATAATATTGTCGATGACACAAAATCCTCTTATGAATATGTCATCGCACTTAGACACAAGATTATTGAAGCATGCAAATTGACAACTGCTTCTTCTGAATTTGCGAAACAAAAGGCAAGGGATTTTGCCAATAAAAAGAGATGCTTGCGACAACTTTGTCCAGGTGACAAAGCATTCGTCTTGCTACCTTGTAGGGAAAATAGACTTCTTATTTCTTGGAAAGGTCCGTACGATATAATATCAAAAGTTTCCGATGTTGACTATATCGTCGATATTGACGGGAAGCGTAAAACCTTCCACATCAACATGCTCACGGAATTCCATGAACGTCCGGATTATTTACAACCTGTGTTCCAGGCAACGGACGATTTTCCAGTCCAACATGGACAGTACTCATCTCTGTCAGTAATACAGGATGAGGAAACGAGTTTCTCAAATGTAAATCTACCTTTTCCAATGATTCCTCTTCACTCTAATGAATCATGGAAAGATGTTGCAATTTCTCCCGAATTATCTCCAGGAGAGCAGAAACAAGTTTCTACTATGTTAGAACAATTTCAGGATGTCCTTACTGACATTCCTGGTCAAACTGATGTCATTCAACATGACATTATTCTTACTGACCATAGTCCTATAAGAGTCAGACCGTATCCTATCCCGATACATTTTCAAGCACAGGTAGAGAAAGAGTTGGATGAGATGATAGAGTTACAAATTATTGAACCATCCACATCAGCATATTCTTCGCCGATGGTTATTGTACGAAAAAAAGACAATAACATACGTCTTTGCGTGGATTATCGCAAATTGAACCAAGTGACGAAATTTGATGCTGAACCTATGCCTTTACTAGAAGAGCTACTTACGAGACTATCGAATTCTCATTTCTTTACTAAACTCGATTTGTCTAAGGGATATTGGCAAGTTCCATTATCCGAACACGCCAAACCGTTTACTGCTTTTTCGACGCCTAGGGGTCTATTCCAATGGAATTTCATGCCTTTCGGTCTTATGAACGCCCCTGCAACATTCGTACGCATGATGCGTCGAATCCTATCTCATCGCTCAGATGTCATTGCGTATCTTGATGACATCTGTCTTTTCAGTGATACTTGGAACGATCACTATAATGGGATAAATGAACTATTGTCTATCTTACGCGAGCATAACCTGACAGCGAAACCATCGAAAGCATGTATTGGTTTTAGCGAAATATCTTTCTTAGGACACCGTGTTGGTCATGGGTTCCTAAAAACAGAAGACCATAATACAAGTAAGATACTTAACATTTCTATTCCTAAGACTAAAAAGCAAGTGCGAAGTCTCTTAGGTCTAATACAATTTTATGGACGATTCATTCCGAATCTGTCCTCCATTATGTCACCTCTTTCTTCCTTGCTAAAGAAAGGGTCTCCTAATGTAGTTCATTGGACTCAAGAATGTCAATCCTCTTTGGATAAGGTTAAAACTATGTTTTCTACTTCACCTATCCTAGTATTGCCTTCTAAGGATAAGACATTTATTCTTCGTAGTGACGCTTCATCCACCGGGATTGGAGCAGCACTAATGCAAGAGTACTCTGGAACTCTGCATCCTGTGATGTATATTTCTCGTAAATTAAATGCCGCAGAGAAGAATTACTCGGTCCTAGACCGTGAATTATTGGCTATGGTTTGGTCAATCCTTAAACTGCAAAGATTTCTTCTTGGCGCGCATTTCATCGTGGAAACTGACCAGAAAGCTCTTACGGCTATTCAGAGTAAAAATCTGAAGAGCGCGAGATCAACGCGTTACGCAATTGCTCTGCAGCCATTTCATTTTTCGGTGCGAGCTATCCGTGGGTCAGAAAATGTGATGGCAGATATTTTGTCTAGATGCCCACATGATTCATAACTGTTAAATTATATACAACTTTGATACAGTTGTTCCTATGTTGAAATGTGTACACATAGGTAATATCATATATTGAGTATAACACTACTTAGCGGTTCATTGATATTTATTCACCGCTGATCTTTCAATGTTTTTTTTCGTCTTTGATGATCATGATGTTAAGATATCTTAGATGAAATTTATGTATAAACTAATGTAGAAATTGTGTCATTGCTAATATTGTAGTATGCGTTGGTGACATCTCTCTGGAAATATTTATACTTAGAGAAGTACTTTCTCTAAGGTCATAAAACTTATGCTTATCATCTGCGCATTGTTATTGGTGCGTTGTGAGCCTATTGTATGTTGCTCCTAGATGTATTTCAAAAAAAAAATATATCATTTTTTTCCCGAGGGGTGTGGTAATCTGTTGCGTGCATATTTTGACGCACATATTACAAAAATCGATATGGCTATTTAATATGGAAAAGATATAGACATTCATTCATTTGTGTATGAAAATGCTGTCTATAGTAAAGCTAGATAACTCATGATTGATTTACACTTTTGATCATAGGAGTAATCGTTCTTGATATTGATTCGGCGCATGGATATGACACCCATGTCCGTACTTATTTGTTAGGGCCAGAAAATATATTAATTTGCTTATTATGTTTATGGCCTGAATTCATATGTATTACATATTATTAGTACAAGTAGAATCAGTCCTATATTGTATATTTTTGATGGGTAGGCAGGATTATATTCTTGTTATGCCGCTCTAGCGGAAGTATGAGTTGTCTTGACAAGTCGTGATGAGTTCCGAGGTACCGTTTACTATGGCGGTTACGCATTTTCCAGGGCTGGTATATTCTTCAGTAAAAATGATTTACGAAGTGGTTTTTCTTCTGTAGGAGATTGTGTCTCTACTAGAGCTTGTGTTAGAGACTCTCCTAATGTACGGTACCATGTATGATTCGGACTCCAGGTAATTCCAGACCCTATTTTTGATGATCTCATGTCGGTTAGACCTAGCTGGAATATTATGCTTCGCAACGCTAGGGTCGTGCTTGTATCGACGAAGATGACGGGCTTCCATATAGCAGTTATGTCTACGTGAAATAACTGGATTACTGTAGAACTGTTTGGAGGAACTTTAAGAAATTATTCTTATACATTTCAAATTAACTTTGGCTTAGATATACCCTCCTGTGAGTGAGTGAGCGACAACTCAGGAAGGCGGCCATGTTACATTCCTGTCATCATATTTTTTAATCACTGTCCAAAGAACGGGCATGTATCTTATTATTCGGACAGTGGCAAGGAGATCTCAATTTTGATAGAAACCCCTTATCGTGGTTTCATAATATGATATAAACTATGAACATAAAGCAACTTTAGTTACTTACCGATCCGCCTTCACTGACGCGCTTAGTCAGATAGGGGATGCGGCCATTATGTATCATGACATTGGAAGCTATTGATGTACTACCCATTATTTATGAATGTGTCATGACTTGGGATCTACCATGTATGCCTGCAAATTGATGTGTCAACCTGTACCCATGATTTACTCGTTATGTCCCAGTGTGTGCGTCTAAATAAACTGTGTAAACAAAGATTCCAGCAGTCTGCATTGGTGCCTTGTAGACACAAGTGTATGAGTGATTAGATTGGTCAGAACACGAACAGTACACCATTCGCGTTAATCACACTCTACACTTCTACTCCATATATACACCATCCTGCGTCGGTTGAATTGACCAAGTTTAGGGCCTGCTTCCCCTGGAGCCTTAGAGGGAAACTACTGTTTACAGCTGCCTTTGCCTTCCCTAACTCAGGACTAGGGTGAGTTACCCATTTACAGCTGGGTAGACTGGAGCATGCCTGATCTCAACAACTCTGTACACTACAATGGACATATACAGTAGTGACACCACAAACAACATGTTACAGAAGATTACAGCACTCTACAGAGGTATTTATGGTCCCGTCCGAGCAGAGGTGATAGTGTTAACTATGTGAGAATAAGGTGTAAGAAATAGTTTTCTTCTTTTCACGAGGGGTGATAGTGTAAGAGAAAGAACCGTCTCTGGATTGAGTAATTGCTCTAATCCAGCCTATCTTTACGACTATATTTAAAGTAGACGCACTTTCTCTCCTGGTACAAAATACAAGTTACACTACACTCACGTACACACAATTTTTGTGACAAATACGCACAGACGTGGAAACAAACTATGAATAACATATAGGGCAGGGAATGAACAACACGATAACTAAAGGTTTATTAAGTTTATTATCACTAGAAATTCAAAACATCAATCATTTACATCAATAAAATATAGTTTACAGACACAAATATGAAAATCATTAGCCCAATATGCCCTTCCCTCTTGTAAAGGAAAACAAAGAAGATCCCAACAGAGGTAGTTCCCACAGAAGTTAGTAACCCCAAAAGGTCAACAGAGTAACCCTAGATCATAGGAACAGACGATAAAGTAAAGAACAAAGTCTCTAGTAAATCTATCCTGAAAACAAAAACAAAAAGAAATAGAACAGTATTAGCGAACAAGAAAAAACAGAAGTGAGTACAATGATTATACATTATAGGAAATATTCATTCTTCTTTCTTACAATCTGTCAGTCTGTGGCCACATTCAATCACTCTTACCTACTACTCTTGAACGTAACTTCAGTGTATAGTTAACTTAGTCCAGTGTGGTGCTTTTCCAAGTGAGCCCCAGTTCCTCCAAGAATGATTAATTTTTTCTAATGGGGAACGCCCGATTTGATAGTGCTTATTGGATATGAGAAAGTTCACGTCAGGTAGTTCATGTAGAAAATATAAACCTCGATCAAATGTTCACCATGGACAGTACACAGTAGTCCCGATATTGAAAGGAAATGTCTGGTGGGTAAACTGTTTGAAACCAATAATGATAAGGAAAAGATATTCTTTCTGCTTTTCTCTCTCTCTCTCTCTCTCTCTCTCTCTCTCTCTCTCTCTCTCTCTCTCTCTCTCTCTCTCTCTCTCTCTCTCTCTGGGGTTTGAGTGCCGATTCTGGACCCAAGTATTCTTTGTTCTGGATAAATCCACTCTGGAAAGAAACAACGATAGTCAGTGTTCTGGAACAATGTTATATAGATATTTGGCCACCATGGGCTGATAACTGTAGGTAAACAATCTGGGTAATTTGCGTGTCCAATTATACTTTATTATTAATGTTTTTGCGTTAGAACTAACTCTCTCTCTCTCTCTCTCTCTCTCTCTCTCTCTCTGGATGTAAAAAACAGGAGGACCGCACAGGTCAAAATCCAATACCCGATAATAATTTAGAAAATGTTACTGAAGCTATTCAGACCGCTAGATCGCAGGGTTGATCAGCCTAGATTTTTTTTGGAAACAAAACAAATATCATAACAGTAATATAAATATTATAACTTAATACACGTTGTGGCAAGACCTTTTAACCACTCCGGTATTAAATTATATTTTAAAACCACAAGAATCTAGCTTATCTTAACGCTTTTAACGCGCGATATGAACACGTGATTTATAAAATTACACATGATGCATTAGGAATAATTATACTTCGTCATTTATCAATTACCTAGAGTCTTAATAATTAATTAAAGCATCTATTACTGGGGAATAGCGAGTAATTAAATTTACGTTTACAGCTGGAAAAAGTGGCTATATGGTATTTAATATTCTATTCAATTAAAACAGAAATCCCAGTGAAATATAAATGAAGAAAACTTTATCACGTTATTCACTAAATGCTAACATATATTATTTACCGCAACACAGGAAAATGAATTATCTCCACGTATTCAAAGTAATCCAATTGTAATAGGGCTCTTATTAATAGCGAGCTAGACATTCAAAAATTCCTGTAGCAAACTGATAACTGAGTTGGGTGGAATGGCATATATACTGAAAAATGCGCAATTTCGCTGGCGGCTGGCAAAAGTTACACCTTTCGCAAAGCAGGGGAATGAGCGGGGATTTCCTTCCAATGTATAGGATTCCACCGTTCGCTCGGTTTCCCTCTGACTCGACAACAAAAGGCTCTGATCTTCAGCGGTCGACGGGCCGTCTATGGAACTTCAAAACAATTCACCGTCCACGTGTTTGTTTTCGTAATCGGCAACTCTGGTCCCCTGAGAGCTCGGGCACCCATCCTTGGCCCGTCCCCCTTTGAAGGAATGTCAGTTATGGATCTGAAAAGCTGCTTTAATAGCGCGTGAGAGAAGACAGGTAGGCGTGGCTAAACTATAAGGAAGACAGCTTGCGAAAAAAGACATGGCTAATGCTTAACGAACGTACATGCTAATTAGGGAAGCGAGGTGAACGAGTCGGTTGAATGAAAAATGAATGAAAATGAGGGGCACCTGTGGGAGTCAAGCGAACTGATCGAGGTGCTCTGCTCTCATAACCTGTCACAGTCTGCCTATGTGAAAGGAGGTGAGTCAGCAGTCTTCACTCACTTCGACCCTTGCTGGCTGTGCTACTTCTTAATCATCAATGAAGAAGGGCCTCCCTTCAGCCTGGATTGCTGAGTTGAATTACTTGCTTTGGTTAATTTGTTCATGTTTCAGACAAATTATATATGGCTTACGTTTTTACAGGATGGTGATCTGGATCCAGGCCTTTTTCTCCTTAGCTGCTTTTTATGTAGTGCATGATGGGCATGATAAGATTAAGATTGAGAGGGAGATTCACCAATACTACAATAATACATTGCTACGCACCAACGAATGGTAGCGATGAAGAGGTCAAGGATGAATTCTATCAACAACTACAGAAAGAAATGGAAGACACACCAAGATACGATGTTACTATAGTAATGGGAGACCTAAATGCGAAAGATGGTACACACAATACATATAATGAAAGAGTAATGGGGAAATGCGGCAGCGGAAGAGCAAACGAAAATGGGTATAAATTAATAAGTTTCTGTAGCATTAACAACTTGGTCATTGGAGGAACACTTTTCCCACATAAAGAAACTCACAAATTAACATGGGAATCTCCAAATGGTCGGAACAGAAACCAGATAGACCACATCATGATTAACGGTAAATGGAGACATGCATTACAAGATGTGAAGGGAAGAAGAGGTGCAGATGTGGGAAGTGATCACCATTTAGTAGTAGCAAAACTGAAAGTGAAACTAAGAAGGGCTGGACCAACTGTAACTACACAGAAAAGGTTTGACATCAGCAAATTGAAGGACCCCCTTACCAGAAAAGCTTTTGCGGCTGACATAAAGAAACGATATCAATTTGCCAAAAGTCAGGAAAAGACATTGACTGATGATATAGACCAGAAATTCAACACCATTTCAACAATATATAAGGAAAGCAGCAAATCATGCTTGGGATTCCAGGAAAGGAAGAAGAAAGACTAGATAACACCACAAACATTAAACACCATAACGATGAGAAAGGAGATGAAAAGAAAGAAAACAGAAGCGAAGTCCCCCAGGTTAAAGCAACTATATAGCGAACAGTACAGTCAGCTGGACAAGGAAGTTAAACGCCAATCCCGAGCCAACAAAAGGAATTTCCTAGACAATCTTGCAAGACAGGCAGAAGAGGCAGCGCTGAGACATGAACAAAGTACAGTATACAAAATAACTAAATTCATCAGTGGAAAACGAGGTGCAAACAATATTACATTAGTAAGAGATAAGCAAGGAAATCTCATCACGACAGCAGAGGGACAGGAAACAAGATGGGCAGAGCATTTCAGAGAAACTCTGAACAAGGAACCACCAGAGACACAATTGAATGTTCCTGAGGTTGAAAACGATCTAGATGTTAACACAGGCATTCCACGAAAAGAAGAAATCATCACAGCTATCAAAGGGTTAAAAAATGGAAAAGCGCCTGGTCACGACAATCTAAATGCTGCGTTATTCAAGGCAGACCCTGAACTAGCAGACTAGCAGCAGAACTATTAGAACCACTATTTGCACAAGTCTGGGAAACTGAGACAACACCAACAGAGTGGAGTAAAGGAATAATTGTCAAATTGCCCAAGAAGGGCGACCTTGCAGACTGCAACAACTGGAGAGGAATTACTCTCAGTTCCCAACAAAATACTAGGCAGGATAATCATCCAGAGAATTTCAAAAGCAGTAGACCACAAACTGAGGAAAGAACAAGCAGGATTTAGAAAGAACAGAAGATGTGTAGATCATATATTTACCCTCAGGAACATTATAGAGCAATGCTCAGAATGGCAAAGACAGCTGTACTTTAATTTCGTTGATTTTGAAATGGCTTTTGACAGTATACATAGGGACAGTTTATGGAAAATACTGAGGGCTTATGGAATTCAATGCTGCGTAGTGTCAATCATAAAAAGCCTCTATGCCAACTTTACGTGTAATGTTGGGCAGATCAACCTAACCTTTGAGGTGAAGACAGGAGTGCGACATGGATGCCCCTTATCAACTACTCTATTTTTAACAGTCATAGACTGGGTGATGCGCCAGACAACAGAGGGCACTCCAAGAGGAATAAGATAGACTACATTTTCTACATTGGAAGATCTAGAATATGCAGATGACATTGCACTGCTAACACATTCACATCAACACATCCAGGAAAAAACGGATAGACTTAATAAGTATAGCCAGCTGGTGGGCTTGAACATTTTTTTTTTTTTTTTTTTTTTTTTTTTCCTTAACCAGCGGCACTTGGGCTTTCAGCCCTTCGGCCCAATGACATGTCATTGCGAGGCTGGGGAACCTGAGGACTTTCCTTCCAACCCGGTCAGGAGCTTCGCTCCTTCCCATCCACAGAGGGTTTGTGGGCTTGAACATCAATTTAAAGAAGTTAGAGGTCATGACGCTCAATGTGAGTAACCCTGAGCCCATATCAGTAAGGAATCAGCAACTGGTACAGACAGACACCTTCACATACCTAGGATGCGTAGTAACACCAGACGGCGGGGCAGCAAAGACATCAACAACAGAATGAACAAAGCAAGAACAGCATTTTTTAGCCTAAACAACATCTGGAAGTCCTCTCAAAACAGGACAAGCACAAAATTAAGATTATATCAGAGCTGTGTGCTTTCTGTGCTTCTCTATGGTGCGGAAAGCTGGAGAGTTACAGAGAAGGAAACGTCGAAATTGTCCTCTTTTCACACAACATGCCTAAGAAAAATTCACCGAATCTTTTGGCCTAATACCATCACCAACCAAGATCTGCTTACTCGGAGCAAGCAAGAGGACATGCACACCATCATAGCTGGCAGACGCTGGAGCTGGGTTGGCCATATCCTCAGAAGAGACCCCGATGCCATTACAAGAACAGCTATGCAATGGACCCCTGAAGGAAAACGAAAGAGAGGCCGACCAAAAAAACTTGGTGGAGGACTGTGGAGGCTGAGATGCAAAGAATGAACCAGAGTTGGGGCACTGTACGAAGGATGGCCACCGACCGAGCAAAGTGGAATCAATTTGTTGTTGCCCTACAAGACGCCACTAGGCGTGATGGCCACTGACTGCTTTGACGGTCGGCGGCTAAGGATCAAAGAAGAAGAAGATGATGGGCGCAGTGTTACTAATCTCTGCTCCAATTTCAAGTCCCAGTAAAATGCATCACATAAACGAGTATTTTTATGTAGCCCATAAATAAATAAAACATTTTACTAATATGAAAATTGACTATCGATGATTGTGGATTTTTTATACTGAGTACTCAAAAAATATATGGTACCTAAAATAGGACCCACTGCCTGAATACTCAGAGGTTTCTACTAGCATTTTTTTTATTCGTTTGTAACAGAGATACTTTATTTATTTTCAGTGTACATTTTTGTTGGTTGCATGTGGTTGTTTTTAACACGTATCGTGTCATTTCCTTCTATTTCTCCTTCATCTTCATCATCATCTTCTTCTTCTTCTCCCCTTTCGCTCATTATGAAACCTGACACACCACTGCAGCTGGTACCCGTACAGACAGCCTTTATTAAACCAGTCATGTGATCGTGTACCGATAGTGTCTGTAGCAGAACGTTTTATATGACGAGGTTGCCAGCCCAATGCACAACGTCATACTGGTTGCCTCTTACGATACGCCTGAGTTAACATTAGTCATATTCCTTCTTTGTTTCATCAGAGACGCCAGGGGAATATATGGGGCATCGTGTCACATGACGAGTGTTTTATCCTTGAAGAAGATCTTGAAACTAGTAAGTAGGCTGTCTTATTGTTTTGTCTTCAGAAACTAGACCTGACATGTTTCATGTTTTATTTTTCCTGTGTATGTCACATTACTCTCAGACTAGGCATCGGTAAAAATGGCGTGGCTTAAATAGATTCCTTCTTAATATAAAATTAAGATCTCTAGCTGCTGTTCTCATTTTATTTATGACCAGGATTTAGGACAGTCACATTTTCGTAGCCAGAGTTCTAGTGTGACGATGGGTTATAAATTTTGGGCACTAGGCTGGAGCTTAGGCATCCCCCTAAATTCTTTTTGATTTTAGGCCCACGCATTTCTTTTCTTGTTTCGGTCTCCTGTACTTGTAAAGTGCGGTAATTGGCCTGTCACTGTAATCGGACAGGTTCACTCCCTTTTTCTTTAATGTTGGTAGGAGAAATTTTTCACGCGTCCAGGACTCTCTGTCGCGGTAGACGGCACATTTCTTAGAGTTCTTTGACCACATGTTAGAACCTGGCACTCGGTTTCTGTTAGTCGACTTTTCTAGGCCTTTGACATCAGGGAAAGCCATTGCCTTTCGTGAGTCCACGGGTAGACCCGATTAAGCTAGAAATGGCGGTCTCTCTCTTTTATCTCGGCTTTTGTCCGCGGAATACGGGAAACTAGTTCTCGGGGTTCTGTAGCGGTTGCGTCATGTTATGTTGCAACCCAGGCGAAAGATTCGCTCGAAATCGCAGGTGGCCGAACATTTGTGGCCTGAGTATTGATATAAAATCTGAACTCTTTAGTTGTCTGGCACTTAATGCTCCAGGAATTGTAGTAGAGTGGACGTTGTCATATTTATTTGGCAGATTCGACCAGCTATTGTTGGTGTTAGTGGATTTCTTTGCATCTCGGTTAGAGCACTATATTTTATTTAAATAGTTTATGTAGGTAGAATTTATCACTAATCAATCATCAGTGGGCGAACGCGTATAGCAGCAAATTTTCTATCTCATTTTATAACGGAAAAGTGGATCCGTTTTAAGTTTGCTATGTACCACTAAAACTACATAGATGGTACCTTTTATAATCTTATTCAAAGAACAGTGAGGGTGGGTTTATATCAATTTCGCTAATACAACTGTACACTCCATTTTTATTTGCAACGAGTTCCTTGAGAGATGTGGTTTTTTTTCCTTCCCTAGAGATGTATAAATGGGTGCGTACCTGACGACTTATTGTAGTGGTGTTGATGGTATTGTATGATGGTGATATTACTAAATGTAATTGTATGAGGCCAGCTGTGAAGGCTCCTGAGATAAAATGTAGTTGTGAATTGTCAGAAGGCCTTTCTTGCTACCACTACGACCTCACACTTAATTTTTTTTAATGAATGTGGCTACGTAAAGTGTCTAGGGTAATGATGTGTAGTGTGGTGTGATAGTTTCTAAATACACCCACAGATAATTAAGAAGACTAATAATATTAACAAATGTTAAAATACACTGAACTAACTCACGTGTGTAAAATTTTTGTTAGAATTATATTACATTTATTTTGTTCTGGATCAATTTTTTAGGTTGACCAGAACTTAAAAGGATTTAGAAATTATGAAAGAAATGCATGGAATATTATATCATAAATGCAATAGTGTACATATATATGTACTATACTAGTTAGTTTTATTAAAATGTTCTAGTAGTCATCTACTTGGGAGGATAGTTACTGTTTGTGCTGTTGGGGTGGCCTCATCACTCCTGTCTATATTGACTACACAGTGTCCAGAAAATGGTGGGAATTTTTATGAGGGTATTAGTAACTAAACGTGGTTGGTGAATGTCCAGCAGACCAGAGGCTCACTCATCTTTTAATTGTAGCTCTGGTGCTGAAATCTGGTGGTCCCACCTCTCTGTGCTGGCGGGCAATAATGGTGGTCTCTGTCACAAGTACTGCACAGATACACTCGAGTAAAGTCACCAACTGAATAGTCACTGCTTGGTTGACAACAGAAACTCACAGCTCTGCAATCAAAGTATGGGCCATGTGTCAAAATCTATTCTCTACCCACGTCTGGACACAACACTGACACAACAACCACATCATACAGACAGGTCAGATCTCTCTGACCAAACAGCACATTTACCATGGTGGTTTTACATCAGATAGATCCTCCCAGACCATAGATTCTGAAAAATATTTATTAGTTGTCTGCCCTAAAAGAGGATAGGCAATATGTTTCATTATTCCCAACACTTGATCTGTCTTGCTTAACCCTTGCTGGAGTTTATGTACATTGTTGGTCCCTAGACCCTGACTAGGGCGGGGGGTCTAGAGCAAATCCCTACTTGTTTGTAAGGCCAGATTTTGATATGGCAGTATCAAATCACTCGAACATGAAACAATATTCAAAATATATAAGGAAATAATTTCAATCTTACCAGATTATGAATAAATAACACAGAATTGCTAGCAAAACTCAGCTGAGCTGCTGGCTATAGTATGGCGTCCCTAAATTTATTACACTTTCTTTCATATGGAAATCACCACACTTTAAAATCTGTGTCTATCACTGAACAACTATTGAAGAATGGCCCCACTTTCGCGTCTGAGCGCTAATGATATGATTGTCTGTGGCCAATCACTGCCTAGGTTTTTTTTTAATTTCAAATTTCCTACCATAAAGTCATTTCAGTCATGCTTCAGTCAAGTATGGATGGTTATCTGTTAGTCTGTCCGTCTCTACTTGTGTTTCTACAAAATGTACTTGATTTTTGAACCAACCTTTCTCTCCCCTCCAAAATTTTGTCGTTAAAAGTTATATTTAGACACAGCTACCACCCAAAAACCCTCTCCTCCATACTAAGTAAATTTGAACACCTGCGTTTCGAGGTCGTGTTTTTTTTGTGCAATTAGCGACACTTTTAGATTCAATACAGTCTGTCGAAGATGTGAACAACACTGTCTTTTGTCATTATCTTCAATATTATCTATCCGTTTGTAAAATTAAGACCATATTAGTTCACTGCTCAGAATAGGCCATCCGGCCAGCTAATTTTTATATTCCTAACATTAATATTAAGAAAAAAGTACTTTTTAAATTTTGTAATATTCCTAACATCTGCGTTTAGCCGCTGAATTCAAATCAAGGGCTTGGTATCGCAAAAGCGTCCATTCCGTACCTCGTGTCAATTTGGGGGACGTGAATTTTTACTTTCCTCCATCCCCCCCAATTGCGTCTCCTTAGCCTTGCCAGTCTCACGCAATCTTTCCAGTCATATTTTTTTTCCTTTTTGATCCGCCGTTCCCCTCCTGTCTAGCAAGTCAATTTTTATGGAGGATGATGACCCGCGGTCTAGGCGATCATGTACTATTCGCAGCCTACGCATTATGTTTTTATCCTTAAATGTTATCCTTGGGAGGGATTTTACCGTTGTATCTCTGTCAATTTCACTACACATCTCCCCACTTGAAAACATGCCTATGGCAAGTTCCAAAACCAGCGATACACATAGGTAAAATTACGCCTCACGTCTGCCACTACTCTAATTTTGATCACAGGGGTGCCGACTGAGGAAATCTGCACCGACATTCAATTTGCCTGGGATATATTGGATACTGAACTGATAAGGTTGAAGAAATAAAGACCACCTCAGCAATCTTGCGTTTCCATGCTTAGCCTGAGACAAGAACACGAGAGGCTGATGGTCCGTCTCCACCACAAATGTCCTACCATACAGATAGATTTGAAACTTCTTTATTGCCCAGATTAATGCTAAACATTCCTTTTCGCTTGTGGAGTATCCTTGTTCCGCCTTATTCAATTTGCGGCTTGCATAAGCGACTGGTTTCAGTTCCCCATCAGGTGAAGCTGATCTTTGCAACAAAGCCCCCCTAGTCCTACATTACTTGCATCGGTTCTTAAGACAAAGTCCTGTGTCAAATCAGGCAGTTTGAGAATAGGCTTGCTAGTGAGTTTTTCCTTTAACTCTTGGAACGCTAGTTCACATTGTGCAGTCCAAATAATTTTATCTGGAAGTCCCTTGCGAGTCAGATCAGTCAGAGGAGCACAAATAGCGTTAAAATTTTTGATGTATTTCTGATAAAATCCGCATAACGACACGAATGATCGCACGTCCTTTTTTGTTTGTGGCCTAGGTGCTCTCTGCAGTTTTTCCAAGTTCTTAGGATCAGGGGTCATATTACCCTGATATACAGTGTGTCCCAAGAATTCCAACTCTTTGCATCCAATACAACATTTTGTTGGCCTAGCAGTTAAGTTCGCCTCCCGAAGTCTATCAAAACAACATCTCCAGAGCTTCAATGTGTTCTTCAAATGTCTCTGTGGCGACGAGAATATCATCCATGAAATTCGTGATACATGGGTTATTCAGGGGGTCCAACAATTTTCGCATCATCCTTGAAAACACACTCGGAGCATTTTTCAGTCCGAATGGTAGCATATTGAATTCATAATGTCCATCCGAAGTGCTAAAAGCCAAATAAGGTCTCACTTCAGGCTTCACTGGGATCTGGTAATAGCCTTTACTAAGATCCACCTTTGAAAAGTATTTTGCCTTGTTCAGTCTGGCAAATAACTGTTTTGTGTCTGGTAATGGATCCACTTGTCCTTCTGTGACAGCATTCAGTTTCCTGTAATCTATGCACAGTCTGTGTTCCCCAGACGGTTTTCTCAACAAAACGACACTAGAACTAAAAGATGATTCACTGTGCGAAATAATCCCCTCCTTCAACAAATACTCTATTTCTTCCTTCAATGCCTTCTCCTTCGCGAACGGAATAGAATAGGCTCTCATACAGATTGGGTTTGAGTCTACCAGTTTCATGTCATACTGTAGCAAATTTGTATGGCCTGGTTTATCTGTTAATACATCTGTATGTTCCTCCAGAACCTGTTGAACTCTCTCCCTCTGGTTTTTAGTCAGGTGCTTACTGACTTTTACCTGTGCTGCTGTTTCACAAGGATGTAATGGGTATTCATGTGAGGTGAGTGGTTCTTTTTGCATCTGGGTTGCAATAGCCAAGGTCAATAAGGGGGTGCTTTCCTGGAGTGGTCTGTCCAGATACTTCTTTAACAGGTTTACATGATAAACTTTTTCCTTCCCCTTTTTGTCAATTTTATAGTTTGTTCTAGACACCTTCTCTAGAACCGTATATGGACCTTGCCAACCAATTTGTAATTTATTCTGGCTTCCGGGTAGTAGAAGCAGCCCCTTCTCTCCGACTGCCAGTTCCCTGTCCTTTGCCTTCCTATTAAAATATGCTGCATGTTTCTTCCTGGCTTGTTTCAAATTATCATTTGCCAGTTTCCATCCAGCTTTCAAACGAGTGGTCAGTTCGTTCACATATTGATACGATGAGGTAACAGTCTCTTCCGCCTTTTCATCTGTCCAGGTCCTTAATAAAGTTACATCTGGATCTTTAATTTATCATACTTATTTTTCATGGAACCCATCAGGTCCCGTCCCTTAGAAGCTTTATAATGAGGACTTTCCTTCCTAGAATCATCACTCACAAATCGACCACTACCAATTTTTTTCTGGGGTTTGTCTCCCCACTGTAGATTGTTTATGAGAGATCTTCGCTCTCTTGTCTGTTCTTCCAGTTTATATAAGTCTGACCGAGGGATTGTCATCCTATCCTGGGTAAAATTTCTTCTTTGTACTCTTCGCATAGTGGCCATGTTAATCCATTCAAGTGAAGACTGGGTGTGAAAAGGGGGCTCCCATTCCACTTTGTCTACCCGAGTATAATTAGTTTTCCTTTCAGGCCTAAAGTTGCCCCGTGGCGTTTCTAGGTCCTGCACATATTTTCCCTTTGTGGGTGTTCCCTCATGAAATACGCCACATGCTTCTACAAAGTTTTCAACATCGACATTTACGTCGGGCCAATAGTATTTTCGAGCAATCTTTTGGCAGATGGTACCGACTTTCTCATGGTCACCATCTTTTCCAACATGTAAGCTCCTTATTAAGTTTGCCCTATATATCTTGGGAAGAACTAACTGTCCGTGACCAGTGGATCTAGTTCCTGTCTTCCTGTATAATAGTTTGTTCTTCATGAAATATTCCCCCTTGCTCGGAGGTGTGTGGCATTTGGGCAATTTTTTAAAACAGGGCTTGAGTGTCCTATCCTCAGCCTGCGCCTTCCTCATCTCCTCTGGATGAGCATTTATAGGTTCACCTTCTTCCTCCTTCTTCTGTGACCTGGTCTGCACTGTCGCCATGATCACAGGTTTCTCGGGATTCCCCAAGAAGACGTATCTACACCCCAATATCAGAGGGTAGATTGGTTCATCTATCACTGCTGCTCTGATTTCTCCTTCCACATAGCGAGTTTTCACCGTTATCCTTGCGATGGGAAGTGTCATGAGTGGTATGTCCTTAGTCGCCCCCTTGTATTTCCACTGTTTCTGTGGTATACTGACTTGGGTCCACTAGGCTAGACTTCACAACTGAATCATAATCCAAACCTGTATCATAAAGGCACCTTATGGTGACCCCATTACAAATAACATCCTCACAAACTGGGGGGTGATAAGGTTCCTGTTGCTCCTTAGGATTAACCTTTAATCTTTGCGTCCCCGACTTCATTGCAGCAATGTTTGAAGGTTTCCTTCTACAAAATTCGGTGTTATGGTTATCCTTCTTGCACCATTTACACCATCTTTTTCCTTGGTTCAACGGTTTTATTTCATTGAACTTTTGGTCATTGAACTGTGAGTTTCTGTCGCGATAGTCATTTCTTGGCCGCTCAAAGTTTGTCCTACCTTTATTTCCCTGCTCTCTAGTATCAAATTTATTAAATTGCTGTGGAGCTTTAAAATTGTCTATGTGCTTCTTTTTAGCACCACTTACCTCTGCCTGAGCTGCCTGATACCTCTCAGCAACATTTAAAATTTCCCCCAACTTCTCTGCACCTTGTTCCATGAGAAATTTTCTCATGTCTGGAGCCATGGACTCTCTCAATTGCTCAATCATGATCATTTCTTTAAGATCTTGGGTCTTCCCCAGAGCCGTCCATTTCTCCAAATAGGTTTCTAGTCTAGCAGAGAATTGGTGGTATGTCTCCCCAGACAACAGTTTGGCATTTCTAAATTTCTTACGATAAAATTCACCATTCTTCTCGTACCTTAATAACAAAGCCTGCTTTAACATGTCATAATTGTCTTGGTCTTTCCTGTTCATTTTAGCAAATACTTCATAAGAAGTACCTCTCAATCCCTGTGATAGCTTTAAGCTCCACCTCTCTCTCTCTAACCCATATGTAGTAGCTAATAACTCAAAACGTCCTAGGTACCCCTCTATGTCATCGTCTTTTTCAACAAAATGGTCTAAATGAAACCCCATAGCTGAGTTTGAGGCTCCCAGACTAGGCGTAGCATCTGAGGCAAAAGGGCTGGCACCATTTTCAGGAGCCTGGCCTTGTAATTCCAGCTCCCTTAGTCGTAATTCGTGCTCCCTTTGCAACCTTCTATCTTCTGCCTCCCTTTCGGCAGTCAACCTTTTTTCTTCTGCCTCCCTTTGCTGTCGTTTTTCTTCTGCCTCCATCTGCAGCCTCTTAATTTCTCTATCAGCCTCAATTTGTAACCTCTTCTCTTCAGCTACCTTTCTATCTTCCCTTTCAATATATTTATCACATTCAGTCGTTACGTATTGAATTAAAATTTGACCATCCATTCCCATCTCCTTCGCGGTGAGCACAGCAGCTGATCTAAATTTTGCCAGCTCCGCCATACTTTTAGACAATATAATAATATACAAGATAAATCTCTAACCAGTAAATACACTAAGTACTTCTTATGACTATAGTCTACCCAATTCTAACTAACCAGTTAACTAATTAATTATTACTGGCTGTGAAGATTCACCAACTTTTATCTGCAGGGACACTTTTAATGTTAAAGGAAATTTTACAATTTATTTCCCTACTCTTATTTCTCCCACCAGGAGATCCTAATATTACTGTTGGGCTAATTATCCCTGGACAAGACCCCAATTTATGTAGTGGTGTTGATGGTATTGTATGATGGTGATATTACTAAATGTAATTGTATGAGGCCAGCTGTGAAGGCTCCTGAGATAAAATGTAGTTGTGAATTGTCAGAAGGCCTTTCTTGCTACCACTACGACCTCACACTTAATTTTTTTTTAATGAATGTGGCTACGTAAAGTGTCTAGGGTAATGATGTGTAGTGTGGTGTGATAGTTTCTAAATACACCCACAGATAATTAAGAAGACTAATAATATTAACAAATGTTAAAATACACTGAACTAACTCACGTGTGTAAAATTTTTGTTAGAATTATATTACATTTATTTTGTTCTGGATCAATTTTTTAGGTTGACCAGAACTTAAAAGGATTTAGAAATTATGAAAGAAATGCATGGAATATTATATCATAAATGCAATAGTATACATATATATGTACTATATTAGTTAGTTTTATTAAAATGTTCTAGTAGTCATCTACTTGGGAGGATAGTTACTGTTTGTGCTGTTGGGGTGGCCTCATCACTCCTGTCTATATTGACTACACAGTGTCCAGAAAATGGTGGGAATTTTTATGAGGGTATTAGTAACTAAACGTGGTTGGTGAATGTCCAGCAGACCAGAGGCTCACTCATCTTTTAATTGTAGCTCTGGTGCTGAAATCTGGTGGTCCCACCTCTCTGTGCTGGCGGGCAATAATGGTGGTCTCTGTCACAAGTACTGCACAGATACACTCGAGTAAAGTCACCAACTGAATAGTCACTGCTTGGTTGACAACAGAAACTCGCAGCTCTGCAATCAAAGTATGGGCCATGTGTCAAAATCTATTCTCTACCCACGTCTGGACACAACACTGACACAACAACCACATCATACAGACAGGTCAGATCTCTCTGACCAAACAGCACATTTACCATGGTGGTTTTACATCAGATAGATCCTCCCAGACCATAGATTCTGAAAAATATTTATTAGTTGTCTGCCCTAAAAGAGGATAGGCAATATGTTTCATTATTCCCAACACTTGATCTGTCTTGCTTAACCCTTGCTGGAGTTTATGTACATTGTTGGTCCCTAGACCCTGACTAGGGCGGGGGGTCTAGAGCAAATCCCTACTTGTTTGTAAGGCCAGATTTTGATATGGCAGTATCAAATCACTCGAACATGAAACAATATTCAAAATATATAAGGAAATAATTTCAATCTTACCAGATTATGAATAAATAACACAGAATTGCTAGCAAAACTCAGCTGAGCTGCTGGCTATAGTATGGCGTCCCTAAATTTATTACACTTTCTTTCATATGGAAATCACCACACTTTAAAATCTGTGTCTATCACTGAACAACTATTGAAGAATGGCCCCACTTTCGCGTCTGAGCGCTAATGATATGATTGTCTGTGGCCAATCACTGCCCAGGTTTATTTTAATTTCAAATTTCCTACCATAAAGTCATTTCAGTCATGCTTCAGTCAAGTATGGATGGTTATCTGTTAGTCTGTCCGTCTCTACTTGTGTTTCTACAAAATGTACTTGATTTTTGAACCAACCTTTCTCTCCCCTCCAAAATTTTGTCGTTAAAAGTTATATTTAGACACAGCTACCACCCAAAAACCCTCTCCTCCATACTAAGTAAATTTGAACACCTGCGTTTCGAGGTCGTGTTTTTTTGTGCAATTAGCGACACTTTTAGATTCAATACAGTCTGTCGAAGATGTGAACAACACTGTCTTTTGTCATTATCTTCAATATTATCTATCCGTTTGTAAAATTAAGACCATATTAGTTCACTGCTCAGAATGGGCCATCTGGCCAGCTAATTTTTATATTCCTAACATTAATATTAAGAAAAAAGTACTTTTTAAATTTTGTAATATTCCTAACATCTGCGTTTAGCCGCTGAATTCAAATCAAGGGCTTGGTATCGCAAAAGCGTCCATTCCGTACCTCGTGTCAATTTGGGGGACGTGAATTTTTACTTTCCTCCATCCCCCCCAATTGCGTCTCCTTAGCCTTGCCAGTCTCACGCAATCTTTCCAGTCATATTTTTTTCCTTTTTGATCCGCCGTTCCCCTCCTGTCTAGCAAGTCAATTTTTATGGAGGATGATGACCCGCGGTCTAGGCGATCATGTACTATTCGCAGCCTACGCATTATGTTTTTATCCTTAAATGTTATCTTTGGAGGGATTTTACCGTTGTATCTCTGTCAATTTCACTACACTTATACAAATCATTTGTATAACGGGATACTTATGAGTTCCCGGATAAGTTATTGTTAGGGGCCATGTGTGTAAATATTGATGTTATTGTTGTGTGTAACCCGATGTGGGGTTTGAAGGATAGACGCTTCACGGGCGGAACATTTTTTAGCTGGCCTGCCAGACCCGCGAGTTTGTTTACATTCAAGCCTTAGACCGTTACGCAACCTCAGTGTGCTAGCGTAGGGCTGTCCCTACCCCAGCGTGTTGCGTGGCTATCAATTCGCTGGTACCACGGTAATGAGAGACGGTTGTGAATGTGCTGAATCAGCTAGCAAAAGCCAGTCTGACGCTCCAAGATAACTCGGGATAAGGGGAGAGCGGGGTTGATTGTATGTAAACAGTACTTGTCTTGGTGTAGAGATAGGCATAGGTATTATTGGACCCTAATTTAGGCGACTAGCTTATGGCTTGTATAGATTGTATCTTCACAGCGGAGAAGGCAAAATTTCAACACGCCACCAGGGAAGGAAACCTGAAAACCACCGTTAAGTAAAAGATCTGGTATCATAGCTTTGATCGAATTGTCGATGTGGAACCAGTTGGCTAAATCCTAAAAACCATTTCCAGGAAGGCAAAGTTGAGTATCCAGCTTCGGTACCCTATGCTCCTGTAACTGTTAAACCTCTGAAACCACCAGTATTCAAGTTCACCAAACTTCAGAATAGAGCGCTCATTCTGTCTTCGTTTGTAGACCGGTGGGCCCTGTTAATTATACGCCCAGTCACTATTGAACTGGCTGCATCTATTGGGTATATTAAGGCGCACCACTTGCACAAACTTGAGTTTGGACTAATTCAACCCACGGGATATCAAGGTTAATTATCATTGAGTGACACTGAAAATATATTTCCCACTGTCCTCGTCAACCTTGGATTTATCTGAATTCTTACCTCTTCAGAAAGGCACAGGATTGGCAAGATAATTGGCTCAAGTGTACAGGATACTACCTCGCTGTCAGATAGGAGATTTAATTAAAAAACGTGTGGCGGAAATTAATTAATCTTTCAAGAAGTACTTGGTTGTGCTTATAAGAGGGTGTTTACCTCTCTACATCATTCGTTTGGGTTTTTGTGTTTTTTTTGTGGTGTGTTCTTTTGCCGTGGGGTGTTTTTTGTGTAGCCTAGAACATAGTCGTCTCAACTGAGATTGGGAACTGTCGACCGGGGACACAGATTAGAATTTGGTGTTTAGAATTCCTAGTGCCTATTGTGGATTTTTTTCTTAGTTGGTTTTTTGGGGTTTTCTTGTGTACAAATTTGGTTGTCATTTTGGATTATTAACCAAAATCGGTTTGGGGTTGTCTATTGTTATTCTTGCGCTTATTGATAGTGAAATCATAATTTTGTTTGGATTGATTTTATAATACCTGTCATCGCGCAAATATAGTAATTTTTTTATATAAACATTTATATCATAATCAACATATAAAACTATTTAGCAGCGGTTCAGAATTGTCTTCCTACCTTCACATCTGTGATTGCTGAATGTGAAAACCATTTAGTGTGTATCAGTCCCTTACTTCATATATATATATATATATATATATATATATATATATATATATATATATATATATATATATATATATATATATATATATATTCATTTGTTGATAGGTGAGAAAGAGAGAGTGAGTGAAGTTGACATCTAAATAAGTCCGGTTGGCAGGGTAAAAGATTGTTTATCATCTTCGTACACCTGACTGTCACACTTCCACTCAACATTCACATTCGCTATTTCAGATTTTCCCCTATTTCTTACTCCTCACTCAGACTTTTGTCTTATCTCAGGCAGACTCGTTAAACCACTCGTGACATCTAGCTCTCACACTGCATGTGCGTGTTAAGATAAAGGTAGCCCCATAGCAGAAACTGCCGCAGGGGAGTTAAGTACTAGGTGCAGCTTTATGAGGTGCGGTGACCAGTCCCCTTTCTCGCTACCTTTGCCTTCCCTACCTCATGAGCAGATACCCATTTACAGCTGGGTATACTGGAGCATGACACTACCAGGTTGAGATGCCGGAACTCGGTAACTGTACACACTAACCTTTTAGCCAATCGAACGCTCGAGCTTGTTATCTGTTCCTGAAAGTAGTGAAAGAAGAACTCACGTCGCATATTTCTCTGTAATCAAGCTCAAGGGTGTATGAGAGATGGGGAACTAGAGATAACATTATTTGATTGATCTCAGAACTGGTACTCCAAGAAATGTCTGATAAGAATCGCCTGTCAGAAGTTATCTTGTCAAGTTAAGCAGGCTGATTATCTCCAGTTCTGGCCAAGAAATGCAGGCACATCATTCTCGTCATTCTCCTTCTTACAGATAATGTTCATAGTGCGGAGGTGAAAGGAGACGGGAGATAATTGCTGTTGCATAAAGATAATAACTGTGAGACTGGATCTGCCTGGAGTAGGTCGGATCAGAGGTCTGGGTTCTCATGTGAGAGTAAGTGCCCCAACAAATGGTATTATATTTTCATGTTATTCCCAACTGGCATGTCCAGGTCGGCCACATTTGGATGCGTACGTGCGTATGTGATTGTTTATGTATTTAATATAAAAATCGATGATAAAAAGCGATGTAGGGATACACTTTGCTGTTGTAGTCATTTCCGCTTTAGCTCCAGAGCCAGCAGCAAAAACATGTTAATTACGACAATAAACAGAGAACATCTGAAGTGAACATTTAACACCTACTTGAGTAACTAGACTAGTGCACGCACAATATGATCTGTAGATGATGCATGTTTAGTAAGAAGAGAAGTACACTAGTTTTAGCATCTGCAACAGAACGAACTTCATCAACAAAACAAGGCGTAAATCAGAGCAGATACCAATGCTTCCAAAGAGAAGTAGATAGAAATTAGAATCTAAAACCCATTTTCATTAATAAGAAACATACACCAAACTGAGTTTCTAAAACACAGTCTCACTTGCAAATAAGTACATCCAATTGAGCGTCTAATATACAGTTACACTAACAAGAGATGTATATGCAAACAGAGCTCTTTATATATATATATATATATATATATATATATATATATATATATATATATATATATATATATATATATATATATATATATATATATATATATATATATATAAAGGGATCTGTTTGCATATACATCTCTTGTTAGTGTAACTGTTGTATTTGCCTTCGTAGGGACATGGACCGGATGTATATATAGATATATATATATATATATACATATATATATATATATATATATATATATATATATATATATATATAAAGGGCTCTGTTTGCATATACATCTCTTGTTAGTGTAACTGTATATTAGACGATTATATATATATATATATATAAAGTTTGGTGCAGCCAGAGAAGCAATATTGTTCATCACAGATGTAGCATCTATGCTTTCGTGCCACTCAGTGCGTGTCATTGCTTTACATCTGACGGAAAAAATGGAAATGAATGAAATGACCACAGAAGAATTAATGCCGTCTTCAAGACGTGCAGCAGGAAGAATACAATATACTTATTCCTCGCCATGTTTTGGCTGGTTTCTTGCTCGTTGATTCCTATTTCTCTTGTGGGAAGATTGAGAAAGTCTGTATTGATTCATATATCTCGGTAAGGCACATTTGCAGGTTTTCTTAAGTTACGTTTGTTGACAAAGCTGTGCAGTTGTTCACTGCACGCGAAGTGGTTCTAGAATGATGACTAACGTGACCGTAAAGCAGACGTCTCAAAAGGCACTAGAACCACAGGTAATAATGAAACTGAATTGTGACACTTCAAGACGAAGCAACAAAGACCTGATTTTTGTCTTTAAGTGACCCTTACGGAACCTCTTTTGCACTTTAGTGCACGTCAATTATCTACAAAAAAATGTCGTGCCCACGTTTCAATGTTACAATTTTCGGCGCCATAATGAATCATTTGGATGCAGAAAACGGAGACTGCTGTTGACTCTGTGTGAAATAACATTAACATATAATTGATCATCTTTATTATTACAATCTGTACATATCAGGTAATGAAAATGTAATATATAACTTCAAAATGTCTATCTGTACAGTGTTAACGCCAAATTAATGATTTTTTTTCCATTTTACATTTTCAACAAAATCTTGTTTTGTTTAATTGTTTTCGTACAGTCACGTGATCAAATGGAGAACAAAAGCAACGCTTGCATTTTTCTCGCTATAGACAGACAAAATGGAGAAGTCTTAGGTAGAATATAAATATTCTTTCTTCTCTAAAAATGACGGAGAATAAAAATAATCTAGACGTCGGCATGAGTATGATAGGTTAAATTTGAGAACAAATGACGTTCTGAAAAACATGGAGAGTGGCACATTCAGACAGGAAGATTACAGATAACATGGGAGAATAAAAGATTGAGGGGGGGGGGGTTTGAAGGGTGATATTTGTAGACATACAACATGAACAGACAGACGGTCGAATCTTGTAAAAATGAAGATGTGACTGTCAGACTGATTGTCGATATAGGGGCAGAGATACATAAGTCGGTGTTGTTGTTAACTGGAGTTTGTTAGGCGTAGTTATTTAATCCAAGTGAACTGTTCACTGTTACTTAGCCGGACTATGTTTAACTCAGTTAAAATCCTTTAGTTTAAGTACAATTACTTTTTACTGAAATAGTTAAACTAACGTTGGTAACAACGTTTTTTTTTTTTTTTTTTTTGAAAAAGAATTTTAAATGACTATAAATAATTGTAAAGAAAACTCTGTTAGCCTGTGGGTATTGGTCATTGTATTGGACCTTTAGTAGCAATACTAAGTTCGTTTTTCTTCCTCTTCTTCTTCATTGGTCACCGAATGATGAAGTGATCTGTGACCTTCAAGCCTGGTGGGGCCTCGTAGGACAACAACAAACAAACTGTCTTCACTTTTCTCAGTGGGTGACCCTCCTTCATGCGGTGCCCCAACTCATTCTTTTATTATCTGGCCAAGTTGCTTTTGGTCGGCCTCTCTTTTGCCCTCCTTCTGGGGTCCATAGCATGGCAGTTCTACTGTTGGTGTCAGGGTTTTCTTCTGTGGGATGTAGCCAACCCAATTCCAGTGTTTATCCGCTATAATGGTTCGTATGTTTTCTTGATGTTGCTAGTTAGCAGTTATTGGCTGGCGATTGTATTTGGCCAGAAAAGTCGATGACTTTTCCTTAGGCAGGTTGCGTGCTTACCAGGTCCATGGACATTCTTACATTAGTCGCCTCTTACTTACTTCCCGTCAGTTGAATAATTAGAGTTCAAATAGATATGTCGTAGGAAGCGTCTAATTTGAGGTTTAACATTGGGCTGCCAACCTCATCATGTAAAACAAACCACTATAGAAACTTCTGCTGCAAGAACACATGGATGATCTGGTGGTGCTTCCTGCGGACCTGCTACAGGTGGTCGCTTCCAGCTCCACAGGTAGCAAATAAGAAATGATGATGATGATGGTGATGGTGATGATGATGATGGTGATTAGTAATAGATATTTTTATATAAAACATTTTTTCTGACAATCTTCTAAGTTTATTTACTCGCACAGATCTTTTCTTACGTAAGACCTTTCTTTTCTGTGAGTGTATGCATATATAGATATATATATAGTATATGATTACATCTAATATAAGATACATATTTTTGTCTGTAAAAATTTGTGACTGATGCTGGCATTGGAGTCGAGACATGTAATCTGCAACAAAATCAATATCTTCGTATTATAAATATTGGCAGAGGCAGGCGGAGGGTAATGAGAATTGATTACTTTTGATCTGAAGTTCAGACGGGAAAAAACTGAGATGAAAGAAATCGAAACTGTGAAAGTGTCTTTTTGAATACTTGAAATAATTTACTTATCGGATTTTGTTTTGCTTGTGGAAGTGACGCGTGGTAGGCTAAGGGAATCAATGGGATCTGCTAGGGTTGACTATTTTACTGGTGGAACCGTCTTTATGACTGCAGCCATATTTTATGATTAAGGTGAATTTACAACGCTTTCCCTTAATCATATAAAAGGCGTTTATTTTTTCTTCTATAATAACAAAACCGTTAAACTGTAGCTGCCTGTAGAACTGATTATAGGTTTCACATGTCATTGTCTTTATTTCAATGTTTGCTCCATTTGGAACATGGAGCCACCACGGCAGCTGATCCTTTTTATGGAAATCACAACTGATCCTTTTGTGGAAATCACAACTGATCCTTTTGTGGAAATCACAACTGATCCTTTTGTGGAAATCACAACTGATCCTTTTGTGGAAATCACAACTGATCCTTTTGTGGAAATCACAACTGATCCTTTTGTGGAAATCACAGCTGATCCTTTTTCAGAAATGACAACTGAGCCTTGTGCATGAATCAAGCACCAACTCATTCAGGAGCTCTTGTCCTGGTGGTTTCTGTAACTTTTTTTGCCGCATTAATTGCACGATTTGAGAAACCTTCTAATAGTCGCCCCTTGTGAGGATGCCTGTAGGAGCTGTCAGTAACATTGTACCTACATGTTACTGCTGAGGCAAAGTAAAAAAAAAAGAAGAAACAGTTGCTTCATTATAACAGTCTGTGCCCTTTTGATATTATATATTAAGACAGCTAAAAGAAAAATTACACACACACATTATTTTAATTAAAAAAATGAAAGTTACCGATGCTGTTGCTAGGAGAGAAAAACAAAAAAAGCATAAACAGAGACCAGAGGATCATTTTTCAAACATCTGGACTTTTTTTTCTTAAATTTGTATTGCCACGTTACAAATTGACCAGGATAAAGATCTGGCACGCCGATTCTCTGAAGCCGATCCAACTTTAATGAGAGAATCAGTTTGAAAACGAAAGAAATATTTTACTTGTTATTTACGTGCTAAAAATGCAGCAAAAAAAAAAAAAAAAAACGGAAGAACTAACATCATATATGCTTGTGTTTTTATGGACAAAATTTCTAGAACAGTTCGCGGATACGTCTTGTTAAACTGTGAACACAGAATAGTGCCAGGAAGGCAATAGCAGCGATTCTCCCCAGACAGTTTATAGCACCATAAATCAATTTTCTGTCAAAAGCCGACTCATTAGGTCCACAATAATTTCGTCGAATCACGTTATCTCGGAAATAAACGTTGGGACGAAGGTGTGAATTATGTCTTAACCGACATCGGGCTAAAACAAAAGCAAATTCCTTCTTTCATTAGACTCCTTATCAATCACAGTAACATTAACGTTGTATACAGTTTCGGGTGATACGCTTATAGACGATGGTGACGTGAAAATTGGCTTTAATTACAATTTATTTTCTGAAGATTTAATCAAGCAAATAAATTTAAAACAATTACAATGTTGCTTTATTGCACTATCTAATTCGTTACATTTGTTGCACATTTAACTAAACTCCTCCCCATTTTCCCCCAATCCTTCAGTTTCTCCAGGCACTGTAGATACATTGTACTTAATTTTATCAACCCGCTACATCTCAACCAACTAGAAGGGGCTATAGCAACTTTCCTGTTCCATCTTGTATTTACAATTCGCATGTTTTAAAATAATTGTAAGACAATTACATTTTACGTGGAGAGAGAATTATAGAGATGGAGATAGGTCATTCGTTACTGGGCATATTCTTAGTACAAGCTCTCAAAGAAATGCTTCCGAAGTCAATTATTGTGGAGAACATACAATACAGAAGTGTGCGTGTTGTGCGTGCGTGCGTGCGTGCGTGCGCGCGCGCGCGTGTGTGTGTGTGTGTGTGTGTGTGTGTGTGTGTGTGTGTGTGTGTGTGTGTGTGTGTGTGTGTGTGTGTGTGTGTGTGTGTGTGTGAAGGCATTAATTTATCATGTCCAGAGTGTTTTTATAACTGTAAACCTTTACTCGGGAGAAGCAAAGACATTTTATAAATTACACGTCTCTGAAAAACCGATTTGACCCTAGTAACCAGGTTGTCATTGAGAGCACAAAAATAAGAATCTTCTAACTTTTTTTTCAGCTTATCTGTCTAGACATTCCTATTGTATGGCCGTGAAACATATGACAACAATACAGTTGCAGATATAAATGGGCGCTTGCGCAGAACAGAATAATGAAAATAGTATGACAAGATGACCAACTTGGAACTGATGGACAGAGCCAGACAACTACATCTGGAACAAAGATGTGAGGAACATACATTGTTATTGGATAAACAAAGACTGAGTAAACCAGATTATAACATTACAAGGTAGTCCTTGTTCTCGTACTCCCATGTTAAGAAAATGAGAGTGGGCCAAAAACAAAACATATAGACGGAAATTGAAGACAGCAGTTAAAGTGATTAAGAAGACATTTAAAAAAAAAAAAAAAATTTGCCTCGTTTTGGGAGGCGCGTCCAGTTCAATCTAGCCGGTTATATTAGGGCGCATGTCCAAATATAAAAGACCTTTAGGTGTGGAGAATTGTTACGCTATTTAAGAAGACACGAAAAGACTGAATGGCACAGAAGAGGAAGGCTAGCATGACCTTGCTGAAGACCTAGCTCCAAAGGGAACAGAAAGGTAATTAATGAAACCAATGTAATAGATTTCTATGGACGCTTTCTGTGAATGTTAGACGCTATAACGTGAATATTAGACGCTACAACGTGAACGTTAGGCACTACAACGTGAACGTTAGGCGCTACAACGTGTACGTTTGGCGCTACAACGAGAACGTTAGACGCTATAACATAAACGTTAGACGCTATAACGTAAACGTTAGGCGTTACAACGTGAACGTTAGACACTGTAACATAAACGTTAGGCGTTACAACGTGAACGTTAGACGTTGTAACATAAACGTTAGACGCTGTAACATAAACGTAAGACGCTGTAACATAAACGTTAAACGTTAGAACATAAACGTTAGACGCTACAACGTAACGTTAGACGCTACAACGTAAACGTTGGACGCTATAACATGACCGATAGACGCTATAACATAAACGTTAGACATTATAAAATAAACGTTAAACGCTATAACATTAACGTTATACGCTACAACATGAACGTTAGACGCTTTAACATGAACGTTAGGCACTATAACATGAACGCTAGACATTATAACATAAAAACGTTAGACGCTATAACATGACCGTTAGCCGCTATAACATGCACGTTAGACGCTATAACATGAACGTTAGACGCTATAACATAAACGTTAGATATTATAACACAAACGTTAGACGCTAAAACGTGACGGTTAGACACTATAACATAAACGTTAGACGATATAACATGAACGTTAGACGTCATAACATTGAAGTTAGACATTATAGGCGCTATAACATGAACGTTAGACATTATAACGTGAACGTTAGACGCTATAACATGAACGTTAGACGCTATAACATGAACGCTAGACGCTAAAACGTGATCGTTAGACGCTATAACATGACCGTTAGACGCTTTAACATGAACGTTAGACACTAAAACGTGACCGTTAGACACTAAAACGTGACCGTTAGACGAAATACCGTGAACGTTATACGCTATAACGTGACCGTTAGAAGCTATAACATTTACGTTAGACGCTATAACATGAACGTTAGGCGCTATAACGTGAACGTTAGGCGCTACAACATGAACGTAAAGCGCTACAACGTGAACGTTAGACGCTACAACGCAAACGTTGGACGCTATAACGTGAACGTTGGACGCTGTAACGTGAACGTTAGGCGCTGTAAGGCGAACGTTAGGCGCTGTTAAGTGAACGCTAGGCGCTGTAACGTGAAAGCTAAGCGCTGTAACGTGAACGTTAGCCGCTGTAACGTGAACGCTAGGCGCTATAACGTGAACGTTAGACCCTATAACATGAACGTTAGATGCTATGACGTGAACGTTAGTCGCTGTAACATGAACGGGTGCATCCGTTATTGAAAAGTTACCCTTCGCCACTGCATATTAAAGATTTGTCCTGATAATTATGTATCATTAGTTTATTCTTTAACGTGGTGTACTACATCAAAAGCCATACTTCATAACTAGGTCGTTCATGAAGCCAGTATCAGCTGAATAGCTCTTGAAGTTACTTTGCGTCATAAAAATACAGCTCCATCTAAATCAAGGCTTCTAAAACTGTAGTTAACAGTCCCCTGGAATTACGTGAATGGATTTTTGGGGTCCAAGTGCACAACCTAAAATTTAATATGTAAAATTTATTAATTATGAGTCTATGTACATGTTACCTAACAAGTGGTTCATAGCCTTCACCTGACTATCACCAAAATGGCTAAGAAATTATGATATAGATTGAGCTTCGCCTGCAATATTTTTACAGCTACATGGACTACATTATTCAAATCTGCTGGTATGTTCTCAGCCACTATAAAGAACACCAGTTGTAATGTGTGAAACGCAGCACAATAGACAATCAAATTAAGTTTACAGATACTCGACTTACTCTTCTGTCTTCCAGGTCTTCGATTGCACACTCCAGAACCGCGGTCGAACCCACCTCCACCGTGTAGAAGTTTGGGGTCTTCAGGAATTTGGGATGTGCTTCATGGAGCTCCAGAGCTGTGAAACAAGCAGACAGACACGTCATAAAGTACACATTTCTAGAGAGTGGTGTGTTGGAAAATTAAGACTACCTACTTTTTGTGTTTACCTTCCAAGCACTCCAATATGCGGCGTAGCATTGTACATGACAATAAATGGTAAGCCTGAGGCTATCACAGTTAATACCAACAATGAATCAGTAAACACTCTGAGGTTTTGATACTCCAAAGACATAGCTCTGAGGTTTGATACTCTGAAGGCAACACTCTAAGGTTTGTTTTAATACTCTGAAGAAAACACGCAGTAAGAGATTAAGAAAATTTCTCAATGGTATTTATGAGATTGAAACCCCCAACTCCACGTCACATTAGTACCTCTATGCTTTGACAGCAGAAAGAGAAACCTTTCTTAGCTTTGAACTTTCACACATCAAGGAATGTCTACTTGAATAAGTAATTATTCGCATGATGTATTCCATGAACCAAAAAATTGACGTAAATGAAAAGACAATAATGATGTAACAAAGTAATGTTACCGAAATATACAATTAGAATCAATATTTTTTAATGGACCGATAACTTTGTCCTTCCAGAAACGTCAATGTGTTTCGTCATTGCTACTACTATAATTTATTCTCATTCATGTCTGTGTTCGTTCCTTATAGAGCATGTAACCACCACTGCAGTTAATCCCCTTGCAGGAATAATATACCACAACATTAATGTCCTCTTGCAGGAATAATGTACCACACCATTAATGTCCTCTTGCAGGAATAATGTACCACAACATTAATGTCCTCTTGCAGGAATAATGTACCAAAACATTAATGTCCTCTTGCAGAAATAATTTACCAAAACATTAATGTCCTCTTGCAGGAATAATGTACCAAAACATTAATGACCTCTTGGAGGAATAATGTACCACAAAATTAATGTCTTCTTGCATGAATAATGTACCAAAACGTTAATGTCCTCTTGAAGGAATAATGTACCACAACATTAATGTCCTCTTGCAGGAATAATGTACCAAAACGTCAATGTCCTCTTGGAGGAATAATGTACCACAACATTAATGTCCTCTTGTCGGAATAATGTACCACAACATTAATGTCCTCTTGCAGGAATAATGTACCAAAACGTTAATGTCCTCTTGGAGGAATAATGTACCAAAACGTTAATGTCCTCTTGGAGGAATAATGTACCAAAACGTTAATGTCCTCTTGGAGGAATAATGTACCACAACGTTAATGTCCTCTTGCAGGAATAATGTACCAAAACGTTAATGTCCTCTTGGAGGAATAATGTACTAAAACGTTAATGTCCTCTTGCAGCAGTGGTTTCTGTAGTAATCTTTTTTAAGGTATCCAGCGGCTTGCACAACCTCATATTAGTCGCCTTTTCCAACATAGTTGAAGCCTTAGACTTATTCTGTCTGTCTCCTTAGAGACCCTTGTTGAACTACTATTTTAATGACTCCTAACAAATCTCAGTGTGCTGATTATTATATTATTTTCTTAACATGCTAAGAGTTTCACAAAATGTATTTCTTCCCTAGATTGACCACATCCGTTATTGTATACGTTTATTTCACTTGACATTTACTTTTTTCTCGTTTAAATCCTGAACTCTGCTCTGTGTTGCGAGAGTAACTACTATTTTGTGGCATTTTGAGTGATTTAATTGTTAAAGTTCGTCATTTTATATCAACTAGGATTTATTGTGTTAATTGGCCAGCAGATTAAAATATATATATATATCCTATATATATATATATATATTATATAAATATAAATATAATATATATATATATAGATATATATCATTATATATATATATATATATGATAATATATATATATATATATATATAATATATATATATATATAAATATAATATATATACTATATATATCTATATAATTCCCTTCAGCTGTAACGTAAACTTGATTAATTGCAATTAACCAGTAAGAGATATTTTAATTGACTAGTACAAGCACTAGGAAATGTAGTATCGACGTAATAAGATTGATCCCAAACAATTATGTATAATTTTGTAAATGACCTAGAATTTTATTTTCACGGGTTAATAAGAACGATAAGGATAAGCTTTAACACTTGTGTTTTATCTAATAAAAGTCTGCATCTAACTCTAAGTGCGACATAATAAATTATACGTTACGCGGATTTTAGGAGAAATACTGATAATAGAGGTTACATGTATTTGTATTTTTTCTTCCTAAATTCCCAGTAACCGGTCACAAAACCCACACCTACCAGCGGCCTGAATCTGATAGAATCGGGTCTAATGTCCATACAGTACCCAAAAACACATTCATATATAAATTTCGGTTCTTTCGAGGTTTGACCAGTGCAGATATTGGCCCTCTGGTTTCACACAGAAAAGAGAGAGGAGAGAGTACCAACAAAAGACTATTAAGAATTAATTTGTAACTGAACCTATAGCTAGTCGCAGATACCTTTTTCTCCAATTTTCCCAATGTACACTCAGCCGCTGTGGCGAAATTATCAAAAATTAACATTTCCCAACTACCGACCACTGTGTTGTGGGCGAGGATTTTTATCCCAGAGATTTACATAACCTGACAATCTATCTCTTTAAGTATTGTAATTACAAGCTTTCTGACACTGTGAACACTAGATCTCGTCTCGTAATTATTTTCCCTGCCTAGACTAATTGACGTGACATAAGCAGATCCATTAACAGTAACCAAGTAAAGCGTGTCCCCAAATAACAGGAATTAATCAAACTTTCTGAGGAGCTGGGGCTTATTTTGCCAAAACACAACCCAACACTGGATTTGGCTGTTTTGTACCACGGAGATTTAGTTCCAGGTGTTGTTAATCAACAGTTAGATAAGACGCGACTGAAAGTGGCCCTGTTTGTCTGAAGCGAGAGAAAGAAGGAATGAATTAATTCTTACTATTGAATAATCATTGTACTCACTTTGTTTGTGCCTTTCTTTTGTTTGCTAATACTGGTTTTTATTTTTCTGAATAGATTAATTAGGATACTCTGTTCTTTTTACAGTATAGTCACTATTCTATACCATAGCCGCAAATCTGTTGACCTTTTGGGGGTTATTTAACTTCTCTTGTGGGATCTTGTCTCAACAGAGGGTATTGCAACTTATGGGGTTTATTTCTTTATGATTTCTGTAACCTATGATTTTTTTTTTCCTATTTTTAATTTTTGATACTAAGAATGTTGTGAAGTTTTTCCTTTATGATAAATAAACCTTAAACATAAAACTTAATTACCTGTGTTGGTCAGCTCGGCCCAATATCCCTACCCTCCATTTACTATAGTTTTCACGTTTGTGCGTCTAAATTGTCCGTCACGTATCGGTGGTGTGTGTAATGTGAGTGGTTATTAGTTTATGATATGTTATATGTATATATGTTATATATATATAATATATATATAATATATATAGGGGGTGTATAGTAGGAAAGTAAACTGTCTGATAAACAAATTTCAGTCGTAAATTGATAGGCTGGACTAGAGTATCTTCTCTAAAAAATCCAGGGGACAGACTCTTACCTTTTCACCATTTTTCACTCGTGAAATCTATTTCTTTACCTTACTCTCTCACTGAGTTACCACCCTTTTCAGTTCTATTCAGAAACGACGGACCAGAATCTATATTAATCACCTATCAAAAATCTACGACATACAATCTTTCACCTACCCCGGGGGGTGATAAGGTTTGGCCGGAGACACGGCGCCATACTATCTTTATCGGCTGGTTATAATTCCTGGGGCCTGGATCCATATTCTATCCTTGGTAACAACCTTCAGAGAGTGTCCTAATTTATGAGCTCCTCCCCCATGGGGGGGGGGGGGGGGGCGGGGGGGGGGGCGAGGTGGGGAGGGGGGGGGGGGGGGGGCAACTCTGGATCCATTCTGGGAATTTTGGACCCAGCTGGCTCATTAATACAATCGATCAATTAACATTAGCACACCCGAAGTAGCAAAGCACTTCATCCCAAAAACCATCGCTATGAGGTCCCTCTTTTCACGTTGCCATCAGCTCCATGTTCTTTGTTATTGAGGGATCATCCGTTTTCCTTTCTGGTACAACTTCAATTAGAGGTCCTCTCTTACCATGTCCTTTGTTTTGGTCTACCCTCTGTCTCTCTGGCTTTCCCCTGGAGATTCCATGAACAAGGACTGCCTTGTATATGCTATTCTAACCAAACAGATTTCCACAATGAGTATCCTATATTCATGGTAAGCGTTTTCATCTCTCAAATTCTCTTGGTTATCACTGGCACTTCTCCGTTGTTCGAGTGTCAATTTTACACAAGTTCCTACATTGGGGTTGGACATTTTGTCATCATCCATTTAAATCCTATGGAGGTCTACTTCAAGCATCCATTGTGCTAAAGAATTTTACTGGTAACTTTTTTTGCATTTTTGTTTTGTTGTTTGTTTGGTTCCCGCGGCATTGTTTACGGCAGCCATGCAATAAGACGTGACATGGACCATTTAGGTGAAGATTAAATGATTTTTTTTGTGTTGGACTTGATTTCTCTTGGATCTCAATATGTTTCTCACTGCAATGACAACTTCTATTGTTACGAGGTACCTTACCTCCTTTGAACAAACAATCATAGTCTGTCCGGACTCTACAACTATGTCCTATATTGCTGCTAGTGTCATATGCAAAATTCTACATCTTTGTCTTCGTAAAGACAAAACAGGAAAACCGTCTGCAGCTTATTCTGATTAGATTTGTCATTGCATGGTGTTAAAATTGTGGATGACTTCATTCATGGCTGTTCATCTATCAATCACTCAAATTAAGTGCCCTATTAGCTGCCCGTAAGGAGCATAAGGCCTTCCAACACACACATGCCACGTCCTCCTGTCACGTGCCATTCCGCTCAAGGTTCTTTCCATTGTTTTCCTCATTTCATGTCTTTCTGTATCAGTCTTGTGTGTGTTGTTTTGGTGCTGACCTCAGATAATTCTCTGTCCACTACTGTAGGAATTCCGAACAAGGGACTAGCTTGTAGATGTCTATAATTAGTGCTGCCATGTCAGACTATGCTCTTGATTGCTTATCTGTCTCGAAACGAGTATTTTCACTTATTGTTATGATCTATGATCTTGTTTCCCATAATTGTCGTGGTAGTCCTGATCTCTTCTCATAAGAGACTCAGTATACGTGCGGTCTAAAGACGTGGAAATTCGACCAAGAACAATGACGGGGACGCATGGAATGAAGACCACTCTCAAGAACCAGCGATTGACGTGAGCTGGCACAGAAATGTATCTTGGCCAAGCGTGGTATCAGTTTCCATCTTAGTTATTTCACTAATCAGGATTTACCCAGCAACGCTGTTTTAATATTGCCATAATACCGCCTTTTTC
>JAMPIV010000315.1:0-71531 GCA_024509875.1 Oreohelix idahoensis | reverse complement strand
ATTTCCTGTGAGAACACACCCGCTACTTTACATTTATTGAGAGAACCTGTGTGAGAAACACCCCCCTTTAATTCTTTACATTTATTCCTGTGAGAACACACCCGCTACTTTACATTTATTCCTGTGAGAACACACCCCCTTCTTTACATTTATTCCTGTGAGAACACACCTCCTACTTTACATTTATTCCTGCGAGAACTGTAACGGGTAGCGGTTCCTTCAATTAGTTACTGTTGGTTGACTATTAATCACTCTCTTGACTTGTTTAATGTTGTTATTTTATTCGGTTAGCTCTGACCATAAATAAGTCCCTTCGACGTTCTGATTTGCATATTTACAATAATTGATCTTTCTTGTGAGAGAGTTATCGTGCTGAGAAAATATAAATATTAAACAGCTGTGGAACCAAACCCGTAACGTAAGGAAGATATCAAGCCTTCAGTTAGAGTCCACATGTATTGACGTTTTCACATAGATAAATTCCAACATTCACAAACTTCATATACAGTTCAGCATAATGATAATTCCAAGCAATACAAGTAAGTATATCTGTCCGTGTCAATATAATGTGTCAGATGAACGTCATGGCTATGTACATGCGCTGCTGTAGTCAGACAGCCAGAAATGAGTGCATGAGTTCTTGACAGCTACAAAATTGAATCATAATTCGATTCTCCTTCCCTCATATATTTTACATAATAAATCTCATACTTTATCTTAATATCTGAACTGACCCTGAGTTCTATATTGAATTCATATGCAGGTTATATACTAAACCTCTCCTTGGAAGGAGTACAAGACACGACTTCTCTGCTTGACGGACAGCGTAAAAAGGGGTAATGTAACCAAGTCACCAAGCGTGACCTTCCCAACGCGAATACGTCATAATCTTAGCATATATTTCGCGTTCAGTAGTCCGTAAAATATCGACAGATTCTATTAATGTTATTGACCCCAAAAATTGTGCACGGCTAACCCCAACAGACACCGTCATTTAAAATAACACCATAACAAGAACACACCCCCTACTTTACATTTATTCCTGTGAGAACACACCCGCTACTTTACATTTATTCCTGTGAGAACACACCTCCTACTTTACATTTATTCCTGTGAGAACACACCCCCTACTTTACATTTATTCCTGTGAGAACACACCCCCTACTTTACATTTATTCCTGTGAGAACACACCCCCTACTTTACATTTATTCCTGTGAGAACACACCCCCTACTTTACATTTATTCCTGTGAGAACACACCCCCTACTTTACATTTATTCCTGTGAGAACACACCCCCTACTTTACATTTATTCCTGTGAGAACACACCCCCTTCTTTACATTTATTCCTGTGAGAACACACCCCCTTCTTTACATTTATTCCTATGAGAACACACCCGCTACTTTACATTTATTCCTGTGAGAACACACCCCCTTCTTTACATTTATTCCTGTGAGAACACACCTCCTACTTTACATTTATTCCTGTGAGAACTGTAACGGGTAGCGGTTCCTTCAATTAGTTACTGTTGGTTGACTATTAATCACTCTCTTGACTTGTTTAATGTTGTTATTTTATTCGGTTAGCTCTGACCATAAATAAGTCCCTTCGACGTTCTGATTTGCATATTTACAATAATTGATCTTTCTTGTGAGAGAGTTACCGTGCTGAGAAAATATAAACATTAAACAGCTGTGGAACCAAACCCGTAACGTAAGGAAGATATCAAGCCTTCAGTTAGAGTCCACATGTATTGACGTTTTCACATAGATAAATTCCAACATTCACAAACTTCATATACAGTTCAGCATAATGATAATTCCAAGCAATACAAGTAAGTATATCTGTCCGTGTCAATATAATGTGTCAGATGAACGTCATGGCTATGTACATGCGCTGCTGTAGTCAGACAGCCAGAAATGAGCGCATGAGTTCTTGACAGCTACAAAATTGAATCATAATTCGATTCTCCTTCCCTCATATATTTTACATAATAAATCTCATACTTTATCTTAATATCTGAACTGACCCTGAGTTCTATATTGAATTCATACGCAGGTTATATACTAAACCTCTCCTTGGAAGGAGTACAAGACACGACTTCTCTGCTTGACGGACAGCGTAAAAAGGGGTAATGTAACCAAGTCACCAAGCGTGACCTTCCCAACGCAAATACGTCATAATCTTAGCATATATTTCGCGTTCAGTAGTCCGTAAAATATCGACAGATTCTATTAATGTTATTGACCCCAAAAATTGTGCACGGCTAACCCCAGCAGACGTCGTCATTTAAAATAACACCATAACAAGAACACACCCCCTACTTTACATTTATTCCTGTGAGAACACACCCGCTACTTTACATTTATTCCTGTGAGAACACACCTCCTACTTTACATTTATTCCTGTGAGAACACACCCCCTTCTTTACATTTATTCCTGTGAGAACACACCTCCTACTTTACATTTATTCCTGTGAGAACACACCCCCTACTTTACATTTATTCCTGTGAGAACACACCCCCTACTTTACATTTATTCCTGTGAGAACACACCCCCTACTTTACATTTATTCCTGTGAGAACACACCTCCTACTTTGCATTTATTCTTGTGAGAACACACCCCCTTCTTTACATTTATTCCTGTGAGAACACACCCCCTACTTTACATTTATTCCTGTGAGAACACTAGTTTTGAATTATGTGATGTCCTCATTAGTGTTTCTCTAACATAAGATATGACTACACTGTACCTCACAGGGAACTAAATGGTAAGGAACAGAAGAGATCTAGTGGTGAACACATGAAATGAAGTCACTAATTGGGAAAATTAATATCAAATTTCCATTTATTTGTATCATTATTCTGCGATAGAATTTACTAAAATGTAGCACTTTCTGGCAAAATTTGTAACTTGTCTGTATATCTGATTTCAAGATCAGTACCAAAAAAAAAAAAATTGTAAAAATTCCACATGTTTATATGTTAAGAAACTTAGAATCTAGCTATCAAATGATAAAAGCTACATTTTTCAAACATAATCTTACACACATTTAGTATAAATTCCGCCTATGCCGGTCCCAAGCCCGGATGAAAAAGGAGGAGGGCGGCCTGCATGGAGGCCGTAAGGAGGCAGCCCCTCCACCATGCAAAAGCACAACAGGCCAATCACCTACTTGCTTTAAACTATGATTACGAGCAATATAAGAGAGAAAACCGGACTGATTCTAAAGGCGATGAACTGGAACGGACTACGACTTATGGAACTTGGAACACAAGAAGTATAAATGGGAAAGAAGAGGAGCTGGTGGAAGAGATGAGGAAAGCAAAATTAGAAATCCTGGCTATTACCGAAACAAAGAAAAAGGGGACAAGGAGTCATGGATCTCGATGGCAACACGCTGTTATACAGTGGTGTATCCACATCTGAAAGAGCTAAAGGGGGCGTGGGTTGCATTGTGGCCAAAAACCAGAAAGATAGTATCAAGGGATGGAACTTTGTCTCGGAACGCATTATGGTTGTAAAACTAAAAGAAGGAGAAACCATAGTCAACCTGGTCATAGTGTATGGGCCAAATGAGGATGAGAGAGCAGAGGTCAAGGAAAAATTCTTTGAGCTGCTTCAAAGGACAGTGGATGACTGCCTAGATGAAGTTATCATGCTCGGAGATTTTAATGCCAGAGTTGGAAATGACCATGCTAGATGGGGTGGAGTTATCGGAAGATATGGAGAAGATACTCTCAATGACAATGGAAAGCGACTCCTTAGATTCTGCAGTGAGCAGAATCTGATCATCACAAACACAAAGTTCCCCCATAAGCGCATACATGCATACACTAGATGTGAACCAACCAAGAATGAGAAGTCAGTGATCGACTATACCATTGTTAGGAGAAGCTCATTCAAATATGTCCAGGATGCTAGAGTCTGGAGGGGGCCAGAGATTGGAAGTGATCACTACCTGCTTACAATCAAAAGAACAACTGAAAGAGTTGCTCAGCCTAGGAACTGCCAAACATCACACAAGAAACCAAGTAAATGAGCGGGAGAAATGAGCATTAGGACCTACAAGCTGAAAGAGCCAGAAATTAAGACCAGATATCAGGGGCTTATTGCTGCAGCGGTGAGCAACACAGAAGAACGACCTGATGACTTGGAAACCCTCTGGAATAAATTCAAGGATATCATAAAGACAGCTGCTGCAGAAGTATGCGGTGAAGTCCGACTTGGGAACAAGAGAAAGAGGACACCTTGGTGGACAGAGGAAGTCAAAGAGAAAATAAGAGATAAGAAAATGGCATAGAAACAATACTTAGGAGCTAAAAACACAACAGGACAAATGGAAAAATATAGAGAATATGTGACACTCAGAACAGAAGCAAAGAACAAAGTGCTAGCAGCAAAACAGAAGTCCTAGGAAGAATTTGGAGAAAAGCTAGAAAAAGATCACTAGAAAACCAGAAATTGTTCTATAATACCCTAAAGAACACGAGAAAGGAAAAACAATGCCCTCTTAAATTTATAAAGGACAAGCAAGGCAAATTGCTTACTGCCCCGAAGGAAGTAATGGAATGAAGGAAAGAATATTTCTCAGAACTCCTTGATGGTGAGCATGGTGAAGCATCAGAAATGATAACCACTAGCACAGAAGAGAAAACCAATAATGGTGAAGATGACATAAAGATGGAAGAACTGAAGGCAGCACTGAAGAAATTCAAGATGGGCAAAGCAGCAGGGCATGATGGTATAACACCAGAAATGGTTAAGTACATGGGAGCATCAGGCGACCTATTACTCTTAAGGGTTCTACAGGCAGCGTGGTACAACAAGACCATACCAAAGGATTGGGAGATTGCCATCATAACACCAATTTTCAAAATGGGTGACAATCGACAGTGTGGAAACCATAGAGGCATATCCCTTCTCAGTGTCCCTGGTAAAATCTACTCTAGAATCCTAGAGCAGAGACTCCTACGCCTAGCTGAGCCACAACTGGATGAGGTCCAGTGCGGATTCCGAGCGAACTGAAGTACTCAAGACCTAATCTTCACACTCAGACAGCTGAGTTAAAAGGCCCTTGAGTATAAGAGTGAGATCCATCTTTGTTTCATAGATCTGGAAAAGGCGTTTGACAGGGTCCCCTAGAGCAAACTTTGGGACTGTTTGGCAAGGAAGAATATTCCAGCACCTCTGATTCATGCTATACAGAGCTTCTACAAGTCTTGCAGAAATTATGTGAGGACAGCAAACCATAAATCAGAAGAGTTCAGCCCCATCGAGGCCAGCTCCTTGACGTGGAGATGGGGCTCAAGTACAGCCATCAGCGGCTGAAAAACCAAGACTGGCCAGGCCCTCCTACACTCGAGCAAGACCACAGTCTGCCCTAGCAAGTCAAGGTGCTGAAGACGGAGGCAACCAGCCAAGAGGCGCACCACAGCAATCAGGATGCCACGCACATGCGCTATGGAAGTATGCCTATATCTGCAAAACGTTATGGCACTCGCCCTGTGACGGACACCCATGCAGGCGCAGTGCCGGGCCCTCTGCCTCGGAAGGGCCCAACCCCTACTACTGGGGGTCCTTCTCAATTGCCCCGTGGAGCCAGGAGGCATGAGAATAGAGCTACTGGCCAAGCAAAGAAAAGACCATTTAAAATAATGCACTGGAATGCTGAAGGCGTCAATAGTAAAAAAGACGGCTACAGCAAAAAATTAGAGCTCGAAAATATCTTGAATAACTACAAAAGACAGTGAAGTTTATACAAGAAACAACATTGCAGATATAGACAATATAGTTCAAGCGAACGAAAGAAGAAGAAGAAGAAGAAGAGTTCAGGACCACCAATTGTGTAAGACAAGGTGATATCCTGTCACCTTACCTTTTCATACTCCTCATGGACGATGTCATTAAGGCATGTAAGGAGAGAACAAGAAAGTATTCAGTGGGGTACTGGAAGATGAGACAGGTCTGTATTTTGGAGCTGGCATTTGCTGATGATGTTGCCTTGATTGCTAAATCAGAGGCACATCTCCAATTCAACCTGCAAGTCTGGAAGGAAGAGCTGGAGAAGAGAGGGATGGTCATAAGCAGCTCTAAAACAAAATCCATGGTGATATCACGAGAAGAAAGAAGACATTAGATTAAGCTGGGAGAACAGGTCCTGGAGCAAATAGACCACTTTAAATACCTCGGAGCTATTATTGACCGAAATGGAGGCATCAAAGAAGAGTTGGCCACTCAAAAAGAAGCAGCTGGGAGACTTTTTCAGGCCATAAATCGAGGATTCCTCAGCAAGAGAGAGGTTGGTAAGAAAACGAAGATGGCTGTATATGCTCCACCTATGTCCCAGTCTTGACATATGGATGCGAGTCATGGGCAATGACTACAACCCACAAAAGCCAGATCCAAACCTCAGAAATGAGGTATCTGAGGAAGGTGGTTGAATTAACAAGAAAAGACATGGTACGCAACCAGACGATACATCAAGGCCTTAAATCCCACCCCCTGCAGACCCAAGTAGAACAGTCCCAATTAAGATGGTTTGGCCGTGTCTGCAGAATGGGAGAAGATCAGCTACCACGACAAGCATGGGAAACAAAGAGTCAGGGATCCAGACCCCCAGGACAACCCAGAGTCCGCTGGGAGGACAACATTAGTCAATTTTTGAAGGACCAAAGACTAGAATGGAACCAGGCCAGGAGGAAGACAGCTGATAGGATAGCCTGGCACTCTCTCTTCCAAACCTCTACACCTCATGGTAGAATGGGAACAACTAAGTAAGTACATTTAGTATACATTTGAAAATCTCTGAATCACTCAGAAAAATCAAAATGACACAAACTGTTTAATAGGCCGTCAAAGACATACTATCATCAAACATGTATAACACCATTTTTTTAATCTGCTAAAACATTCCTATATGGCTGCTAACTGTCATAGCTGATGTTTGTTGCCAGTACATGTTGTTTATAACTCTCAGGTTCTTACCATCGATGTTGATGCTTTCTAGCATTTTTATAATTTTCTCATGTTTTACTATGTTTAATTCATTAGTGTAGTGTATAAAGCACAGGTATAGATAGATTATAGGTAACAACATTTTGTTTAATATTCATATAAGCATTTTGCATGCACTTGACAGATTGGAATCATTGAAGACTGTTGAATGTGACATTGGATATACTACCATTAAACATATATCACTCTTCCTTATATTTTCAGGTTGTTACATTTTTTTCCACCATTATTTAAAAAAAAAAAATTTAGTGAAATTTCTTGTGATATGAATATCTCAAATAATCAGCATGTAAGTAATTGTCTACGATTTTTTTACATATAATTAATTTTTTTTTTCAGATTGCAAAAAAAAAAAAAAAAAAAAAAACATGGAACAGAAAATCCCATTTCTGGATCAAAAAATAAAACAGGACATCAGTACAGATTTTAAAGTGAGTATTTTCTTTTTAATTCTTGATAACAAATTTTTATACAGCCAAAGTGAGTTAAACTGAGAAATCTGTTAAAATATTGTCCATTTAAACATGTTATTACGTATTGCTAGGTTCTTTGGTTGTTTTTTTCCTGTGACAGTGTAGTAACGTAATATAAGGTCTTAATCAGGGATAGAGGCATAAAACACTTAAGAAAAGAAAGTAATTTAAATACATACAAATTTATCATGCAGTTGTCAAACTGGTGCAGTGTTTAAGACTGAAGTGGTTTGTTTCAAACTTAAATATGTTCAATATTTTGTTTTCAGGGACACACAGTGAAGATAGTTGTCAAACTGGGGCAGTGTTTAAGACTGAAGTGGTTTGTTTCAAACTTGAATATGTTCAATATTTTGTTTTCAGGGACACACAGTGAAGATAGTTGTCAAACTGGGGCAATGTTTAAGACTGAAGTGGTTTGTTTCAAACTTAAATATGTTCAATATTTTATTTTCAGAGACACACAGTGAAGATAGTTGTCAAGCTGGGATAGTGTTTAAGTCAGAAGTGGTTTGTTTCAAACTTAAATATGTTCAATATTTTGTTTTCAGGGACACACAGTGAAGATAGTTGTCAAACTGGGGCAATGTTTAAGACTGAAGTGGTTTGTTTCAAACTTAAATATGTTCAATATTTTGTTTTCAGGGACACACAGTGAAGATAGTTGTCAAACTGGGGCAATGTTTAAGACTAAAGTGGTTTGTTTCAAACTTGAATATGTTCAATATTTTGTTTTTAGGGACACACAGTGAAGATAGTTGTCAAACTGGGGCAATGTTTAAGACTAAAGTGGTTTCTTTCAAACTTGAATATGTTCAATATTTTGTTTTCAGGGACACACAGTGAAGATAGTTGTCAAATTGGGCAATGTTTAAGACTGAAGTGGTTTGTTTCAAACTTGAATATGTTCAATATTTTGTTTTCAGGGACACACAGTGAAGATAGTTGTTAAACTGGGGCAATGTTTAAGACTGAAGCGGTTTGTTTCAAACTTGAATATGTTCAATATTTTTTTTTCAGGGACACACAGTGAAGATAGTTGTCAAACTGGGGCAATGTTTAAGACTAAAGTGGTTTGTTTCAAACTTGAATATGTTCAATATTTTGTTTTCAGGGACACACAGTGAAGATAGTTGTCAAACTGGGGCAATGTTTAAGACTGAAGTGGTTTGTTTCAAACTTGAATATGTTCAATATTTTTTTTTCAGGGACACACAGTGAAGATAGTTGTCAAACTGGGGCAATGTTTAAGACTGAAGTGGTTTGTTTCAAACTTGAATATGTTCAATATTTTGTTTTCAGGGACACACAGTGAAGATAGTTGTCAAACTGGGGCAATGTTTAAGACTAAAGTGGTTTCTTTCAAACTTGAATATGTTCAATATTTTGTTTTCAGGGACACACAGTGAAGATAGTTGTCAAACTGGGGCAATGTTTAAGACTAAAGTGGTTTCTTTTAAACTTGAATATGTTCAATATTTTGTTTTCAGGGACACACAGTGAAGATAGTTGTCAAACTGGGACAATGTTTAAGACTGAAGTGGTTTGTTTCAAACTTGAATATGTTCAATATTTTGTTTTCAGGGACACACAGTGAAGATAGTTGTCAAACTGGGGCAATGTTTAAGACTGAAGGGGTTTGTTTCAAACTTGAATATGATCAATATTTTGTTTTCAGGGACACACAGTGAAGATAGTTGTCAAACTGGGGCAATGTTTAAGACTAAAGGGGTTTCTATCAAACTTGAATATGTTCAATATTTTGTTTTCAGGGACACAGTGAAGATAGTTGTCAAACTGGGGCAATGTTTAAGACTAAAGTGGTTTGTTTCAAACTTGAATATGTTCAATATTTTGTTTTTAGGGACACACAGTGAAGATAGTTGTCAAACTGGGGCAATGTTTAAGACTAAAGTGGTTTCTTTCAAACTTAAATATGTTCAATATTTTGTTTTCAGGGACACACAGTGAAGATAGTTGTTAAACTGGGGCAATGTTTAAGACTAAAGTGGTTTGTTTCAAACTTGAATATGTTCAATATTTTGTTTTTAGGGACACACAGTGAAGATAGTTGTCAAACTGGGGCAATGTTTAAGACTAAAGTGGTTTCTTTCAAACTTGAATATGTTCAATATTTTGTTTTCAGGGACACACAGTGAAGATAGTTGTCAAACTGGGGCAATGTTTAAGACTAAAGTGGTTTGTTTCAAACTTGAATATGTTCAATATTTTGTTTTTAGGGACACACATTGAAGATAGTTGTCAAACTGGGGCAATGTTTAAGACTGAAGTGGTTTGTTTCAAACTTGAATATGTTCAATATTTTGTTTTCAGGGACACACAGTGAAGATAGTTGTCAAACTGGGGCAATGTTTAAGACTATAGTGGTTTGTTTCAAACTTGAATATGTTCAATATTTTGTTTTCAGGGACACACAGTGAAGATAGAAAGTGAAGGTGAGGAAGATGGTCATGTTCCTGCAGGGAGAGAGAGTATGAGGACCAGTTCCACATCTGTATATCCTGCTGGGGACAATTTACTCAGTAATGCTTTACAATTTTTTAACATAAATGTAACTTGTGCTCAATATGTTACCACTATCAACAAATACATAACATAATAAGTATTATTTATACTCATCCACAGAAAGTTGAAAGTTTCAATTATTTAGGCAGTAAAGTGACTCAGGATGGTATCAGTTGGAACATCAGTTGGAAAGAATTCAAGACTAATCGACAAATAAGAGAAGACTCTAGGCAGAAATATGTCTCCGACTATATAAGGAAAAGACGATGGTCATATATCGGTCATGTCCTACGAATGCAAAACAACAGAATACCACTACAGGTGCTCACTTGGGTTCCTGAGGGTAAGAGGAAAAAAGGAAGACCAAAAGAAACACTCAGAAGAACAATAATAAGAGAAGGAAGAACGTTGGGCCTAAACAATGTGCAAGAGCTAAGAGGAGTGGCGTCACAACGAATAACCTGGAGAGCACTGGTTTCTGCCTTATGCGCCGTGTTTGGTGCTTAAAGAATTTATTATTATTATTATACTCATCCACTACAAACATAATAATTTTTTTTATGGTTTCAATCCTCTATGCAAACATGTATGTTTTTTTTTTTTTTTTTAAATTTCAATTATTTTATCTTTAGTCCAGACAGACAATTCCTTGCAGCAAATTTTACATCTTTGAGGCAATGGCATACTGGGGGTGAAAGATAAAAAATGAGTTCTCCCCCCCCCCCCCCCCACCCGTCACCATCAGATAAAATACATGTTCATTTTGTAGACCAATCAACAGAAAGTGTAAAGGACTGTATCTAGCACTGTTGTGACTTTTAAATTCTATTAGGAACAATCAGATGAATTACTGAGAAAAAATGAAATTTAAAAATTAGTTAAACAGAAAATAAATAAACTGCTCTTTCTAATAAGCTTTTTTTTAAATAGCATAAACAGTACATCACAGATGTTAATTATTTTTTTTTTTGCTACATAATCTTTAGCACCTTCATTCCTGCAAATTGATCAATTATGTTACCAAAATGAATGTTCTCAAGTTTCTCTGTCAGTACTAAGAAGTGACAGATTACTTCCATAGACACTAGTAAATATGAAAGAATTAGCTGTAATGTGCTAAACAAATGCTCAGAACTGGCTACTGAAGTAGAAATTGTTATAAGAATTTACAGTGCAGTGCGTAACTTTAGGAATACATCATTTCCATAAGACACCATGAATGAAAGTAAACGCAAAGCTGTTGTTGAACAAAATCAGTTTGTGATTACATTAGCATCCTGCAATCATTTGTCTTAAAAAAACAGGACCTTGCCATCAATTGACTTTCATTTATGTTGGTTAATATTGTTGTTGTCATAATCTATTCTGTAAACCATAAGAAGAGAAATTTTAATGTGAGATCACAGTTGTCTCATTCAGACTCTAGAATAAAGGGTTGTTGACATTGTCTTTCTTGAGGAATTCTACATTCCATGTCCTCTTATATTTGACATATATTTTTAATGAACTAAAGACGTGACTGTCAATAAATTCTACATTTGATGTCCTCCTAGGGAATTATTATAAATTGACCATTCCTAGCAGACGTGCATACAATTATTAAGTCAAACAAAATATTGCAGCAATCTGTTATTTTCTTGTAGGTTGTTTCCAGATGACATTGAAACATTCTCACCCACTTAGATGTATTTACTTGTAGGTTGTTTCCAGATGACATTAAAACACTCTCACCCACTTAGATGTACTTACTTGTCTTAACATTTGTGCTTCCTTTCTGTGACAAGGCATAAATGTCAGACAGTAAAAAAATAAAATCTAATGGGGAACTGGTGGCAAGAACAAGAGAAGAGGTGAGAGGAGGATGATGTAGCAGGACAGAATACACATTGAGAAAACTTACTGATAGTATTACAAGAGAAGAAGTGAGAGGAAGATGATGGAGCAGGACAGAATACACATTGAGAAAACTTACTGATAGTATTACAAGAACAAGAGAAGAGGTGAGAGGAAGATGATGGAGCAGGACAGAATACACATTGAGAAAACTTACTGATAGTATTACAAGAACAAGAGAAGAGGTGAGAGGAAGATGATGGAGCAGGACAGAATACACATTGAGAAAACTTACTGATAGTATTACAAGAACAAGAGAAGAGGTGAGAGGAAGATGATGTAGCAGGACAGAATACACATTGAGAAAACTTACAAGACATTGCTTGTTCTAGAATCCCCAGGGAAAGATTAGTGGGAAAAAAGCACAGAAAAGGGAACAGAGGTAAGACATGATATGGGTAAAGAAAACATGGAACAAGTTGGAAAGGATGGCACGGTATATGAAAATTTGCTATGCATTTGTTACAGGCAAATGCTAGAGATAGTTTCCATTTCAGACTTTGTTCCACTATTACTCTCAATGTGACATTCTGATCTGTACAGGATCTGCTTTGCCTACAACCTGTTTGTTCTCTACCCATAGGCTCTTAAGTTCTTGAGGATGAATCTGTTAATTATTTTTCCTGGAACTAATAATAAAATTATTCACTTGTAATTTATGTTATTCCTTCTTTCCATTCTGGTGGTATTTCTTCTCTCTCCCAGATAGTTCCACAAAACAGACTCAACATCTCAACAGACTGGATCCACAAAATCCCCCAGACTTCCAGCCAGCCATCAAGGAGCTACAAGTCAACTGTGAAAAAACAACTAAGGAAGAAATAAAGAAAGACATAAAGCTTCTAACAGAAGGAAAAGGAGCTGGTCCTGATGACATTCCAGTAGAGGCTATCAAAGCAGAAATGGACACCTCTACAGAGATGTTATACAAATTACTGGGTAAACTTTTTGTGGTTACAAATTGTCTACACAATGTGGTAACTGGTCCCATGCCCAACCCTCCTTAGTGACCTCTTATGACATGCCTGGAAGATAACATTGGTAGGATTCTTTACTCTCTTAGCAGCCCTTAGTAACCCACTTGTGTGATAAGCAATATCTTATGGCACATGAAATATTTTAATAGAGGTCTATCAGTTTAACTCACTTGGCTAAATCTGAGTTTTTATCTAGAATTAAAAAGAACATTCACTTTAAAATCTGTTATTTACATCCTCTTTTATTCTTTGATCTAGAAATTGGATTTTGTTTTCCTTTTTTTTTTGTTTCCAATCTCAAAATCAAATATATGTGACAAATTCTTAAACAGTTGGTAACATGCAGGTATTTTGAGATACTGCTAACACAAGAAACACGATGCACATATTTGTTTAACCTGACAATGTATTGCAGTCTGAAAGTTTAGTGAAGAGTTATATATGTTTGATGATTGTATGTCTCTGATCTGAGTCATAGAGCTTAATCAATTTTTAAAGTGGTTCTCTGTCTGAACCAGTGCTTCTTAATTTTTCTAGAAGTCCCCCACCCCTTTACAGTATCTTAAGAAACCATGTGCCCTATTATCTTCTAGCTCACAAAACATGCTAGAAGTCCCCCACCCATTTACAACATCTTAACTCATTCGAACCTGCAAGCCGTATGGTGCACCAGATTGGCCTTTGCTTTTACCCATTAGCACATCCTGCACCAGAATAATATATGTCATATTGGAGCAGAAAATTAGAACATATCTGGCGATAAATCATTTAAAAATAATTTCATTACATCCAGCGCACGTGTGAATGTCTGTGAGTGAAAGAAAAAAATTATGAAGCTCAAATGTGTGCTTTACATCCATTGCTAGAGTTGCTATAAATCTAGCAATGGGCCTCATGGTATGTCCAGTTTATAAGATTCCAAAATTGAACAAAAAGTTAGAGAATTAGTTCCATAGAGTGTTCATATCATGTAAACACTTCTTGTGGACAACATATTTTGAACTGGTAGTGACAAAATTATATTGGTGCTTAGTTTTTGCATACTTTTATCAATTAATGATGTCATGGGGTCGTTTGTTTACATGTAACATAATCACAAGAAAAACACCTATAAATTATTAAAAAATCAGTCTCCGTATATAATTTCTAAATGAATATTAGCATTATCGATAGCAATAATAACCTATTATTATTCTGATAAAGACGTTGAACAAATATGATTTTGTTAAGTAATAAATTAATTAATTTGCATATTACAGGAATGTGTTAGTGTGATGCCTCGTCAAGGCATATATGTGACTTCATGCACACAAATTTATATAAATTAAAATTTTCATTTGTTTTTTTTATCAAACTTGTAGAATTAGTTGTCAACTGGATATACATTTCAATTCCTCATCCTAGAGATTAAGTAGAGCAGAAATATTTACCTGTATTTGCATAATTTAAATTCTTCTTCCTCGTTCACATTCAGACTTCCATATTTATGAGTCTAATAAAGGCAGTAGTCAACTCAAGGTTCCTGATATCTCCAAACAGTTTTTCAATGACAGCAGTGGGTTGTTGCCATATGCTACTCCATTCATTACTGTAGGTTGGGCAGTACTGCAGCAGGTGTTCGACTGTCATCGGGCTGGTACCGCAGGTGTAGAGATTTGTTGCACCAATTTTGTATTTGTGGTTTAGATGGTATCTCAATCTGTTTTGTCCAGTGTGTAGCTGAAAAAATGATGACCTGTTCTTTCCTGGATAGTTGATGATATGCATCATTTTTCAAATGGCCCGTGTGCTCTTTTTCCCATTTGGACTTGAATGTAGCCTTTATAGTAGCCTTTGCCATTGTGTAAGTTGTCTCTATATCATTTTGTTGTAAGGCACCTCCTTCCTTCGCAAGTTTGTCTGCGTCCTCATTTCCTGGTATGTTGCAATGGGCTGGTATCCACTGGATTGTGCACTTGTTGAAGCATTTGGCCAGTCTTTCAAGGGAGATTATCAGATCTTTCAATCCTTTAGCATGGTGGCTCTTCAGCGCTGATATTACTGAGAAGGCATCTGTAAAGATTACTATCTGTTTTTCTGCCTGTGCTTTGCATTAAATAAGAGTTTCCGCTGCCTGTGCTTTGCATTAAATAAGAGTTTCCGCTGCCTGTTTCAGGGCTTCTTCTTCAGCACTGAAGTTATTGCAGTATCTGCCAGTGGCAATTGCCATAGAGTGGATTCTATTCTTTAATTTTATGAGGATGCCGGCACCCCCATTTTCAACTGCATTTTTGCTGAACCATCAGTATATGCATGTGTCCAAAGCTTTGCTGGGAAATTTTGGTCAATATACTTGGTTGCTATACACTTTCTTTGTGTTTCTGTCTGTGTTCCCTTACTTTCAATGCCTGAAATATCAGATTTTAGCTCAGGAAAGCATCTTATTTTCCACAGTGGGATAGTTGTGCTTGTTGGTATTTCTTTGCAACTGAGCTTGCTAGCATGGTATTTTTGCTAATGCTTTCTTTTGCTTGGGCCTCAAAGTTAGTTCGCTTGAGTCTGCCCCTTCCTAGCCTATTCATTCTTTGGAATATGGGGTGTCCTTTGAGTCTCTTAAATTTGTCAGCTTGTTGTAGGACTCTGTTGTCACGTCTGTCCTCCATTGACTGTAGCCATGTAATGTTTTTCACATGGTTGATTTTTTTGGACTTTAGGGCCACTGTTATAATATGTGCTGCTTTGTTTTGGAGTCTGGTTATTCTGTCAAAATTTGACTTTGCTGCCATCGACCAAGCTGTGATGCCATATTCCATAGCAGGTCTCACTCTGCCTGTGTTCAGCTTGTTGAGGATATTCTCATCAGCACCCCATGTGGTACCAGCTAACTTTTTCATGATGGCTTGCGAAGTTTTGCTCGTAGCTATATTTTGGTTATCTGTAATTTCCACGTCATTTGGCAGTCTATTGTGATTCCTAAGTATGCATTTTAAATTAATTCTTTGTTTTTAATTTTTTTTTTCTTTCTGCACTTCACAAGACATAACATACAATTATAACATCACGTAAGAACTCAACATTGTTTCAAAACATTCTGCAGCCAATTTACTAAAGTTTGATGCATTATATATATATGTGTGTTTGTGTGTGTGTGTGTGTGTGTGTGTGTGTGTGTGTGTGTGTGTGTGTGTGTGTGTGTGTGTGTGTGTGTGTGTGTGTGTGTGTGTGTGCGTGCGTGCGTGCGTGCGTGCGTGCGTGCGTGCGTGCGTGCGTGCGTGCGTGCGTGCGTGCGTGCGTGCGTGCGTGCGTGCGTGCGTGCGGCGTGCGTGCGTGCGTGCGTGCGTGCGTGCGTGCGTGCGTGCGTGCGTGCGTGCGTGCGTGCGTGCGGCGGGGCGGGCGGGCGGGCGGGCGGGCGGGCGGGGAGGGAGGCGGGGGGGCGGGCGGGGGGGCGGGCGGGCGGGGGGGCGGGCGGGCTGGGCGGGCGGGCGGGCGGCGGGCGGGCAGGGCGGGCGGGCGGGCAGGCAGGCAGGCAGGCAGGCAGGCAGGCAGGCAGGCAGGTAGGTAGGTACTAAATTAATCTGCGAGGTAGCTTCAAAAAGTTCCTAGAATTTGTGTATTGTATAGAAATAGGTAACAATACAGTCATTTACACTACATGTCCTTCAAAATCGTTCCCTTCGGCAACTCACACTTTTGCCAATGTCCATACAGCTGTTGGAAACATTCCTGGAACACATTCTTTGACACATTCTCTCAGCTGCTTTGTTGCATTGGTGATAATGTCCTCAGCATCATTGAATCTCTGCCCTTTCAGTGCCAATTTTAGGCGAGGGAACACGAAAAAAAAAATCAGGCGGTGCCAGGTCAGGAGAATATGGAGCATGTTCCAGGGCAGTCACATTGTGCATTACGAGGTACTGCTTCACCAGTAGGGATCGATGGAGGATATCAACGTACATTTCATTGTTATCCGTTCAGCTTTCAGGAATGAATTCATGGTAGACAATACCCTGGGAATAAAAAAAACGTCCAACATAACTTTTCCTTTGCTCTTGTCCAAACAAAATGTCTGTGTCCGGGGAGATGAGGGTGATTTCATTCAGAGGACTGACGTTTTGTCTGAGGATCGTACAAAAATCACTATATCTTGTCTACTGTGATTATGTTGTTGAGAAAATTGCTATCTTGATCAGTCACAGTGATTACTTAAGAAACCCTATTATCTTCTAGCTCACAAAACATGCTAGAAATGCAAGAAAGAGGTAACAATATGACTTCTTGTATTAAATAAAAACTCCGCCTATGCCGGTCCCAAGCCCGGATGAAAAAGGAGGAGGGCGGCCTGCATGGAGGCCGTAAGGAGGCAGCCCCTCCACCATGCAAAGGCACAACAGGCCAATCACCTGTTTGCTTTAAACTATGATTACACTAAATATAAGAGAGAAAACCAAACTGATTCTAAAGGCGACGAACTGGAACGGACTACGGACTACGACTTATGGAACTTGGAACATAAGAAGTATAAATGGGAAAGAAGAGGAGCTGGTGGAAGAGATGAGGAAAGCAAAACTAGAAATCCTGGCTATTACAGAAACAAAGAAAAAGGGACAAGGAGTCATGGATCTCAATGGCAACACGCTGCTATACAGTGGGGTACCCACATCTGAAAGAGCTAAAGGGGGCGTGGGTTGCATTGTGACCAAAAACCAGAAAGATAGTATCAAGGGATGGAACTTTGTCTCGGAGCGCATTATGGTTGTAAAACTAAAAGAAGGAGAAACCATAGTCAACCTGGTCATAGTGTATGGGCCAAATGAGGATGAGAGAGCAGAGGTCAAGGAGGAATTCTTCGAGCTGCTTCAAAGGACTGGATGACTGCCTAGATGAAATTATCATGCTCGGAGATTTCAATGCCAGAGTTGGAAATGACCATGCTAGATGGGGTGGAGTTATCAGAAGATATGGAGAAGATACTCTCAATGACAATGGAAAGTGACTCCTCAGATTCTGCAGTGAGCAGAATCTGATCATTACCAACACAAAGTTCCCCCATAAGCGCATACATGCATACACTAGGTGTGAACCAACAAAGAATGAGAAGTCAGGGATTGACTATGCCATTGTTAGGAGGAGCTCATTCAAATATGTCCGAGATGCTAGAGTCTGGAGGGGGCCAGAGATTGGAAGTGATCACTACCTGCTTACAATCAAAAGAACAACTGAAAGAGTTGCTCAGCCTAAGAACTGCCCAGCATCACGCAAGAAATCAAGTAAACGAACGGAAGAAATGAGCATTAAGACCTACAAGCTGAGAGAGCCAGAAATTAAGACCAGATATCAGGGGCTTATTGCTACAGCAGTGAGAAACACAGAAGAACTACCTGATGACTTGGAAACCCTGTGGCTTAAATTGAAGGACATCATAAAGACAGCTGCTGCAGAAGCATGTGCTGAAGTCCGACTTGGGAACAAGAGAAAGAGGACACCTTTGTGGACAGAGGAAGTCAAAGAGAAAATAAGAGAGAAGAAAATGGCATGGAAACAATACTTAGGAGCTAAAACACAACAGGACAAGTAGAGAAATATAAAGAATATGTGACACTCAGAACAGAAGCAAAGAACAAGGTGCTAGCAGCAAAACAGAAGTCCTGGGAAGAATTTGGAGAAAAGCTAGAAAAAGATGTGCAAGAAAACTAGAAATTGTTCTATAAGACCCTAAAGAACATGAGGAAGGAAAAACAATGCCCTCTCAAATTTATAAAGGACAAGCAAGGCAAATCGCTTACTGCCCCGAAGGAAGTAATGGAAAGATGGAAAGAATATTTCTCAGAACTCCTTGATGGTGAGCAAGGTCAAGCATCAGAAATGATAACCACTAGCACAGAATATGAAACTAATGGTGATGAAGATGACATAAAGATGGAAGAACTGAAGGCAGCACTGGAGAAAATCAAGATGGGCAAAGCAGCAGGGCATGATGGTATAACACCAGAAATGGTTAAGTACATGGGAGCATCAGGCGACCTATTACTCTTAAGGGTCCTACAGGCAGCATGGTGCAACAAGACCGTACCAAAGGATTGGGAGATTGCCATCATAAAACCAATTTTCAAAAAGGGTGACAATCGACAATGTGGAAACCATAGAGGCATATCCCTTCTCAGTGTCCCTGGTAAAATCTACTCTAGTATCCTAGAGCAGAGACTCCGACGCCTAGCTGAGCCACAATTGGATGAGGTCCAGTGCGGATTCCGAGCAAACCGAAGTACTCAAGACCTAATCTTCACACTCAGACAGCTGAGTGAAAAGGCCCTTGAGTATAAGAGTGAGATCCATCTTTGTTTCATAGATCTGGAAAAGGCGTTTGACAGGGTCCCCTCGAGCAAACTTTGGGACTGTTTGGCAAGGAAGAACATTCCAGCACCTCTGATTCATGCTATACAGAGTTTTTACAAGTCTTGCAGGAATTATGTGAGGACAGCAAACCATAAGTCAGAAGAGTTCAGGACCATCACTGGTGTAAAACAAGGTGATATCCTGTCACCTTATCTTTTCATACTCCTCATGGACGATGTTATCAAGTCATGTAAGGAGAGAACAAGAATGTATTCAGTGGGGTACTGGAAGAAGAGACAGGTATGTATTTCAGAGCTGGCATTTGCTGATGATGTTGTCCTGATTGCTAAATCAGAGGCACATCTCCAATCCAACCTGCAAGTCTGGAAGGAAGAGCTGGAGAAGAGAGGAATGGTCATAAGTAGCTCTAAAACAAAATCCATGGTGATATCACGAGAAGAAAGAAGACATCAGAATAAGCTGGGAGAACAGGTCCTGGAGCAGGTCGACCACTTTAAATATCTTGGAGCTATTATAGACCAAAAGGGAGGCATCAAAGAAGAGTTGGCCACTCAAAAAGCGGCAGCTGGGAGACTTTTTCAGGCCATAAATCGAGGATTCCTCAGCAAGAGAGAGGTTGGTAAGAAAACGAAGATGGCTGTATACCGCTCCACCTATGTCCCAGTCTTGACATATGGATGCGAGTCATGGGCAATGACTACAACCACAAAAGCCAGATCCAAACCTCAGAAATGAGGTATCTGAGGAAGGTGGTTGAAGTAACAAGAAGAGACATGGTCCGCAACCAGACGATACGTCAAGGCCTAAAATCCCACCCCCTGCAGACCCAAGTAGAACAGTCCCAACTAAGATGGGTTTGGCCATGTCTGCAGAATGGGAGAAGATCGGCTACCACGACAAGCATGGGAAACAAAGAGCCAGGGATCCAGACCTCCAGGACGACCCAGAGTCCGCTGGGAGGACAACATTAGACAATCTTTGAAGGACCGAGGACTAGAATGGAACCAGGCCAGGAGGAAGACAGCCGATAGAATAGTCTGGCGCTCTCTCTTCCAAACCTCTACACCTCACGGTAGAAGGGGAATGACTAAGTAAGTATTAAATAAAAAGAAAAATTTCATTTTGTTTATACGTTGTGCAGTAGTGTGCCAGTAAAATTAGGAAAGTGATCTTGACAGACATAAAAAACATGAGTTTCTTTTATGCTTAGTGTTCTAGCAAATATTTCAAACAGCTATGTGAACAAATTATTAACTTAATTTTCAAAAATATAATTTGCAGCAATACTTCGAGGTTAATGCATGAAGTACAATATATACATTAAATTCACACTATTAGTGTTATTTTTCATACAGATCTGTTTATTATACTGTGTTTATAATTGTCACTGTGTTATTTTACGATGACGGAAAATTAGAGTGGCTACATTGTTAACTCTTAGTGTCTGCAACACTGAGATAACATGGATTGCTCAGGTCAGGTGACCAGACAGGAAGCATGATTTTTCGGGCGCAAGATAGACAGTCATCGTTTAGTCAGGTCCGAGAGAGGGACATACCGAGTCATTTCCCTATGCCCCAGCAGTTGGATCTGAGAAGAGTGTTATGCCATAATTTCATATTCTCAGAATTTTGCTTTTCCTCAAACATAATGTGGAGTATTTGGCTAGTGTAGTGTTTAATTTCTAGTTTGAGATGTTAACTAGTGTTCATTTTTCTACATACTGCAGAGTTTACCTTGTCCAGTTGTTGGAGGGTTGTTCATTGGTTATAAGGTTAGGGTCACGTTTCAGTGAGCAGTGCTCAAGTCATTGCTAATTTTTACTAGGCGTCCACCATATTGTGTTAGATGCGGCTATTAGTCAAATCTATTAAGAGAAGTTTGCTCTGGCAATTGTTTGTGATGTGTCTTTATATATTTCCTGTCATATATTTGTAACCTTGTGTTGCGACATTGGTTTGCATTCCGACTGCATTAAAGGGAAATTCCTGTTAAAGGTGTTATTTTCTTATTGTCAGCATTATATGTGGTGGTCGTACCTCTAGGTAGGATGAGCCTCTTGTTTATCTTTAGTTGGTGTTGTGTTTAACAAATCCACAAGTGATAGTGGTCCTGACAATAATAATTTTACTTCTAAAATATCTGGTCATGTCTCCCAACCCCCGAAAAGTTTGGTCTTCCAACTTGTCGAACAGAATGCAAGGGGCAGACCTCACCAAAACATGTGCAATAATTTAAACCCCAACACATAAACCTAATTGCCACAACTGTACCCATTCCATTGAGTAGCACAGATTTAAGCTGTGCTGCTCCACTTGCCCATTCTTCGTACTTTCCACAGAAAAAGAAAGCTATTACTTGGCTCCCCAACAACCACAATATTGATGGGGGACAGTAAATACGAAAAATTAGGAACAGACAACCACCAGCTTAGTGAAGAAAAACATCATGGGGAAACATGGATTAGTAAATGATGAACAAGAATGGTTAAACTATTAATAAACTTCTGTGCTTAAGATCAACTAGCTACGGGGGGGAAGCATATTTCCACATAAAAGAAACACATATAAGGCAAACGATGGAATATCACCAAGGCCACAAATAAGAAGTATAGATCATGATTACTTGATGTACAAGGGGGGGGGGTACTATTATAGAGCAGCAAACATAGCATCAGATTTATCATCTTCTGTTAGCAAAAACAAAAAATGAAACCCATAAAAAGTGTGTATAATTGGAATATCCTAGAAATCAAGAAATAAGAGACAAAGTTCCAACCACAGTTTCCAACACATACTAATTACTAGACCAACAACCAGATGATGAAGCCAATATGGAAGACTGCTGGCAACAACAAACAAAAATATATGAAACAAGACATGTGGAGAGGTACTGGGAAAAAGAGAACATCAGCACAAAACATCGATAACAACAGAAACCATAAACAAGATAGAAGACAGGAAAAACAAGAAAGCAGATAATAATCTTCAACCCAAATGTCAAGGTCAGTCCTATTGTATGGCTCTGTAAGATGGAGAACAACAAAAACAGGTTACAGACTGTCATAAATGGAAGCTTGTATAGAATATAAGGTTGGAAATGGTATTATAAAGTCACAAATGTGGAACTGATGACAAGAACTAGACAAGCGCCAGTGAAACAAGAGATGAGAAAAAAGATGCTGGTGATGGATAGGACACACACTGAGGAAACCTATTGATAGCATTACAAGGTGGTCCTTGTTCTGAAATCCCCAGAGAAAAAAAGGCAGAGGTATTCTAAAAAACACACAGTGAAACAATGTGTGAAAGAACTTGATACAGAGGTGATATTGATTATTGAATCGCCACCATTTGAGATGGGCAACAGAGTGTAATCAGATGACCAATCATAACGAACCATCACCAAGACACATAATACAATTCTTACAAATTGGCATTGGCTGCACAAGGAATGACAAGCTCTATTCCCTTTTTATCAATCACAACAACAACCTCTTGTAAAGATGAAATAGATCTAAACTTTCAAAGACTCTTCTTGTAAAGTTACATGTTGTTATTATCAGTAAACATTTTACTGAGTTTATGCAACTATAGATAATATCTTATTGTTTCAAAACATTTCTATACTTTATAACATAATGCCATAATTGATTTTCAAAATGCATTAAAGAATCAGCTAGAATGTAATGTAATAATTAAAATATATCATGTACTGTAATCAAATTACCAGAATCTGATGAATTGTAAGCTGGAGTATAATGGAGGCTTCCAGAATCTTGATGTCTCAATAGTGAGGTTGGGATGTTGTATCGTAACCATTGTTTTAGACAAAGTATATACTTCTGATGATCCAGATTGTCTCCTGTAGTGTAGCCTCTGTATAGTGTTTCACAACCCATAAATTACATTGTCAGACCAATAACATTTGGGTTAAAGAACCGATGGACCATCATGGAAAGACAAATGGACACTGAGATAAAAGAGGTAGGTATCCTACGCTAACCAGGTTGTGGCACCCTGTTAAGCTGTAAATAATTGCTACATGGGAACCAAAACATGATAAATGCCCCCAGGAATTCATTGAATTGAAAAAAGGGGGGGGGGGGGGGAGACTGATGAATCCCATCATATTCAAAGACCCTTGACGTTCTGATGAACAGCTAGGAATTTCTATGTGCCTGGTGGTAGGGGACATTCTCTACTCAGATGAGGTATTGAAAATCCACAGAATAAAAAAGGGGTGAGTTGTGTGTGCTCATCAAGTAGTAAATTCTACAGTGCCTCCTATAACAACAAGTAAAAACATTAAAAGGACACATCAGCCAGGAATCAATCCACAAGCGCAAAGGAATATTCAACTTTGATATATGCCTAATGATGATCTCGCAAAAAACTTTCTTGGGTGGGGAACATTGAAGAAAAATACAAATAAAGTATTCCATCTGCCAGTGCAAAAAGGGCTTTGGGAACAGCCTGGAAAGAAGACCTTGTCAATAAACAAGATGGATTTAACAACCTTAAAACTGAAAAACCTTGGCAGGGTAAAAAAACTGGGAAATCGATTGGTGACATAATGATATCTTCACTGTCACAAAGTGTTTTGGAGTCAGGGAGGCATTGAAGAGTAACCCACCCACAAAAAAAATTAGAAGTCCAATTCAGAAATAGAAGAGGATCAAGAAAAGAAGAAGAAGCATGCATGAAAAACAGTTCAAGAAACTTAGGGGGACACAGAAGGAAGGATTACAAACAGGTCTTGGGAGCAAGCACCAGAAATGCCCTGAACAACAATGCTCATGTGTAGAGGCAGAAAGGTTGTGGTAGGAAAAGATGGTAAAAACATGGAAAGGATGTGGAAAAGATTCTTCAGGGTGCCCTTCATAGTTTCACAAAGAAACTGATTTTAACAGCCTTGGTTGGGGAACATTATTATAATTGGGAAAAGAAGATCTTGAAGAACCATCTTTAGAATGGTACCTATTCAGTTGTTTGCAAATAATACAGACGAATCAGCTGCAGGTGCTAGGCTTTATATGGCCTTAGGAAGCCAGGAAAACAATGTGTAGTGAAATCCTCAATACAATCGATTTTTTAGATAAATTAGATAAAACCAATATAAGAGTATAAAGTTCAAAATAAGGTAGTAATAAAATCTGAGATTGCTGATTTAGCTTCTCCGCCGCCCACCCCTGCAAAAACTATATTGCTTTACACTAGGCCTTAACTGTTAGAGAAAATATAAAATGTACCATTTTTTTTTGACCCAAATATAAAAGGTGTAAATTTTTGTTTCTAGACGTAAATGAAGTGACACGAAAAGGAGGGGAAAAGAGCGACAGGATGTATGCCATCGACACGTGGGTTGTATTTGGAAATCTAAAAATTGTATCGATCGCGCGAAAAATTATTGTATAGTAGGCAGATTTGAAAAATATATCGCAAGGGCCAAACAACGTGCCATCCCTTATATTCACGCAGTGGAAAGTGGAAATGTATATTATAAACACATCACACAGCCCTTATTTTTTTGGTATGGTAGGCTAGCGTAATTTTTTTTTGATGAACACAGGACAGTGTCGTTTTAGTTTGAATAAAAAAGCGTTTGTAGCGAGGAGGGAAATAAAGAATTGGTGGTTTTTTCTGGGATTAGAAATAAATATTGACGACTAAACATGGAAACACAATATGGAAATACGAATATAATACTTAGGGGGTCCATAAAAACCTAGCTATATAAAATGGAACATGAAATCTCCTGAGCAATAATATGTTTACAAATTACAAAATCGTCCAAATTAATAACCCCGGTAATGCAAGACTTACTATATATGGTTCAGAAACAAGACTGACGAACAGAACTGTCGACCTTGCTGAATCTTCTCGGTATAACGTTTTGGGGACGCCAAAAATTTTTTTTTTTTGAAAAATGAAAGGAGGCATTAAATGGGTAGTAGACCAAACCAAGAGGGGGAAACCTGAGGAGTAAAGAGAAGAGGTAGAATTGAATAATTTGTTAGGCCAAAAATCAAGCGATAATTTTTAGATGTAATGCAAGATCGGACAGACCGAACCGACAGGTCTGGTAACACCTAGTGAGTTGGGTTTTTTTTTGTTTTTTTAAACTTTGAATTCAAAATTTGATAGACGCCGATTTATATAGTCGCCAGCGTAGGGGATATTGAGAAAAAACATTGGCGAAAAGGTTTGGACGCCATTTGAAGTAAAACGTTCCCTTAAAAACAGGTCGATTGATAGACCAGAAGTTTGAACTTGCTTCACCATATAATAAAGACATAACCTAAGCAGTCCCATAGTCTACTAGCAGCGGCTCAGCTAAATTTGTGAGCCAAGGTCAGCGTACCTGTGTGTATTACTCATTGACTTTTTGTGGTAAGAACGAAATTATTAATATTTTATTTTAAAAATTTGAGTGTGATATGCGCTGCCCCATATGAAAAATATTTTACGACTGTTAACACACACACATAGGAACCCTAGCAGACTTTATGCAGGGCCTAGGATGTTGATCCACCATATTAAAACAAACTACCAGAGTGTGTATGAACCAAAATGATTAATATAGGTTATCATCAAGGATCATATCCACACTATCATATTTTATGGAAAAATGATCAATGATAATGGCAGAGGTGTTGCAGCCATTAGGGGAGAGGAAAAAGAAAACCGGTACAAACTGTAACATCAATTTATGAGGATGAGCTGGGTTGGTCAGAGAGATCTGACCATGTTCTTATTATTTTAAATGTTGTTGGTTTGTGGAAATGGTAGTATAAATACTATGTAAAGAAGGAAACAAAAATTTCATATTGCAGGGTTTCTTGCTGGCACTAGTCTAGTGCCAGTTTTTCCTGAGAGAAGAATCTGTATGATTGTGGAAGTTTCTCTAGTGGTACAACAAGCTCTCTACCCTTGGAGTAGTAATAATCTGGTACAGATCTAATGCTCATCTACCCATACTTACCTCATGACAAGTGAGACAGGGCCGTTGGCTGGATAGACAACTGTATTTTCAACTACACGTGCCAGATAAAGTGAATATGATCTGGCACTATTACAGAGTTCATCAACAGAACATAGTATAAAACTGAGTATATTCTAAAACACCTATTTCCATGCACTAAAGTGAAACTGAGACTAGTGAATAGGGGAATATGGGTATGATGTAAACAACCCCAACCCGTCATCCAGTATCAGTTAAAATAGTAGTAGATTATATATTAAAACTATATCTTAGATTTTAAATTATGTGTTTGGACAGAATTGTCCCTTTTGTGTAATTAAACTATATTCATATATTAGTTAGGACGAGCATATATATTATATAATATATATTGATATATGATGGTGTACTTTACTATATATATCTTATAGTAAAATCTAAATAATATATATATATATCTCTGATTTTGATAGTCCCTGACCAAAATAATAATAGGTTCAGGACTAAATAAATTGTAAAAAAGATTTGTTAAATAATACCAAATTTTAAAACACTGTTTTTAGTTGAGTTGATCATAGAATTACAGTAAGTGTGTTGTTTGGTTATTTTGGTATCATCACACCACCAAACGGTGTCAACATTTGCATTACCCTTTGACATTTAGACGTAGTCACCATTTATTGTAAGTGAAACAAATCAAATAACTCTGAGTGAGATCTTAGGGTGGTAGCAGAAAGGTAACCCTGAGAACACACACCCCATCAATTGTCAGACTCAGGGGCCTTCACATAGTGGAACCTCACTCAGTTACAAAAATTAAATTACAACAACCAACATTCATAACATCAAAACCCACCACACAATGCAAGAAGTAGAAAGCATTGTCCAGAAAAGGTACGAAGCATGGGTGCAAGTCCAGCTTCAGGTGCTAATGGTTCTATATTGTCCCATATGGTTTGTATATCAAGAATATGTCCCTGGAGTTCTGAAATGGCTTCTCCAGACTGACTACTTTTGCCAGCTGTCAGGAACAAAATTTAATGACACCCGCTCGCTACGGGCCGTGACCAATTGCTGTCGACAAAATGAAAAACCACTATGTACAAAACAACTTCAAGTTACTCTCATATTATAAATTTACATAGTAGAACATATACAGTTTGTTGTTTCAGTCACACTCATATTTAGCACAACATGTAAACAAAAAACCCAAAATAACAGACCTGCTCCCATTCTTTCCCCTACCCCTGCACAACGAATACATAGATATTTACTACCACGGGTCAACTACCCACATAAATACCCACAACTTCAACACTGTCTGTCTCGTAAAATCCAGACTTGCTGACCTAAGTCTGGCTATGCACATCTTACTCCATGTATCAAAACATTAGAACATGTAGGGAAACCTCCCATACTTAGGCCTACTTTAACTCTGCAAGCGGTCTCAATTGATTTAATAAAATGCACTACAATTAAATGCACAGCCATGATTAAATTTCACCAGTACACTTATATATTACATCTCTATGCACATAAATCTATACCTCTATAGACTATATTCCCTAGGACTACGTAAATCCCCTCATCGGAAATATCAAATAATACTCTCCATAATATTTAATTACATGTCCAATTTAAATCACAATAAAATACCTTACACACCTACCCAATGTGGTTACACTGCTCAACAGATAAAGAATTATTAAATTACCCTTTCTCTCTTTGGGGTCAATGTACTTAATTAAATCCCAGTAACCACGTGCTTAAAACTACAAAAATCCATTCCCGTACATTTTTATATGTGACTTATCAGAATTAAACTCTCAATGAAATAAAATACATGTGCTTCTGAATATTCTGTAAATTACCATAAATCAAAGATGCGTGTATTTCTACAGACCTATTAAATCTTACAGAGCATACATACTTAATATCTATTTAATCACTCATGGACGCTGCTATCCTCGCAGAAATAATTGATGGACATTACAAGTTACATTAGTTTTAAATAAATTACACTTGAACGAGCTAAGACTCTATTAGAGAAACTAAGCTTTAATTACCACGCTATTTTAAATTATAGACTTACCGATTACTGCGTTTCTTCCACTTCAGAAGCAGACAATAATGCGTGGATGCACAGCAGGGAATTTCTGCAGACGAAGAGACCTCTAATCGAACTTCGCCAGTATGTATCTTAAGATTGCCCACGCTGACCCAAGACCGACTTGATACTAGGCGTCCCATTACAACCAATAGAATTAGTGAAAAATCTAAACAAACCATGACAAGCATGGGAAACAAAGAGCCAAGGATCCAGACCCCCAGGACGACCCAGAGTCTGCTGGGAGGACAACATTAGACAATCTTTGAAGGACCGAGGACTAGAATGGAACCAGGCCAGGAGGAAGACAGCCGATAGGATAGCCTGGCGCGCTCTCTTCCAAACCTCGACACCTCACGGTAAAAGGGGAATGACTAAGTAAGTAAGTAAAATCTAAACATATCCCTGTGCTCATCATCTAAATTTAGAACGTACGAGTCACCGCTTACTCTAAATGCGTGCGTCTTTTTGCCCCCGTAACATTACCTAACATTATCCGTTTGCGTGAGCAGAATCAATGTGATTCGCTCTAACATAAGTTGGACTTTACCTGGGTAGTGGTTAATCACCCCTTCCCCCGATTTACTGGGTAGGGGTTAACTAAATCACGCTCAAGCTTACCACAATAAAATGACCGTGATAAATTTAAACAATGCAAAATTGGATTACAAGATCGCGATTGTCTAGGGAAAGGAAGACTGGTGCCATTCAGTACTAACTTACAGTAACCCCTATAGAAAAAACCCGCAATTACTTTACCCACAGAACAAACACCCCTACTAATCATATAGAAGAAGAATACACTCCAATCTTTACTTGAGAGAAGACGCAAATGGTAAACTCAAATAGTTATCAAGAGAAGAAGACTGGTGCATCTCTTATAGTTACAAAGAGAAAACAAAATGGGGCCTGTTGAAACACAAATCACAGTAACTCTCCACATTACCCCTCCCTTGAAGGTCGGAGCCTGCCGATCTAATTACTTGGTGGTTCAAACTGGTCCCTATCTATGTCTAAAGAGATGTCTGTGAACACTGAAGTTTCATTATCATTACTGGGGTTTTCCTTGTTGTGATAAACGAGCACAAAGGCCTTATTGCTCTATCTTTTCCTACATCTCTCGTATTGTATTTTCTCCGACATTTGCTCTTTCACCCCACATTTGCGATCCATATTTGCTATTTCATCGTTGTGATTACTCGAGACCAGTATCTAGAGAACCACATTTGTTCTTTCATCGGGGGAAATAAAAGTTCTTTGATTGAGTCCCCATGCCTGACATTATCGTTTGAAACCCACATTGCATCATGATAAATCTGGTGAGAACACATCTGGTCATCGCAATCAGACATCTGGGCATGCTGTAATTTCTGTGGACGACCATTGTTATCTTTGTGGCTAGCGACGGGTCACCACATTGGATGCCCAGCTTGGCCAAGGGAAAAACCTGGGTCACAATATTGGACGCCCAGCTTGGCCAGGTGAAAACGTCTCATGCTGTAATGGTGTTATCTCTTGTCGGGCGCTGTTTCAGTGACAAGCATTGGGTTTACCCTTACCACATTTGACGCCCAGCTTGGCCAGGTGACTTTCAGAAATATAAAATACCGTGTAGCTGCTAGAGGAAGCAGTTTCAGTTTTTTATTATTGTGGAGGCAGAGATACAATCCCAAAAAACGCTAGGCCTAATACATGTGTTTATTGAGAGTGGATATAGATTCAGTTCTGTGATGAATAGTGTTCTTAAAGGATTTTGCAAAGGGGAAAAGAAGGTTAGTAGATTCTTATACAGATTATTAATACATTTTCTTAATTTTTGTGTTTATTTTAAACCCCACAGCTGAAATGTGCAAAAGATAGTTTCAAATAATTCTTGGTCAAAATCTGATTAATAAAATCAGAAGATTTTCCTAGAAGATGAATAGGAGGTAATTAATAGGTTCATACTTAAGAGCCTTTCATCATCATCATCAGTCTCCCCATGCGCCACACACTCTCAATGCACAATGTATTTAAAAAAAAAAAAACATCATTAGAACTGAACTCAGAGAGAGATGAATAACGAGCAGTAGTATAAATGAAAGTCAACCAGTGATGTTAAATGTGAAGAACTTACGAAGACTTTTGTGTGTCTTCAGTTCATCAGAAGTCTGAGTCTACACGCAACGTGTCTGACGTCTAACCAGAAATAAGTTATCAAAAACGGACATTTGGCTAGCAGAATTCGCCCTAGGACATCTTTCATTCCTCAATTAAAAAGGAATATTGTCTCACCCACAAGTCAGAAGGTAGACGCAACATTTTTTGTCACCATATACTGCTTGCTCACAAGTTCAATACATCGTTATCACAAGTTCAATACAGAGTCATCATAAATTCAATTCACTCGAAAGATCATTATTATCTGAAATCAAGCAAAAGAGCTCAAAAGAGGAATCACATATTTATACCACGTGCATCACCCTCGTAAGCGCATTCTATGAAGCAGACTCTATATTATATTTTTTATGAATCACGACTACATACGCAAAGATTAATGAGTCTACATTTTGATCACTCTACATTGGTTCATGAAGATATTACCAGTAACTGACCAGTACCCGGCGGGAGATTAGACAACAGAACCTTTTGTTTCATATAACAGCTTCCTGTCTTCTTGTCCCTATCTCAAATAGGTCTTTATTCTTTCTTAACGAGCCAATTTCTAGAGACCTTATATCTAATATCTCATAGACTATTCCTGGCAAAAACTACTGTCGTAGTTGCCCCAGTGACTCACCACATGACAATTGTGGACTCGTCTTGGGATTAGTGAACCCGGACTTAGAAGTGTGATAAATCACATTTTCATCCCTGCTATACAGTTGCGATAATTGCAAAATTTGTTGGCATTTTGAGGGATTACCTTCTAGACTGACTCTTACTATATTTGTCTATTTCATAGGGAGAATAATTTATATCTCTAAAGCACGAGTGATACTTTTTAAATTGAGTATCAAATGGACAGAGTAAACACTTTTTGAGAACAGAAGATACTGTAGGGAACTGATTTTTAAAAATCTTTTTCTGTAACTTCTGGGAACATTTTTATCATAAATATTTAGCAAATTTTTCATAGAAACTTCGAGATAATCTGTTATATAATTTTTCAGAATACGCTGAGTGAGTGATTTTTAAGAACTATTTGAACTTGATTACTAATTTAAACCTAGCTGGTTTTAAAGAGATAATTACTTGTGCGAGTCTAATAAATTTGTTTGGAGGTCACTGCCAATTTTTCCCTTCGCGAACCCTTACTACATATCATGGCAGATGCCGCAAAAATTAGAACTAGTTTAATGGAGGCAGGGCGTGAATTCGGGTTAAGTGGAAAAGACCTGATGAAATATGTAAGCGAGGAGACTGATAAACTCCATGAAAGGGAGATGAAAATGCAGAAACTTACAATGGAGAAGGCTGCAGCAGAAGCAGCGGAGCAGAAGGAGAAGGCTGCAGCAGAAGCAGTGGAGCGGAAAGAGAAAGCTGCAGCAGAAGCAGTGGAGTGGAAAGAGAAAGCTGCAGCAGAAGCAGCAGAGTGGAAAGCCACAGCAGAAGCAGCAGAGCAGAAAGAAGCAGCAGAGCAGAAAGAAGCAGCAGAATATGCACTTAAGATGAAGCAACTGGAAATCCAGGGACAGACCAATCAGATAGAGCTGGCAAAAAGTGCAGCGGCTTCCAACTGTGATGGAGGGTACTCACCCCGCTCAGATGGTGTGCCTACTTTGCAACCTGCGCCACCCAATGCCATGAACTTTCCACTGGAACCTTTTTCAGAAAGGAATGATACCATGGATGCCTTTTTAGACTGCGTTGAACGCTTTGCAACAGGGTTTGGACTTGAAAACGGAAGTGGAACTTGAAACTTTCCCAGGGCCTAAGAGGAGCCGCCTACATAGTTTTTAATAAACTTCCAGCCGGAGAGCAAGATGACTATCAGGCATTGAAAAAAGCTCTCTTGGTGAGGTACGAGCTTCATTCAGAGGCTTACCAGAAAAAATTTTGAGGTTCTAGGAAGGAGGCCGGAGAGACTTTCTCACAGTTCGCAGCCCATATTGAAGACTACCTAGTGAAGTGGTGTACACTAAGAAACTTTACCGAGAACTATGATGGGTTGAAAGAGCTGATTGTGATAGAGCAACTAAAAGAGTCTATGTCGGTGGAAATGCGTAGATTTCTCACTGAAAACGGCGCTGACCGGTTAGAAAATATTCTTACACTGGCAGAGCGATTCCAAAATGCTCTCATGGAGTCTCAAGGAGCCAGAAAGAAGTTTTCGGATCAGGCGCCAAAGCAACCTGCTCGCTCCCACCAGACCAACAAAGCAAAGGACCACACATCTCGCATAAACAGCACGCAAAACAAGATAACTACAAAGAGCAAAACAAGAAAAATGCTGTGCCACACCAGAGACAGGGAGATAAATGATGCAAGTACTGTCGCTTGAACAATCACAATACTAATGAGTGCAAGCGCAGACCTCCTCCCCAACATGCTGCCTGTCTGCAGACAAAATCGTCACCCACCGAAAGGAGCAGAGGACCGGAAACGTTTCTCATCCTCCCATCATCAAATCAGTCATCGTAAACGGACAATCTGTGGAGTGCCTTTATGACACAGGACTTGCTTGCGATGTGGTGGTCAGGGCATCTCTTGTCACCCCTGACCAGATAACAGAAGAGAGTGTTGACATCCAAGGTCCGATGAAGGATGTTGCACCCATGACACTGCCAATTGCACGTATCAGAGTGGAATCTCGTTATGTGACAGGAGAGATTTGTGCAGCTATAATGGAAGAACCAATCTACTCTTTAATCTTGGAATGTAGATATGTGTTCCTTGAAGAACCTACTCAACCTCTTGTCATAGCAGCCGTACAGACTAGAGGACAGTCAAAAAAAGATGCAGAGCAGGAACCTCTTACCAATATCCTCCCTGAGGAATTGAAGAGGGCCCAAATGGAAGATTCCTCACTAGCGCCCTGTTTTAAAAAATTACCTAGGACACACAACCCACCTACCAAGGGAGACTTCTTTATGAAAAATGGATTGATGTATTGCCGAGCTGGAAACGAAGGACAGGAACACAACCAATTAGTAGTTCCTGCAACCTATAGGAACCAGGTGCTTGAGATGGGCCACTCTATCCCATTTAGTGGACACATGGGAATGAGCGCCACGACTCAAAGGATCGCCTGCCACTATTATTGGCCAGGGATCACCGGCGACATTGAACATTTCGTCAAGTCTTGTCCTCAGTGCCAGAAAGTTGCACCAAAACACTGGACGGCACCTGTGACCCTTGGGGAGATGCCAATCTTGGGCACCCCATTTGAAAAGTGGCCGTGCATATAATTGGACCTCTGCTGAGAACTAAGAAGAGGAACTCCCATATCCTTACCTTAGTGGACACATGTTCCATGTGGGGCGAAGCCATAGCCATGCCAGTATGCGACTCAGTGCATGTAGCTGACGCTTTACTGAATATCTTTACTAGATTGGTCTTCCCGCATGAAATTCTCACAGACAACGGGTCACAATTTAGAGCAAGTTGACAGAGGAGGTGCTTAGAATATTCAAGACTAGGCATATTCATACTTCGCCCTATCACCCCCAAAGTAACGGGCAAGTAGAGCGGTTTAACGGGACGCTCACCTCTATTCTTCGGAAGTTGGCACAGGAGAAGCCAGAAACTTGCGATCAGTATCTTCCTGCTGCACTATTTGCTTATAGGGAAGTACCGCATGCGTCAACTGGGGTTCCTCCGGCCACATTACTCTTCGGAAGACCTATTAAAGGTCCATTAGAAGCCTTACTAAGAACCTGGACAGATGCCAAGGCAGATGACACTGTCACATCAGCCTTCCAGTACGTCACAGACCTGAATCAATGCCTGAAGACTGGCTGGGAATTAGCCACAGCGAAAGTACGGGAGGCTAGGCAGAAACATGCCAAATATTACAATCGCAATGCGAAGGACCGAGAACTAGCAGTAGGAGAGAAGGTGCTACTTCTTCTGCCGAGTAGCAGTAATAAGTTGCAGATTTGCTGGAAGGGACCTTACAAAGTTGTGGAGAAGATTTCTCGCACCAATTATAAAATCGCCGTGAACGGAAAGCAGAAAATTTATCACTTAAATCTGCTTAAGAAGTTTTACGAGTGAGGCCCTGCCAAACCAGCGCACCTCATGACTATGGCCACTGCTATGCAAATGGAAGAAGAGCCATTATCATCCGTAGAGTACCCGGTGAGACAGGAGGAATCACATTTAGATGTGAAAATAAGCTCCACCTTAACGAAAGCCCAGCAAGAAAAAGTGAGGAGATTAATGGAAAACCACACCGACTCTCTGACAGACAAACCGGGCCGGACAAACCTGATGGAGTTTGACATGGAAGTCACGGATCCTACGCCCGTCCGAATGAGAACCTATCCGATTCCGTATGCCAAGGCGACGGCATTAAAGCAAGAAATTGATTACTTACTTAAGGAAGGCATAATTTCAAAGTCAGAGTCCCCTTACAGTGCGGGAGTAGTGCTGTTACGCAAACTCAGTGGAGAAAACTGCCTGTGCATTGACTACCGACAGCTGAATGCGTTAACACAGTTCCAGCCAGAACCGTTACCGGACCAGAACCAGCTATTTACTAAGCTGAGTAGGGCTCGCTATTTTTCAAAGATCAATCTCAGTAAAGGGTACTATCAAATACCGGTAAAAGCTGAGGTGAGGAACCTGTTAGCCTTCAGTACTCCAGATGGACACTTCGAGTTTAATGTGATGCCATTTGGACTAAACAATGCTCCTAGTGTCTTCACAAGGATGATGCAAAAGTTATTGGATCCTCTGAATCATCCCGCCATCAGCAATTTTATGGATGATATCCTAGTAGCTACTGAATCGTTTGAAGAACATATATCAGCGCTATCCTTGCTGTTTAACAGACTCAGAGAAGCGGGACTAACCGCCCGCCCAACCAAATGTCAAATTGGGTGTGAACAGCTAGAGTTCCTAGGACATACTGTATCCCATGGGACCATGTTCCCCGAGACTCAAAACATTGAGAAGCTGAGAAATGCACTGAGATCGTCTACAAAAAGGGATGTACGGTCATTTGTATCCCTCTGTGGATTCTACCAGAGATATATAAAAGGATTTTAATAGCCTCTGTGCACCGCTTACATCGCTAACCAAGAAAGGAAACCCAGATAAAGTGACATGGTCAGCAGAATGTGAACATGCATATGCACTCTTAAAAGAGAAACTCACCACAAAACCGATTTTACGGCTCCCGGATTTAACTAGAAAATTCATCTTGCGCACAGATGCCAGTAACATTGGAATCGGGGCTACATTACTACAGCCAGATGACAGAAGCCCACCAAATCTATTTCCGGTCGCATATGCGAGTCGGAAGTTAAACCATTTGTTCTTTCATCGGGGGAAATAAAAGTTCTTTGATTGAGTCCCCATGCCTGACATTATCGTTTGAAACCCACATTGCATCGTGATAAATCTGGTGAGAACACATCTGGTCATCCCAATCAGACATCTGGGCAATCTGTAATTTCTGTGGACGACCATTGTTATCTTTGTGGCTAGCGACGGGTCACCACATTGGATGCCCAGCTTGGCCAAGGGAAAAACCTGGGTCACAATATTGGACGCCCAGCTTGGCCAGGTGAAAACGTCTCATGCTGTAATGGTGTTATCTTTGGTCGGCCGCTTTTCAGACAAGCGTTGGGTTACCACATTTGATGCCCAGCTTGGCCAGGTGACTTTCAGAAATATAATACTGTGTAGCTTGCTAGAGGAGCAGTTCAGTTTTTATATTGTGAGGCAGAGATACAATCCCAAAAACGCCTAGCCTAATACACGTGTTTATTCAGAGTGGATATAATTCAGTTCTGTGATGAATTGTGTTCTTAAAGGATTTTGCAAAGGGAAAAGAAGGTTAGTAGATCTTATACAGATTATTAATACATTTTCTTAATTTTTGTTTATTTTAACCTCACAGCTGAAATGTGCGAAAGAAAGAGTTTCAAATAATTCTTGGCATAACTGATTAATAAAATCAGAAGATTTTCCTAGAATATGATAGGAGGTAATTAATAGTTCATACTTAACCTTCATCATCATCACAGTCTCCCATGCGCACACACTCTCATGCACAAGGTATTTAACATCATTAGAACTGAACTCAGAGAGAGATGAATAACGAGCAGTAGTATAAATGAAAGTCAACCAGTGATGTTAAATGTGAAGAACTTATGAAGACTTTTGTGTGTCTTCAGTTCATCAGAAGTCTGAGTCTACACGCAACGGGTCTGACGTCTAACCAGAAATAAGTTATCAAAACGGACATTTGGCTAGCAGAATTCACCATAGGACATCTTTCATTCCTCAATTAAAAAGGAATATTGTCTCACCCACAAGTCAGAAGGTGGACGCAGCATTTTTCATCACCATATACTGCTTGCTCACAAGTTCAATACATCGTTATCACAAGTTCAATACAGAGTCATCATAAATTCAATTCACTCGAAAGATCATTATTATCTGAAATCAAGCAAAAGAGCTCAAAAGAGGAATCGCATATTTATACCAAGTGCAACACCCTCATAAGCGCATTCTATGAAGCAGACTCTATATATATTTTATGAATCACGACTACATACGCAAGATTATGAGTCTACATATCACTAACATTTCATGAAGATATCCAGTCTGACCAGTACCCTCGGGAGATTAGACAACAGACCTTTTGTTCATATGACAGCTATTAACTGTTGATTAACACTACAGAGATATACTCAAACAGTGAAGGAATATACATAAATATCTCGTCAGCGTTCTCAGTGCGACAACAGTTTTCATCAGAACGTCCTCTGCTTAGATATACCCCACTCGATATAACGTATAACAACTTGGGACAGTGTATGCATACATGTGAATCATCATATCAATGCGAAGCATTTAGAGACACATGGACTGTGTAGATTACTCACCATTTTGGTAACACGTATCATATCACATCATCATTTCACTTTACACCAGTTCATTCTTAATTAACTATTACTTAATTAACTGCAATTTTATTATCTCATCTGTGTGTTTTGTGTGAATCGTCTTTCACCATCATCACGTTCTAACCATTACTAACCCTATATGTGTGGATATTTCATTAATAAAAACAAAGATCGTTTGATCATTATCTAGTTTGTTAATGTATCACTCATGCTGTCGGTGTTACATATTCACCTATAGGAACCTTTTTCTACTCAGATGAGGTTGGGGGCTTTTTCTTTATGGGATCTAAGGGCAGAAGCTAAGGTCGTGGGGAAACAGAACTCTTTCCATAATTAATTAGAAAACACTGTCTAGTGGAAAGTATTCGCATTCCTGTTTTCTTGTCCCTATCTCGAATAGGTCTTTATTCTTTCTTAACGAGCCAATTTCTAGAGATCTTATATCTAATATCTCATAGACTATTCCTGGCAAAAACTACTGTCGTAGTTGCCCCAGTGACTCACTGCACGACACTTGGTGACTGCACTCCCAAGGTCTTTCTTCACCTGTCCTCTCCTGCAAGTTCTCCCACGTAATTTCCTAACAGTTTGCGGTAACATATTGTTTCTTGTATCTGGCTATCTGACTGGGTCAGAAATTGCCATAATAGCGCGTAACTGTTCACCGTTGTCCACAGAACTGTGCACAATTTTCTCCTTCTTTCTCTCCTTATCTACCCCAAGGCTTCTGTTGAAGAGCTGTTCTCTCACTAGACCTGTGCCATCCCAAGGTGAGTCTAAAACTTCCCTTGCTGAACTCCTCAAAAGACTGACTTGATCAGCTGAACTGACTGACTGACTGGCTGTGTAGAGGCCTGGCGATGGCGACTATGGTGCTTCTTGTCAGCGGGGATGTGACCGCTGGTACCTTGCAATGAAACTGAGAAATCTTGTGTATTTCTGATATTGAGTTTCCGATTGTTTGCTGTGTCTACTGAATCCTGATCGATTTCAATAGTTTCTACCTTTGAAGAAAGGTAGGTAATATCTGCCCCTGGCAGTGGTTCTGTGATCGCTCTTCCATTATCAACATGACGAGGGACAGAGCTCTCTAACATAGCTCCTTGTAAATTTGTAAGGTCGCTTTTCTCACTCTTTTCTGGCCTGAAATGTTCATGAGAGGTAACTGTAAAACACGGGAGTCCTCCGTCTAACACCCTGGTTTTACCCTCAACTTTGCCCTCCCCGTTGAGAGTTAATGGTGTCAGTTGGACTGTGTCCTGCAGTGACACTTGACGGTTTAAGATCCCAGATCGTGGAGTATGCAAAATAAGGTTCTCGGTGTCAGGTTCCAATGTTCCTTGAACCAAATTGGAAATTATAGCCAATTTTTCAGGCTTCTCGTTACACAGGTCGTTTCCTGTAAACGAGATACGAGAGTTATGGGGCCCATCTCCTTATATAGGCAAACAGTCACTCAGATCACTGTCCTCCTTCGATTGAGTAAAGTGCTGGTCGAATGGGGCTCCAGAGCTGGTAGGAAACATATGTTTACTCGATTCCCCATCTTGTGCCCTTTTAAGATCCGATGGTCGTTGACATGTCATACAGTTCTTGTCAGTATGTCCCTCTTCTGAAGGAGCCAATACCATCGGTGGCCTAATTCCCGACAACAAAGAAGGTATTTCCAAAATCAGAGGCGGCATCACTATTTGGCCATTAGGCTGCACAGGGATGTCAGGCGAATTTGCCTCTACAAATAACATTCCACTGTCTTTAGAGGCCTCTAACCTCTCCTTAACACAACATTGCTGTTCGTGCTCGCTTGAGGCTCTGTGAATTAGGGGTTCTCCCTTTTCACTTAACTGGCCTGCAGTAGGCCCCCTTGCATCAGCAAGGATCGGTGCAGGTGGGGTTCCCAAAACTAAATATGGGGCCCCTAGGATGAAGTTGTAGGCTGGCTGTGCCATCACAGCTGCCTTGATTGTGCCACGCACAAACTTCCACTTCACCTCAATATTGGCTACCGGAAAGCACTGTGAGGTGCCTTTCCTTAAAACGCCACCAATCTCAACTTTTTCCCCTGTCATCTGCCCTGGCTTTACCAAATGGTGAGTGACTATACTGGGGTAAGTAAGCCCGCTGTCGAATAAACAAGTAGTGGCCATTCCGTTCACTTCGGCTGGTCCACTATTCAAGAACAACTTCTCCGACTGAATAGGTTCTCATGTGTTCCCTTTTGTCACTCTCACAGGCCTTAAACAAGTCGCATGATGCATGGGTGGTTTATTCATATATCTTGAGGTCCAATGGGAAGTGGTCTGACAGTACCTACAATATCTCTCATTATCTCCCGGTTTCTGGCTGGTTCATGAGAGGTTGGCCCCTGAGATCTGTTGTGAGGCTGGGGGTGTGGGTTATGGCCAGAATGGGGCTCCTTGCATGAAGGCCCCTGCTGCGGGTGAGCATGAGAAGATGACTGTGATGATTGTGCTCCTTTGTCCAGGGCTGCCAGGTCTGGGTGTTTTCTTTTCTGGCCCAGTATTTTGGCCGGTGCCGCCTGGAACCTTTCCGAAAAAAGAATAATCTGGTCCAGTTGTTGAATGCCCTGCTCTGCCAGGTACCTTCTCAAGTCAGGAGACATGGTTGCTTTTATTTGTTCACCCATTATTAACTCTTCCAGCCCTTTGAAGGATTTAGCCAGTTCAGACAACTCTTTCCAGCGAGTGAGGTAATTCCTCAGCCTTTCAGCAAACTGGGGAAAACTTTCTCTTTTCTCTGGCCTGCACTCCCGGAACATTGTTTGGCACTTGCGGTGGGTCCACTGAAATTGTTGTAACAAGGCGTTACATAGGGCCTCAAAGTTATTTTGGTCCTCTACGAGCATCTTGCTATATGTGTCATAAGCCTGACCTTTGAGTGACTGTGATAATTTTAGACACCAAAGACTTTCATCTAACCCATATGCCTTTGCCATTCATTCGAATTTTTCCAAAAATATATCAATTTTCTCATTCCCTTTAGGGAAAGAGTACATTGGAAAATTCATAGCTGCCATCCAGGTACCGCCATCCAGGGGCCTCTGTTTCCTGAGGTGTCTGTCGCCCCTGCTCTGGGAGAATCTCCATTAGCCAAACTACCCTCTGATGATCTACTCTGCAGTTCCAAAGAATGCATGGCCAGTTCATGCTGTCTCTCTGCTTCCATCTTCCAAAGTTCCCTCTCAGCCTCCCGGGCTTTCTCCTCTCCCTCAGTTTTCTTCAATTCCATCTGGGCCTGACAGTCCTTTTCTTTCTCTCTCTGATCATGCCTATCCTTCTCCCTCATCATGTAGGCCTTCATCTCCTCCTTATCCATTCCCATATCCTGGAAAACTTTCTGTGGAAAAAACATAACTGGATCAGTTCTAATAGCTCAATCTAGGGGATATTTAAAGAATCTATTCTCAGAACTTTCCTATAGAAACAATCTGCGAATCTTGATAAGATCCCTAGAGTGATCCCAACAAAGATGATCCACCGGACAATGCCCACCCACTTTGTCACGAGTTGGATTTAAGTTTAGAGTTAGGCCTGAGTGTAGGACAAAACCCTAGTTTGAGAAAAGACTGAGATGATAGATTTTATTATGAGAAATGATAGTGAATGTAGTAAGGTGAGTCTATTGGCTCGAGGGTGATAACCGAGATTACTCTCCCTCGCCAACCGTGACATCAAGAATTGCTATAAATTCACCCCCCTCTGACTACCTTTAACAACTAAAGGAGATAATGTTAAACTCGTTACCACAGACACCACTATACAGACAACAGTTAAGTACGGTATAGTAAAGAAGCTGATCAAGTGTACATTTAGGGGAGGAGCTACACTGAAATGCTATTTTCGTTATTAATTGCTGGATTTCAATGAAAATGCACAAACTTAACCTATATCAATACTAGATATGCAAAATGAAGAGTTTGATGGCACTGCTCCACTGGTTGCCATAGAAACAGCGGCCATATTGGATTCTATTGTTTCAATTTGCTAAGGCTTTTTTATTTATTAAGCTATGAATACCAAATATGAACACAACGTTTATCATTATATTTTAAAACTTTTCCTTTGATGGATTTTTGATAACTTTAATACAAAAAAAGTTGTTGGACTTTAAATATGGTGTCTAAAAATAGTAACAAATTTTGCTAAATTTTACATTACTTTTTGCAATAAATCAAAAGCTTGATCAGATACTAAAAATCCATCACATAAAAAGTTTTAAAAGATTATGGGCAAAATATGTGCCAATTCTCATGTAATTAATACCTAAGTGTGGAAGTTTTAGGAAAATTAGGATGAGAAAAAAAGATTTTGAGAAAGTCACTTCTTCTTGCGATCGCATCTTTGATGATTACACCGTCAGACGAGTTCTCATGATGAATTCGACTGTTGTTTGAAGTTCCTCTTTAACTCCATATAGCTTTGAGTTTAGTGTTGAGTCATTGGGCCAGTATATCTTTCTTAACTGGTCATACAGAGGACAGTCCTGTAGAACATGCTCAGCAGTTTGTTCGTTTAATCCACATGTGCACAGTGGTGAAGCAGACAATCGTAGCTTGAGAAAGTCACATTTTCCTCCATAAATAAACTACAATTAAGTAAGTATGTAATATTGCCCCTGAAAAATTGCTTACTTGTCATTTAGAACATACTGGCAGAACAGCCAGCTTCCTCTGCAGCTTCCTATCTGGCTTTCTGTTGAGATTTGTGCCTAATTTCCTTCCTTATCTTAGTGCAGTTTTCTGCTGTTTTAGAGCTGAACAATATTAGATTCTTTGTTCTATTTCAATTTGCAACGGCTTTTTTATTTATTGAGCTATGAATATCAAACTTAAACACAACGTTTATCATTACATTTTAAAACTTTCTATGTGATGGATTGTTGATAACTTTAATACAAAAACAGTTGTAGAAACTTTGAAAGTAGTGTCTAAAAATAGTAACAAATTTTACTAAATTTTACATTACTTTTGTCAATTAATCAAAAGTTTGATCAGATACTTAAAATCCATCATATAAAAAGTTTTAAAAGGTTATGGGCAATATATGTTCCAATTCTAATGTCAATTAATACATAAGTGTGGAAGTTATAAGAAAATTAGGATGAAAAAATAGATAATGTGAAAACCACATTTTTCTCCATAAGTAGACAAAAATTAAATAAGTATATAATACTACAGCAAAAAAATAACCATATATCCAGCTAATCAAGAAACAAGAGACAAAGTTGTGGTCACAGTATCCAACAAATTCCAAGTGCTCCAACAGTTGGAAGATGTAGAGAATACAGAAGAAAAATTGGCAACAGGTCAAAACTGTATGGAATGAGACATGAAGAAATACTGTGGAAAACGGAAAGACAACAAAAAACATGGATAACAACAGAAACCATCAATAAGATAAAAGACAGAAAAAACAAGAAAGCAGATTTAAACACAAGCAAAACCAGAAGTTCCAAAGCCAAGGCTCAAGAAGTGTACACAGAAACAAACAAAGAAGTTAAAAAAAAAGTATCAAAAGAGACAAGAGGAAGTATATTGAGGAGTTGGCAAGAGAGGCAGAAGATGCTACAGCCAAAGGAAATATGAGAGAACTCTATAACAGCACAAAGAAGCTAACAGGGAAATACAAGCAAACAAGTTGCCTCATAAAAGACAAGAATGGAAATTGCTCAGCAATATACAAGAGCAAATGAAGAGGTGGACAGAATATTTCTGACCTTCTCAATAGACCAGCTCCACATAACCCCCTGGACATCCAGCCAGCAGAAGAGAAGCTATAAATTAACGGTGAAAGACCAACAAAGGAAAAAATAAAAAAAGCCATAAAGCTTCTAAAAGATGGAAAAGTGGCTGAACCTGATGGCATTCCAGCAGAGGTCATAAAAGCAGATATCGACACGGCTACAGAGATGTTATATAAATTACTTGGTAAAGTCTGGGAAAAGGAAGAGATACCAGCAGAATGGAAGGAAGGATATCTGGTTAAGTTGCCTAAGAAGGGAAATTTACAAGAGTGCACAAATTATAGAGGAATAATGTTACTATCAGTGCCAGGAAAAGTGTTAAACAGGATTATCCTTGAGAGATTAAAAGAGTCCATAGACAAGAAACTGAGAGATGAACAAGCAGGTTTTCGACAAAACAGATCCTGTTCAGACTAGATAGCCACTTTGAGAATAATAGTTGAACAAAGTCTGGAATGGAATTCACCACTATACATCGGATTTGTGGACTACAAAAAAGCATTTGACAGTGTAGACAGAGAATCACTTTGGAAATTGATGAGGCATTATGGAGTTCCCTTGAAAATCATTAATTTAATAAAGAAAACATATGAAGACATGATATGCAGAGTTCTTCATGAAGGACAGCTTACAGAACCGTTTGGGATAAGAACATGAATGTGACAGGGATTCCTCTTATCTCCATTTCTTTTCTTACTAGCAATAGACTGGGTTTTGAGATCATCGACAACACACAACAGAAATGGAATCCAGTGGACTCTGACTAAGCAGTTGGATGATCTGGATTTTGCTGATGACTTAGCTGTTCTGTCCCATAATCGTAATCAGATGCAGGACAAATTGAAATCACTTGATAAGAGGTCACAGCAATTGGGTCTGAAAATACACAGGGAAAAGACAAAAATAATGAGAATAAATGCAGGTAATGATAACAGGGTTGAACTTGAAGAAACACCAATACAAGATGTAGAATTGTACACATATCTTGGCAGCAATATAGACAAAGTTGGAGGGACAGACAGTGATATTAAACTAAGAATACAAAAAGCAAGAGGAGCTTTCATTGCATTGGGAAATATATGGAGATCAAAAGAAATCGGATCCAACATGAAAATAAGAATCTTCAACTCAAATGTGAGGTCAGTCCTATTGTATGGCTCTGAGACATGGAGAACAACAAAGGCAACAACCAAAAAGCTACAGACTTTCATAAATGGGTGCTTGCATAGAATAAAGGGATTAAAATGGTATGACAAGGTTACCAACGTGGAACTGATGACAAGAACTAGACAAGTGCTAATGGTACAAGAGATGAGAAGATGGCGATGGATAGGACACACACTGAGGAAACCTGTTGATAGCATTACAAGGCAGTCCTTGTTCTGGAACCCCCAGGGCAAGAGAGGCAGAGGTAGACCAAGAAGCACATGGAGAAGAGAGCTGGAAACAGAGGTGAAAATGATGAGGAAAACGTGGAAAGAACTTGAGATGATGGCACGTGACAGGAAGACTTGGCATGTGTTTGTCAAAGGCCTATGCTCCTTTGGGAGTGGAGGGTTATGAACGAATGAATGAATACTTTGTATCATCTAATACATCTTGTTATCTGCTAACATGTACACTAAAGTACCTCTCGCTACAGCTCTGTATATTTGTATATAAGTGTGTTTATAAGTATGTACATGAGCATTTGTCTGTGCATGTGTTCATTTGTGCATGTGCATGTCAGTATGTCTTTATATGTGTGCATGAGTGATGGCAATAATGAGAAAATGATTACAGAAAAATATATATCTCCCCTACATTTTAATATTGTGTATTACAAGTGTCATAAATACAAAAAGAAATCAAGTCCAACACATGAATGTCAATGTTCAACTCCAGTGTCAAGGCCGTTCAATTATATAGCTCTAGTTTATATCATTCTGAAATGCCTGTCATAAATGCCAGGATTGATCAAAATTTGTTTCAGGCTGATTGTGACAACAGCTGTACTAAAACTGAGATACAGTATACTGACTTCTTGGACATGCCAGAAAGTAAACAACAGATATGCTTATTTGGAGATGAGAAAGGTATATATAACAGCAATGTTATTTTGTTAAATTCATATTTTGGCTACATAAGTTTACATGATTTAAATATCTGCACTGTATAACATTTAACGGTAAGCAGCGAGTGGGCCTTTCTTAGAAAATTAAATCTATTTACAAATTTTAATTAAACTTGCTTAATATATACATTCAGAGACAGCTGTACATTAACTTTGTTGATTTTGAAAAGGCTTTCGACAGCATACACAGGGACAGCCTATGGAAAATTCTGAGGGCTTATGGAATTCCCAGCCGCATTGTTTCCATTATAAAAAGCCTCTATTCTAACTTTACGTGCAGTGTTGGATCGAGTAATGTAACTTTCGAAGTGAAAACAGGAGTACGACAGGGATGCCCCTTATCAACAACATTATTTTTGACAGTCATAGATTGGGTGATGCGCCAGACAACAGAGGGCAGTCCAAGAGGAATTAGATGGACAACGTTTTCTACACTGGAAGATTTGGAATATGCAGATGACATTGCACTGCTCGCGCATTCACACCAACACATTCAAGACAAAACTGATAGACTGAATAAGTATGGCCAGCAGGTTGGCCTGAACATCAATCTGAAGAAGACAGAGGTCATGACACTAAATGTGGGCAATCCTGAGCCAATAACAGTAAGGAACCAGAAGTTAGAACAGACAGACACATTTACTTACCTAGGAAGCATAGTAACACCTGACGGCGGAACAAGCAAGGACATTAACAACAGAATGAATAAAGCGAGAACAGCCTTTGCTATTCTCAACAACATTTGGAAGTCTTCCCAGTACAGCACAATCACCAAATTAAGACTGTATGAGAGCTGCGTACTTTCTGTGCTTCTCTATGGTGCGGAATGTTGGAGAGTAACAGAGAAGGAAATGTCGAAACTGTCCTCCTTCCACACAATCTGCCTAAGGAAAATTCTCCGAATCTTTTGGCCAAACACCATCAGTAACTGTGGTGAAGTGGGATGTTATAAATATTTATAGGGGACTTAGTGTACTGACTGAGATCAGCTGTGAAGGTATCTATATCTATTAAGAGTAGTGTATTATAGATAACCTTACTTGCTACCACATATCTATAAATCTCAGTCAGAATTATTCTGGAATAGTGTGATGACTACGTTATGTGTCTAGGGTATGTGTATGATGAAGTGTAAGTCACAACAACAGACAGATAAACAATTTAATTTAATCCACTACTCTTGACAACACTGTGACACTCACATACATATAACACTCTATGAGAATATCTTAAGGAGTCACTGATAACTTTTCAAATAACAATATGTATTCATTGTCATCATAAAGGTATATGTGTCCTGATTCAAATACAAAGGAACCAGGAATCACAATCAATTTTAATTACAAGTATATGTACAGACTTTATCAATGTGAATATTGTAGTGACATATATTATTAAAAATATCCTATGTGTGTCAGTTGTGTAGTGGTAATATGAGGTAATACTGGTTTTGTTTTGTTCAAGCTCTGTTGGTATTTGTCATCATGACTTCAATAGTTTGTCTTTTGGGACTATTATTGGAGATGTTCTCAGTTCCTGATATTAAGACAATTAAATTCCCCTCTGAATGTTATTTTTACAAAGTTATTTCAAGATGAGGGGACATAATGTTGAGCTCAGCTGGCCAAATCAGCTTATCTTGCGTGATGGCGGCAGGAAAGGACTCCTCTGCTCGAATTCTCCCCTGGGCTCTGGAGACAACTCACTGATAGCTAAAAAGACCAAGGAGTATGCTGTCCGACTCTGGATTCAGCAAAGCTCTGACCAGGTGCTGCTCAATACCATCAAGACCACGGTCCCTGAAAACAAGAAGGATGTACCTTCTACTTCATAACTAATTGATACTCTAGTTCTACACTGAGCACAATACAACACAAACATTGAGTTCAGAGCGTTAGGCCAACTGTCAGCTTCATCTGAAATACTTTATACCAGTATTTACCTCCTTAATGGTCACTACGCCTCTGCACTTCCAGCATTATTTCTGTCTAATCAATCATCCAGGTGTCAGTGTACTATTTGGCCATTCCATGCCGTTTTACTTCCCTCCGACACCCTCTGTTCAGGCTGGAGCATTATAGGCTTTATCTCCTGTTTGCCACTGAACTACACATATATATACAGGCATAAATTAACAATTTACATTCAATTTTCATTAAAAGATACTGAATGGTTCAAGCTTACCACAATTTCATGGAAATAAACACAGATACGTTGATTAGCAATGAATTCTGGCACAATTACTGGCACAAATTCCCATCTGCTTATGTTCCAGGCTTTTATTTAACACAAATATGAGCTGGCTTCAACACACTGTTGCTTTATCAAGATTATTTGCACTAGTGGTCTCGAACTAACGCTCCTAAGTGAGTATATCAGCGAGTCTAGCCAATGAGGCCACGTTTCGACAAGTGTTTGAAAAAATGTTACCTTTTCACGTCTCCCCTAACAACGAAAGATAGTATTTATAGCCCGACCAATCGTGGTTAGTCTTTCATTTGTTGCGCTCCAATCAATTTGGAGTTTACATGGTAGGCTAATTCTGTAACGTAAGATTTTTTTCAAACACGTTATAAAAAAATTTTATGAGCAGAAATGATTCCATGCTGTCAGGCATCCCCACTATTTTATTTTGGGTATAATTTATTAATTCCTGGACTATTTGCGTAACGTTTTACATATTCTTTGTCAGCACGCCCTAAGGAACCCAAATATCCAAATTTAAAAGAGCTACGTGGCTGCGTTCAAAATATGTATTTTCTACCTCCTGTTTCGAAGATGTGCTGTCTGGGTACTGTAATGTTTTCAAACGTAAACCCATATAATGTTATCTTTCCTAATAAGCGTTTTTTATGATTTATAAACCTAACTCTGGGATGGGTAATGTATTTTATCACTGTCCGTCTGAAAAAAAGTTAGTGCATGTAGTCTTACACGCGTGATGGCAGCATTTGTGTATCGCGCGAAGCGTGTTTAGTGTTCGGCTTTCTGCCTCTCCCTTCTCGCTATCCTTTTGTCCATCAGTCTTTTGATCTTGGTAACATAGTGTAGAAAAAGACATGAATGGAATTTAAAATTTAGGTCAACTTGCATATTTCAAGGTTTTTCTTAGAAAGGCAGCACATTTTATTGTGTGTTTGGGAAACGCGTGTATGTTGCAGAAGGCCTTTAATATCAACGTGAAACGTTACAATTTGCATACGCAGTAGAAAACAAGGGGATTTCGAGTACAGTCATTGTGACAGCACTGTTCTTTACCATTCTTCTTCCTTTATTTATTATATGTATTTATTAGGCTTTATATTTACTTGATAATTTATATATGTGGATTAGAATATTCCACGACGACACTCTCCCCTCTTAAAACAGACATTATATGTCAGTCCTTTATTCTATATTCACATAGAGAAATTTATTATTATTTCTGGGGTTTACGGTGATTCTCATCACACGGATGGCGGCTTAAAAAATCCGCTCCCAAATTGGTTTTTCCAGATATATACTCAATGCTAAAATTATATGGAGCCAAAAGTAAAGACCATCGGAGTAACCTGGAGTTCTCATGCCTAGCCTGTGCTAGAAACGATAACGGTTTGTGGTCTGTTTGCAACTTAAATGCCTTCCCATATAGATAAATATTGAATTTCTTTATCGCCCATATTACTGCAAGACATTCTTTTTCGCTAGTTGAGTAGTTGATTTCAGCTTTATTCAACTTTCTGCTAGCATATGCCACTGGGCTTAATTCCCCATCCAATGCATCTGATTTCTGTAGTAGAGTTGCACCTAACCCAATATTACTTGCATCCGTCCTTACTATGAATTCTTGACTTAAGTCAGGTAATTTTAAAATGGGTTTACTTGTGAGCTTTTCCTTCAATTCTTGGTAAGTCATTTCACATTGTGGTGTCCATGTAATGCGATCTGGATGTCCTTTACGTGTCAATTCAGTTAACGGTGCACATATGGAATTAAAGTTTTTGATATACTTCTGGTAGAAACCACATAATGAGACAAAGGATCTCACGTCCTTCTTGGTTTGTGGTCTCGGGGCTTTCTGTAGTTTCTCTAAATTCTTTGGTTCAGGGGTCATGTTTCCCTGATAAACTGTGTGTCCCAAAAAATTCCAATTCTTTACATCCAACGCAACATTTGGTTGGTCGGGCTGTTAAATTTGCCTCCCTAAGTCGATCAAACAGCATGTTCAGAGAGTCAATGTGTTCCTCAAATGTTTCTGTTGCTATAAGGATATCATCCATAAAATTTGTTATACAGGGATTATTCAGAGGATCCAATAATTTTCTCATCATTCTAGAGAAGACACTAGGCGCATTCTTCAATCCAAATGGCAATCTATTAAACTCATAGTGTCCTTCTGAGGTACTAAAAGCTAGGTATGGTCTAACCTCAGGCTTTACTGGAATCTGATAGTATCCTTTACTCAGATCCACTTTTGAGAAATATTTAGCTTTATTTAGTCTGGCAAACAGCTGATTTGTATCCGGCAATGGATCCACCTGTCCTTCTGTAATAGCATTCAGTCTCCTGTAATCTATACAGAGTCTATGTTCTCCAGAGGGCTTCCTTAAGAGTACCACACCGGAACTATACGAAGACTCACTGTGCGAAATAATTCCTTCCTTCAATAGATAGTCTATCTCTTCCTTCAAAGCTTTCTCCTTAGCAAACGGAATCGAATATGGTTTCATACAGACAGGTGTGGAGTCTATTAGTTTTCATATCATATTCCAATAGGTTTGTATGCCCTGGTCGGTCTGTTAACACCTCTGCATGATTATTTAGAACCTGTTGCACTCTCTCTTTCTGAGTTTTCGTTAAATGTGTACTGATTTTCACCTGTGCTGCTGTCTCACAGGGGTGTAATGGATATTCAAATGATGAAAGTGGTTCCTTTTTCATCTCCATGGCGATGGACAAGGTCAACAAGTGTGTCTCTTCCTGATGTTCTCTTTCCAAATATTTCTTCAGGAGATTCACATGATAGATTTTTTCTTTCCCCTTCTTATCTATCTTATAATTTGTTTCTAGACACCTTCTCTAGAACTGTATATGGACCCTGCCATCCAATTTGTAACTTATTCTGACTCCCAGGCAAAAGAAGCAGTACTTTCTCTCCCACAGCCAAATTTCTGTCCTTCGCCTTCCTGTTATAATAGGCAGCATGTTTCTTCCTGGCTTGTTTCAAATTTTCATTGGCAAGTTTCCAGCCAGTTTTTAACCGAGTGGTCAGCTCATTCACATATTGGTATGAAGATGTAATGTTTTCCTCTGCCTTTTCATCAGTCCACGTTCTTAACATAGCTACATATGGACCGTTAATTGTGTGGACCTATTTGTCCATGCACCGGTATGGTCTCTTCCACTCGAAGCTTTATAGTGATGATTTTTCCTCCCAGAATTATCATTCACAAAACGACCGCTACCAATTTTTCTTTTGGGGCTGTCTCCCCACTTAAAATTCTTGATGAGAGATTTCCTCTCTACATCCTCTTCCTCCAGTTTGTTTAAGTCCGATTGAGGGATTTTCGGCTTATCCTGGGGTAGGACATCTTTTTGCACTCTCCGCATAGTGGCCATTGTAAAACAGTTAAGTGAAGCTTGTCCGTGAAAAGGGGCTTCCCATTCCATTTGGTCCACTTTATCAAATCTATTTTTCTTTTTATTATCAGGCCTAATTTTTCCCCGTGGCGTGTCCAGGTCCTGATCCATGTTCCCACTTGTGGGTGTTCCCTCATGTGCTATGCTACACCTTTCTACAAAATTCTCAATGTCCCATCTTGCTTTGGGCCAATAATAATTGTGAGCCACCTTTTGAATGATGGTACCTATTTTCTCATGGTCCCCATCTGGTTTCACATGTAGGCTCCTTATTAAGTCTGCCCTATATCTTTTAGGAAGTACCAGCTGTCCCTGACCTTTGGATCTAGCTCCAGTCTTCCTATACATCAACTTGTTTTTCATGTAAAAATCTCCCTTGCCTGGAGTTGTATGACAAGTTGACAATTTTCTGAAACAAGGCTTGAGTGTTTTATCCCCAGCCTGTGCCTTCCTCATCTCTTCTGGAGTGGTATCCAACATAATATCCTCCTCCTGTCTTGAGGTCGACCTGACCTGAAGGGTTGCCATATACACAGGTTTCCTTCTGCAACGGTCAGTGTCATGATTGTCCATCTGACAATTCTTACACCACCTTTTTCCTTGGTTGAAAGATTTTCTTTCATCATATTTCCTTTCATCGAATTGTGGGAATTTATTTTTATTTTTCATACCGTGGCCTATCAAATTGGTGCTTACCTTTATTTTGATCCTTAGGATCAAATTTATTAAAGTTCTGTGGTGCCCTAAAGTTATCCACTTGTTTCTTTTTATTACCTGTTACCTCTGCTTGAGCTGCTTGATACCTTTCAGCAACATTTAGCAACTCATCCAGCCTCTCTGCACCTTGTTCCATGAGAAACTTTCTCAGGTCTGGAGCCATGGACTCTCTTAATTGCTCTATAAGGACCATTTCCTTAAGATCTTGGGTTTTCCCCAGAGAAGTCCATTTCTCCAAGTATGTCTCTATTCGTGCAGAGAACTGGTGATAGGTTTCACCTGACAGTAGTTTAGCATTCCTAAATTTTTTCCTATAAAATTCTGCATTCTTTTCATACCTTAACAAAAGAGCCTGCTTTAGCTTGTCATAATTTTCCTGATCACCTCTGCTCATTTTTGCAAAAACTTCATAAGCTGCCCCACGAAGTCCCTGAGATAACTTTAAGCTCCACCTTTCTCTCTCTAACCCATACGTGGTAGCTAATAGCTCATACCTATTTAGGTAGCTCTCTATATCATCGTCTTTCTCAACAAAATGATCTAAATGAAAATTCATAGCTGAGGTTGAGGCTCCTTGAGTAACCGTAGCATCAGAGGCAAAGGGACTGGCACCATTTTCAGGAGCATGGCCTTGAAACTCAAACTCCCTTAGTCGTAACTCATGTTCCCTTTGTAATCTTTTATCTTCTGCTTCCCTTTCTGCAGCTAATTTCCTCTCTTCCCTTTCTGCAGCTAATCTTTTGTCTTCTCTTTCTGCCTCCAATTTCTTAGCCTCAGCCTCAATCTGCAACCTCTTAGTCTCAGCCTCAGCTTGCAACCTCTTAGTCTCAGCCTCTAACTTTCTTTCGGCCTCTTTTTCTAATCTTCTTTCTTCGCGTTCAATAAATTTATCACATTCCGTAGTGACATAGGCAACCATAACTTGCCCATCTAATCCTAACTCTTTTGCAGTCTGTACAGCAGCAGATCGAAACTTGGCCAGGTCCGCCATTGTCTATCAGGTAAATTTCTACAATGTCTAACCAACAATTTAATCTCTAAATATATCTAATGGACAACACAGGCACCGTGAGCTCAACCTTATTTAATTCCACCCAAGGATACCTTTTAATTCTTATATTCCCTGAAGTGAATTACCCCCAATCTTTTTAATAGGGAAAGATTCAAAATCCCAAGAGCGAGACCCCAATATATGTGGTGAAGTGGGATGTTATAAATATTTATAGGGGACTTAGTGTACTGACTGAGATCAGCTGTGAAGGTATCTATATCTATTAAGAGTAGTGTATTATAGATAACCTTACTTGCTACCACATATCTATATATCTCAGTCAGAATTATTCTGGAATAGTGTGATGACTACGTTATGTGTCTAGGGTATGTGTATGATGAAGTGTAAGTCACAACAACAGACAGATAAACAATTTAATTTAATCCACTACTCTTGACAACACTGTGACACTCACATACATATAACACTCTATGAGAATATCTTAAGGAGTCACTGATAACTTTTCAAATAACAATATGTATTCATTGTCATCATAAAGGTATATGTGTCCTGATTCAAATACAAAGGAACCAGGAATCACAATCAATTTTAATTACAAGTATATGTACAGACTTTATCAATGTGAATATTGTAGTGACATATATTATTAAAAATATCCTATGTGTGTCAGTTGTGTAGTGGTAATATGAGGTAATACTGGTTTTGTTTTGTTCAAGCTCTGTTGGTATTTGTCATCATGACTTCAATAGTTTGTCTTTTGGGACTATTATTGGAGATGTTCTCAGTTCCTGATATTAAGACAATTAAATTCCCCTCTGAATGTTATTTTTACAAAGTTATTTCAAGATGAGGGGACATAATGTTGAGCTCAGCTGGCCAAATCAGCTTATCTTGCGTGATGGCGGCAGGAAAGGACTCCTCTGCTCGAATTCTCCCCTGGGCTCTGGAGACACCTCACTGATAGCTAAAAAGACCAAGGAGTATGCTGTCCGACTCTGGATTCAGCAAAGCTCTGACCAGGTGCTGCTCAGTACCATCAAGACCACGGTCCCTGAAAACAAGAAGGATGTACCTTCTACTTCATAACTAATTGATACTCTAGTTCTACACTGAGCACAATACAACACAAACATTGAGTTCAGAGCGTTAGGCCAACTGTCAGCTTCATCTGAAATACTTTATACCAGTATTTACCTCCTTAATGGTCACTACGCCTCTGCACTTCCAGCATTATTTCTGTCTAATCAATCATCCAGGTGTCAGTGTACTATTTGGCCATTCCATGCCGTTTTACTTCCCTCCGACACCCTCTGTTCAGGCTGGAGCATTATAGGCTTTATCTCCTGTTTGCCACTGAACTACACATATATATACAGGCATAAATTAACAATTTACATTCAATTTTCATTAAAAGATACTGAATGGTTCAAGCTTACCACAATTTCATGGAAATAAACACAGATACGTTGATTAGCAATGAATTCTGGCACAATTACTGGCACAAATTCCCATCTGCTTATGTTCCAGGCTTTTATTTAACACAAATATGAGCTGGCTTCAACGCACTGTTGCTTTATCAAGATTATTTGCACTAGTGGTCTCGAACTAACGCTCCTAAGTGAGTATATCAGCGAGTCTAGCCAATGAGGCCACGTTTCGACAACGTGTTTGAAAAAATGTTACCTTTTCACGTCTCCCCTAACAACGAAAGATAGTATTTATAGCCCGACCAATCGTGGTTAGTCTTTCATTTGTTGCGCTCCAATCAATTTGGAGTTTACATGGTAGGCTAATTCTGTAACGTAAGATTTTTTTCAAACACGTTATAAAAAAATTTTATGAGCAGAAATGATTCCATGCTGTCAGGCATCCCCACTATTTTATTTTGGGTATAATTTATTAATTCCTGGACTATTTGCGTAACGTTTTACATATTCTTTGTCAGCAAGCCCTAAGGAACCCAAATATCCAAATTTAAAAGAGCTACGTGGCTGCGTTCAAAATATGTATTTTCTACCTCCTGTTTCGAAGATGTGCTGTCTGGGTACTGTAATGTTTTCAAACGTAAACCCATATAATGTTATCTTTCCTAATAAGCGTTTTTTATGATTTATAAACCTAACTCTGGGATGGGTAATGTATTTTATCACTGTCCGTCTGAAAAAAAAAAGTTAGTGCATGTAGTCTTACACGCGTGATGGCAGCATTTGTGTATCGCGCGAAGCGTGTTTAGTGTTCGGCTTTCTGCCTCTCCCTTCTCGCTATCCTTTTGTCCATCAGTCTTTTGATTTTGGTAACATAGTGTAGAAAAAGACATGAATGGAATTTAAAATTTAGGTCAACTTGCATATTTCAAGGTTTTTCTTAGAAAGGCAGCACATTTTATTGTGTGTTTGGGAAACGCGTGTATGTTGCAGAAGGCCTTTAATATCAATGTGAAACGTTACAATTTGCATACGCAGTAGAAAACAAGGGGATTTCGAGTACAGTCATTGTGACAGCACTGTTCTTTACCATTCTTCTTCCTTTATTTATTATATGTATTTATTAGGCTTTATATTTACTTGATAATTTATATATGTGGATTAGGATATTCCACGACAGTAACCAAGAACTACTTATTCGGAGTAACCAGGAGGACATGCACACCATCATAGCTGGCAGACGCTGGAGTTGGGTTGGCCATGTCCTCAGAAGTGACCCTGATACCATCGCAAGAACAGCTATGCTATGGACTCCCGAGGGAAAGCAAAAGAGAGGCCGACCAAAAACAACTTGGCGGAGAACTGTGGAAGCTGAGATGCAAAGAATGAACCACAGTTGGGGCACTGTACGAAGGATGGCCGCCGACCGAGCAAAGTGGAATCAATTTGTTGCTGCCCTACAAGACGCCACCAGGCGTGATGGCCGCTGACTGCTTTGACGGTTGGCGGTTATGGATCAAAGAAGAAAGAATAAGAATATATACATAATGGAGATAGGGGCTGTTACTGCAGTAACCAGGGTAGTTATTGTGTCACACTCTCAGTCCATGCTTTTAAAGGTTCAAAATGGATGTCTGTTGCATGAATAGAAAACATTTATAGAGGCCTTGAATCTTCAGAAGCTGGTGTGAATATACTGTACAAGTTATTCAAGTGTAAGCCATGGCAATAAGAGTGCTGACAGACTAGCTTCACATGCACTTATAGTGGGGACACTGGTCCTGCACAAGGGAGAGATACTGAGGACAGTTAATGATCATCTGTTAGAAAACAACACTGCAATAGATGAATCAACAAGGCTAAGATAGCTGGAATGTGGCACCAAACCTAAGACTAGTAGGTATGATGTATGAGAGGATGCATCCGACATGTATACAATTAGGGTGCTACAGTACAGTAAGCATTCATACACTTCAACATTTGCTGAGGAAGACTTAGCACCAATGGGTGTGCCTGGATTGCAATGATGTTGATCCTTAACAACAATCAAATAATTATCAGGAAATTGTGCTATGTGTTTGTTGCTACATTTTGCTAACATATTTTAACTAAACAAAAAAGATATGCAATACATTATTTATCTTTGCTCATTATTTTTATTATTACAGGTGTTTATTCTTGTCACCTGTGCAACACTCATTTCTTCCAACTTGATGTCCTGGATGAGCATATGAAAGCAGTACACAAAGATGGATTCTGGAAGTTTGGTAATAAATGCAGTGATCTTCAGAATGTGTTACCACAGGACAGTGGAAATAACATGAATAAAGCAGTGAATAAGATTGGAGATGCCACTTTTACTGATGTAGCAAGAGAAGATAGCATTAACCTGAGAATCGCTCATAATAAAGCATCAGTGAACCTCATCAACAGTCAGGAAAAGACTGCTAAAATGTTTGACAACCTACACAGTAATACATCGGTTTGTAAAAATCAAGTCTGTAACATAAATTGTAGTAAACCATTTTCTGCCAGTGAGATAAATGTTCAACTTTGTGTGAGTGACAGAGCTGTTGATACATGCAGTGATTTAAGCACTCAGTCTCACATGAAACTAAAAGAAAGTAAGTCCTACAAGTGTGATATTTGTAGTGTATTATTCACTGTAAAAAATAGCCTACAACAACATAAAAGAATACATACAGAAGAGAAGCCTTTCAAGTGTGATGTTTGTGGAGAAGCATTTACTCAGACAGGCAAACTACAAAGTCATAAGACAATACATACAGGAAATAAACCTTACAAGTGTGATGTCTGTGATGCAGCATTTACTCAGAGCAGTAATCTACAAAAACATAAAAGAAAACATACAGAAGAGAAGCCTTACAAGTGTAATGTTTGTGGAGCAACATTTACTCAGAAAGGTAAGCTACAAAGTCATAAAAGAATACATGCAGGAGAGAAGCCTTACAAGTGTGATGTTTGTGGAGCAGCATTTACTCAGAGCAGTAATCTACAAAAACATAAAAGAATACATACAGGAGAGAAGCCTTACAAGTGTGCTGTTTGTGGAGCAGCATTTACTCAGATTGGTAGTCTACAAGGACATAAAAGAATACATACAGGAGAGAAGCCTTACAAGTGTGATGTTTGTGGAGCAGCATTTGCTCTGAGCTGTACTCTACAAAAACATAAAAGAATACATACAGGAAATAAGTCTTACAAGTGTGATGTTTGTGGAGCAGCATTTACTCAGACAAGTAACCTAGAAAGTCATAAAAGAAAACATACAGGAAATAAACCTGACAAATGTTTTATCTGCGATGCAGCATTGTTAAGTCGAGATATATTCAAGGGGAGTTTAGCGTTTAAATACTTGTAGGTACAGGCAGGATTTTTGTTGTCTCCTTTGAGTAGCTGCTAGTTTGTTTTTTAAACAATATGATAGAGAATTTGCTCGAATGTTCTAGATGAGTTCAGCTCACGTCTCAGCGGCGTGTTTGCGCAGGAATAAATTTTTGACTGAGCTGTTATTTGAGCGGGTGTATTTTTGGGGACAGTCGACATGCTGAGAGAGCTCTGAGTAGGGGTTGATGATGATTGTCAGTGTGTCCCCATATAGAGAAGAGTTTTTGGTGATAGGAATTTTGATACTTCCTAAGATTTCATAAAGCCATGGATATGAGGCTTAATTATGTGCTGCAGAACGTACGTTGTTAAAGATTTTCAGGCCAGGGATTGTAGACCATTATATGTTCATATCTCCGATGAGGGATTTTTTTGAAGTTTGACAGATTATTATAGGAAATGTGTTTTCTCCCATGAGTTGTGTTATTACAGGCCTTGGAGCATGTTGATTCAGACTATATAGATATTATTGTATACTGCGACATATGGAGTCCCTTTTCTTGTATGGATAATTTGGCCATGAAGTTTATGATTATGAGCTGCCATACTTATGCAGCTGTTGTGCTTGGGATTTTTGTACTATGTACTTAACTACCTACGGATTTGGTGCTTATGTGATGGGTCATGTTTTTGCTGTGAACTGTAACCTATTGACAGTGTGTTATTGATGATGTCATCGTTTGTTGTGGCGTAATAAACAGTGTAGAACGTACTTGGAGTTTCAATGTTCCTGGCTCCTATATGTGCATCGGTGTGTGTGATTGTTATTGACTTACACTAGTACTACATGGCATTCGTGTTCATTGATGTCTATACACCCACACACCTGTCTGCCACCTGTAAGCTCGACATATGCTGATTGCCTTTATCAGCGCACAATAATATTAACATTTGTTTACAACCACCATTAACATTTGTCTTCCTGAACCAGTTACCTACGTAGCGGTAACATAAGTGATGGTCTGTGTGGCCTGCTGATGCGTTAAAAAAATAAACTGCAACATAAGTGGTGGCCAGTGTGGGGACTGCTCATGTCGCAGTATACAATAATCATTGCGATTTATTTCAATATTGTACTTTTTGAAAAGAAATATGAAGACATGAGAGAATGTATTTTTTTTTTACATTGTAATATTTTTTCTTTGGCCGGCGCTTGATTGTGCGCTAGGGGTAACTGTGTATGATATTAGTACATTAAGAAGATGTTTTTTCTGAGGTTGTGATGTATTTTTTCCTCACTTTTTAACTGCAACAAGCATTTACTAAGAATGGTAGTCTACAAAAACATAAAAGAATTCATACAGGAGAAAAGCCTTACAAGTGTGAGGTTTGTGGTGCAGCATTTACAGTGAGCAGTAGTCTACAAACTCATAATAGAATACATACAGGAGAGAAGCCTTATGTGTGATGTGTGGAGCAGCATTTACTCAGAGTGGTAATCTACAAACACATAAAAGAGTACTGTTAAAGTCATGTTTTGTATTTTTTGGTCAAGGGGAGGTTAACATTAAAATGCTAGTATGTACAGGCAGTATTGTTGTTATCTCCCTTGAGTTGCCATTCACTAATCTTCGCGAATATTCTAGATCAGAATGGCCTAGAACGTGAGTGAATAATAGGCAGATCACGTGAGGATTTTGGCGCGGAGATGAATTTGTACTGAGTTTTTGGAGTGGGGGATTTTGTCAGTCAGTCAACTTTCAGAGATAGCTCTGATAAGGAGCTGATGTTTTATCGTCAGTGTGTCCTGAGTATATTATATCTGGCGGTAAAAGGATATTTGAGATTTTCTTGAGTATTTTCAAAAAGCCATGGATTTGAGGGCTTAGTTTTTGTGTACCGCAGAACGTTCATTATTGGTGAATTTTCAGGCCAATGGATAGGCCAGTACAAATGTATAACTTCGATGGGGATAATTTTTGAAGTTTCGACAGAGTATTTTTGGGAAGGTGTTTTCTCCCATGAGGCTGCGACATATGCAGTTCCCCTTTGTATAGACAATTTGATCATGATGTTTATGATGTCGAGCTGCTCTGCTCTGCAACCTTTATGCTCGAGATTGTTTTGTATACCAATACTGATGCCAGATGATTTATTAGGAACTGTTTCTTCATGAATATATATACTTTTGGATAAGGCACTTATTTACCGTACCATGAACTGTACTCGTGACAGTGTATTGTTTATGATGTGCCTATGTACTGTATTACCAGGATGTTTATGTTTGATGTGTTGCTTGTACCAGAAAATAAACAGTGTATAGATAATCCAGCTGTTGCTACATTTCCTTAGCTTGATGTTTACTAGAGTTTGCAGTGTTACCTGTTCCAGTTCTCGTACACTGTGATGAAGTGGACTGAGATTCTGTCTTTCAAATGGCCCATGTCTTTTCCTCCTTGCATTTTGTTCACTTTTTCTAGGAGGGATTACAGGTAATCCTTCCCCATGTTTCATCTCCTTCTATTATTTACGTTTTTCAGAGTGAGATCACGATGGAGTTTTATCTCATCTGCTTTATGTTTCTTCTTTATGGAGTTTAGAGTTGGTGTATAGGCAATTGTCGCAGTATTATTCTAAAGGAAAGATTATAGAGCCTAGATCAGAGTTGCACCAGTTTTAGTCTTTTTAAAGATTTGCGTGGCCATAGACGTATTTTTCGGGAATTAAATATATTTCGGCCATTTTTGCTTCAATTGGCAGTAGATGGCAGAGCTTAATCCCGTTTCTTTGTCTAAAGGGGTTAGCAGTAACCGGTTGCATCAGAATTGTTTATGATCATTGATTGGCCGAGAGCTAACAGCATTTTAAATCATTGGGTTAGAATCAAAACCACACATATGATGTCAGGAGGTCAGCGTGCTTTTATACGAATATAAATATGCTCATATTTCATATTCGCGTTCTCTTAATTGTAATCACCAGCTGCGTACCAGAAACAAGTCGGTTCGCCTGCAGTGGGAATTCAAATTTGGTAAGCATAATTGTAGCGTGGTACTTTATTTAATTTTTCTAGACCTAGGATGATAGTTAAGTTTCTATGGAAGTTAATTTTAAATTAAATTCGTAATGCCAGAGCCATCAAATACTATTTAAGAGGGTCATATAAATTCCTTATTGAAGGAATAAAGGTATTTAAGATGGTTAAAAAGTTGAGAGGTTACGGGCATGTTTTGTACTATTTCACAGCAGGTCTGTAGAGAAACCCGCATCTGCGAATTATATTTATTTACAGAATGGCGAGAGCATGGGTATTTGTGATTTTATTGAGAGTGTAATGCTGCTAGTTATTTATATGGTTACACATCTATCTGTGGACGGGAGTGAAAGAGGCGTAATTTGTAAGCACGTGGGTGCATTGGTTACTGAATATTTATTCGAGACGATGTTAAGAGGGGTGAGGGGGAGAGGAGCACGTGGGTGCTATCATTTAATGAATATTTATGCAGGAGCACGTGGTGGTAAGATTGTAGCGCGTGGTTGAACTACGGGGTTTTCAATTGATAACCTGGAGTTATGTATAACTTTTGACGGCATGTAGATGCTAGCGTAAAAAGGATATGATAAGGCGTTTTGTGGTGATGGGTAGTGTTTTGGTTTCATAAGGTTATACTGGACACGTAAATGAAGGGTCAACTCGCCCCAACACAGTACTGACATCGAGTGAGAATGTAGATGTAAAGGACGCGAATGTGTGTACAGTTCTGTTGAGTTGACAAGTCACTCACTCAATCATAAGCAGAAGTCAATAAAGGGTAGACTGCTGATGACGTTTCATACATTTAATAATGGACGTACACTTTGACATCACGATTACAGTCATTCGAACAGGTTGGCACAAAAATCATTGTATACTTGAAAAAATGGGTGACAATATCAGATGTGCATTTATGTGGCATGACAATATAATGGAACGATAGTAGGCAAACACTCAATATTCTGGTTGTCTATCTTCTCATGCTTCAACTGACTAATCGCGTCAGTTAAGGTGGATACATAAACATCAACAATGGTTCACTGTCAGAACCTTCTCCTGGCTAAGTTTCTCAAGCCGTAAATTCATCCAATGTTTATAGCAATAATGTTATACCCCAGTAGTGGGTTTTCATAATATGTAGATCTCTGTACCATCGTCAGATAATAAGACCTTTTCTGTTCTCCACTCATGATCCGCTTCCAATGGCTTGAATCCAAGATGGCTCTCCTCCGTGAGTTTCGCTCATCCAGGATGAAAAATTATGAAGCAGAATTAATTCGTAATTCGTACATAAATGTCCTCATTGGGCTTCTATACATATCTGCTATCCATAAGGCTGGTTACATCAAATAATCTAGTGCTGCTAGATACCATGTCATGTTCATCTGTAATCAACAATCCTAGATGCACGATAATACGTCTCTCATCTAGGCTTAGCAAAAAAGTTCAGCAAAAAAAGTTCTGGTTTTACCTGGCTTTAGGAAAACACATACAAGCGAATAACGCACGCCATTCCTAGGCATTAACAATGGACATTAGGAGAATCTCTAATAATAGTCATACAGAGAAACAATCTCCTTCCTAGAATAACTCACAGAGATCAAATCAAACTTTCTAATCGACCAGCCATAGCAGCGACGACATGACAGCCTTCTCTGTCCACACACAGAATTGACGCATGCGCAGACAAGCCTTTCACCCCAGAGTTCAGCTCACAAAATAGTCCAACATAGAAATACAAAGATACAAAGATATAAGACCGAATCACCTTAAATAGTCAAGGAATAAATATAAATTCGGGCCTACCATCACAACGAGATCTATCAAAATTCTTATCTCTGTTGAGCCCATTGCTCTTATTTGAACTCCCGTTAACATAGTTATGATTGTTATTTCTCTTCTGAACAAATATCTATTTGATGGTTTTGGTTGTCCTGGAGACCAATTATCACAATGTTGATAACCTTTATGAAAGTTCTTATAGTCACTAGGACCAAAATGTTGAGGACAATTAAATTGCCTCCAGTTCTTTGAAGAAGAACTATTATCATATGGATGCATTTGGTAATGTCCACAATCACGATAATCTCTCTTATCAAAATTGCTTTTATTTTTCCCTGTGTCACTGTGCTTAATAGGTACATCGTACTGTCTGAGCTGAGTACGATGGGTACTAACAGATTTGTTTTCTTTTACCAACTTATCAGGAATCTGAAAATTCGATGCACGGTTTCCCTGAGGAATCTTATCATGACACTTATCAAAGTCCTCACCGTGATCCAAACTTAAATTACCTTTGTTGGCCTGATGCCAACTCCCATTAGAGGCAGTATCGTTATTCCGTGGGAAACCATATTTTCCATGAAAAGATTTGTTCACATATTGCTTAGTGTTACTGTTAGCATCGAGTGTCTGTTGCTGGCTCTTTGCATTCGTAACATGTTGACCCTCATGTTTATGTTTCAGTCTATCCACCTTAGTAGTAGATAACATGTTATTGTACAAAACAATATCTAATAAACTGTCAACTCTCTTACAAAGTTTTGTAACTTCCACCTCTGCCATAGCTTTCTCTCTAGTAACAGCTTTGTATATTCTTTCGTTGGTTTTAATTTTTCTGTCATAATCCAACCTTATGTCTTGTAACTGAGAAATAAGTGTCTTCTCTTTAGCCATACTATCTTTAAGATCTTTTCTCAACTTTATCGTCTGAGATGTAGCTTCTAAAACCTTAGCCTTTTCTTGAACAAGTTCAAGTTTGAGTGCTTCCATAGCACTATGATGAGTAGTCATAAGTTCATCAACTTTCTCATCCTTTACCTTATTCGCTCTCTAGTTGTAGTGACTGCATCTCAACCCTTAATTTCTCATTGTCCATTTTGACTTGTTTCAAGTCCCCGGTGCAAGCATTTTCTTTACAATACTGCTCGTATTGAGCCAAGCTCATATCACTTTCTAACCACTGTTCATATTTAGAAAAACTCATCTCATCTTCAAATTCCTTTTTCTCCTTCATTTGAGATTGTTTTAATTTCTTCTCATGAGGAAGAGCTAATGTTTATATAATTTTCCACAGTAGTTTTAAATCAAGCGTGGAAGAGCTCACCTTATCTACTTGATTATCCAACATCTCTTTTAATGAGGTCACTTCATTCTCTAACTCTTTCTTCTGACTAAGAGAAGAGTCATAGACTTTCTTATTATCTTCTATCAACATCATCATTTTATCCTTTAATATTGTATTTTCAGAATTCATTGCTGAAAACTTATCAGTAAGAGCGTTCTTATCACTTTGAAGCTCCTTTATAGTTTCTTCCAGTTTCACAGCTAAGAGTTTACCTAGAATGTTTTTTCTCTTCTCTTTATGTTCAGCCTCATTCTTGTAATCTTTTTTCTTCATGTTGCCTTTTTCTCTCCTCAGCCTTCAGTTTATCTATTTCAAATTTTTGTGCTTTGTCATATTGACTGTTAGCATACTCTTCCAACATATCACCAGTCTTGCCTAGGGATTTCCCTAACTCAATAAAGTGATCTAAAGTCCACATAATGTCTAACAATATGTGACTAGTTACCTGAAAAAGTCAATGAAATTTATTCCACCGTGAATGAAAGCAAGTTTTAATAAACTTGAATAATCAGCTCCCTTTATCCCAATCTCTTTGGGAGACAAGCCTTTAATAAGGTCTTGTATACTCACTTGTTTTTTTTTTTTTTTTTTTTTTTTTTTTTTTTTTTTTTTTTGCGTACGCCCGCTAATACTCGAGGCGAAATCTCAGGTTATTACTATGTCTAACCTGACATTGATTTTACGTGAGTATCCCTTTTTACTTGTACAGAGACAGGTGTCCCTCGCCATTCAGGCAAATACTCTCCAATTTCGGAGGTACCCATTGCAGCTGGGTCGGCTCAGGAGCCGCTAATCTTTGGTCGACAACACTCCTTCAAATGTCCTCGCCAGGTCTCGAGTTAATCCAGTCCAATTCCCGGCCGACAAAAAATCCTCAAATGCCGTCGCCCGGGTTTGATCCTGAATCACCCGGTCGCCAGAGCGGTGTTGTAACCACTACGCTAGCGCGGCTCCCTACTCACTTGTATAATAATAATAATAATAATAAACTACCAGTTTATTCTATACTACAAGTGCACTTCATATAGTGTATGATCAAATATACCTTATAGCATATGTCAACCAACAACATAAACAAAGGACAAACAAGAAAGACAACATGAAAACATTCGCAGAAATCAAATAAGTTAAATAGGAAAACTGAAGAAAATAATCACAGAACCTGTGATGACAACCGCGAGGAAATAAACAACACAAATGACGTCACAGTGTATAAATATCAAGTTGTACAGAACTAAATGACAGGAAAGATGAGACCTACAAATACAAACAAATCAAAACAAAACTAAAGAACAGAAAAAATATTACAAAAACAACGAAGAAAAACAACACGTAGTCACAACTAACAACAATAGCAACAAATTGTCGCTAGCAAATTTTCTATTAAGAAAATTCGCGCCTATAGAACACTAATATAAGCATTCTATTACGTGGGAAATCTTATATTAGCCACCTTACACAACCGCCCACGGACATATACACAACACTATAACATGTAACACTTAAACATAAATATATATGTCATATAATGTAATGTAATGTAATGGAATGTGTTGCACAGAAGGCTCAGATGTTATCACACAATAGTATTATAATTAACAATAATCATTCTGGCTTTAACTGTTACAATGTTCAATATAGAGCAGAACACCAGAAGCTCCACCGTTGAAATATAAGCACTTCTCGCTAACACAGTTAATTCTTGCCACTAAACCTGCTGTGTAATGCTGTCTGTTGTATCAGAAATGTCAACAAGCGCTGACCTAGATACTGCCTCTGCTCTGACAGGTCAGGTCACGTAACAAAACTGCTTACTTACTGACATCGACTGTAACTTGTACTGCTGATGTTTACGTGTGTCGTATGCGGCCACAGGAAACGATCTGGTATCAGTAGCTGACTTCTGGCAATGTCCACTGTGCAGGTTAGACCCAGAAATCTGGACTACCACATTGATAAATGGATATCAATGGCGTTTCCCATAATTTAATTGGACGTAGAGTTCGGTCATCATTATTACAGTCATTCGAACAGGTTGGCACAAAAATCATCGTATACTTGAAAAAATGGGTGACAATATCAGATGTGCATTTATGTGGCATGACAATATAATGGAACGATAGTAGGCAAACACTCAATATTCTGGTTGTCTATCGTCTCATGCTTCAACTGACTAATCGCATCAGTTAAGGTGGATACATAAACATCAACAATGGTTCACTGTCAGAACCTTCTCCTGGCTAAGTTTCTCAAGCCGTAAATTCATCCAATGTTTATTAGCAATAATGTTATACCCCAGTAGTGGGTTTTCATAATATGTAGATCTCTGTACCATCTTTCAGATAATAAGACCTTTTCTGTTCTCCGACAATGATCCGCTTACAATGGCGGGAATCCAAGATGGCTCTCCTCCGTGAGTTTCGCTCATCCAGGATGAAAAATTATGAAGTAGAATTAATTCGTAATTTGTACATAAATGTCCTCATTGGGCTTCTATACATATCTGCTATCCATAAGGCTGGTTACATCAAATAATCTAGTGCTGCTAGATACCATGTCATGTTCATCAGTAATCAACAGTCCTAGATGCACGATAATACGTCTCTCATCTAGGCTTAGCAAAAAAGTTCAGCAAAAAATGTTCTGGTTTTACCTGGCTTTAGGAAAACACATACAAGCGAATAACGCACGCCATTCCTAGGCGTTAACAATGGACATTAGGAGAATCTCTGATAATACAGTCATACAGAGAAACAATCTCCTTCCTAGAATAACTCATCATCATGTGACATATTCTTTCCAGAACGTTGTCTCCATTACAGCTGCTCTGAACGCATCACGATTCTGGGCAAGTCGACCTGCATCAGCCAAAGACAAGTTCAGACTCTCTGTGATGTCCTGGGTCCACCGTCGTCTAGGTCGACCCCTTCCCCTTTTTCCAGGGACCATGCCTTCCATCACTGTTTTTTCCAGACTATTATGTCTTTTTATATGACCGAAAAATTTCAGCTTCCTTATTGCGATGGTATTTAGGAGCCAATGTTCCTGTACGTTTAGTGAGTGCAGTACTTCTCTGTTGGTCTTTTTTTCTGTCCAGGGTATTCTCAACATCCTTCTGTAGCATTTCATTTCGAATGATGTAATCTTTTTTGCAACTGTTTTATTGAGTGTCCAAGTCTCGCAGCCGTATGTTGCTACTGGGAATATACATGCTCTGATCAGTTGTAACTTTGTTTCTTTGCTTGTGCCTTGCCATAGGTTTTTCATCTGTATTAGCTTATGTGAAGCAATTGCAAGTCTTCTTTTAATTTCTACTGCACAGTCGCCAGAGCTGTTAATGATTGATCCTAAGTATTCGAATTCATTGACACTTTCCAGTTCTTCGTTATCAATTTCAATTTCTGGTTTGGTCTTTACTTTGTCTGTTGTCAATACTTTGGTCTTCGTGGTAGAATAACTCACAGAGATCAAATCAAACTTTCTAATCGACCAGCCATAGCAGCGATGGCATGACAGCCTTCTCTGTCCACACACAGAATCGACGCATGCGCAGACAAGCCTTTCACCCCAGAGTTCAGCTCACAAAATAGTCCGACATAGAAATACAAAGATATAAGACCGAATCACCTTATATAGTCAAGGAATAAATATAAATTCGGGCCATAAACATTTTAAGCAAGACCAATCTGTTTCTGGTCATACCAGATGCACAATGATGAAAATCTATTATTCATACGCCAGATTGTGACACAAGAACAGATAACCCATAGAACCGAATACAACATCGAACAATCAGGGTTCTGTCTCTTAGACTGAGAATCATTGATTCATAAATAAATAGTTTTCATCAGACAAATAGCTATACATTACATTTGTATACCTACCAACAGTAATCTGTGCGTCACAAAAGAATATGTGCGCAACAGGGTATTATGTATTGTGGTTCTGAGTATTCAGAAGACGGAGATGGTATTATTTCTGTTAAGGGAATAATATTTTATTTCATTTTGAGGTGATTAATAATACTGTACTGGAATGTAATGATTTCTAGAGTGAGGTCTAGTTATTGGTGGTAAACATTGCTGCAGGTAGTGTCAGCGTAAGAAGTAGGCCACAGTACGTCTGCCCAGATAGGGCCAGTGAAATATTGTTGTTGCTCGGACTTAGTCAGGCAGAACAGACGATCTGGGTCAGCCAATGTTTATTTGGGGCTCAGGTAGAGAAGGAAACAGTAGAGGAGAGGGCTGTGTTGGCATGATTACTTGTATGGTGGTACCTAATGGGAAGAGAGTAGGGGAGTTACGTGTTGAAGACTTGGGGACTTGAAGGGTAAAAGTCAGGGAGTTTTGTGTTATTAGAAATGTATTATTACTGTGTGTTTAGCGGTTGCATTTTTTCTGTCTAAACAGCAGGTATCGTGGCGCAGTGGGAGGAGCGAAAGTGCCAACCACTTTCCCCACGGCGAGAGGTTGCATCTCAGATAGAGCAGGGTTTGAGATATTTGCCAGAGGCGGATGAATTATAGAGAACCCGTTTTTCCCAGGCAGGGGAAGACATTTCTCGAGTGGAATAGGATTTGTTGGATAAATCCTGAGCGCTGAGCTCATTCTGTTACACACGCAGATTTGGCATGCTGCCAGCGTTGTCGTAATTATTTCACTTCGTCCTGGCCATAATAACGCTGAAGGCCTGACCCCACGAAGGCCTGACCCCAGAGGAGGGAGTGGGCAGGTAAATCTAGAGTGATAGGAGAAACCAGCTACAGGTCCAGTTCAGAATTCATTGGGGTTCTTTTTAAACCTTAGTCATCAATTTTCATAAATTGTGGAGAGAGATAGGGTGAACATACTCTCTACAGAAGTCAGCGCAGATAGTCAGAGCTGATACAGTTTTGTTCCAAGTATAGCAGATAGACAGAACTAAGCGCAAAGTTTCATGAAAAGCATAGCAGAGGTCAGCTGCTGAAGTTTTAGACGAGTTAGTTGTGTAGCAGTGTTCAGGAGATTTCAGGATAGTCTGTGTAGAAATGAAGTCTGTGCAGAGTTGATGTAGACACTTTGTAGTCGGTCCAGCTGACTGTGTACTTAGAATTAGAACTTAGAACAGCTAGTTTGGAGTGGAGGCTCGACATCTGAGACCCCACCAAATGCAGTATTGTTTATTTCATTTAATCTTTTCTTCTTTCTCCATACAGGTAAAACTTGTGGGTGAAGGGTTGGGTTTTGATGATACATCATTTGTAATTTTGCCTGAATTTGTTTTCTAGGAGTGCTTACACTGCATTTTTTTAATCAATTGACATGTATATGAGTTTTGTTTATAGGTGTAAATAAAACTTGTACATTATAGCTGGAATCAGTCATTTCATTTATGTACAGTAGCTATCTGTTGTCTGTATCATGGTGTATGTGAATCTTGATTGAACCTTATCCTCTTAGGGTAGTTAGAGGTGGTCGAGGCCATAGCAATTTAGACGTCCGGAGTGGCAAGGAAGAGTCAACTTCGGTTCTCAACCTCGGAGCCAATGATCTTAACTTTCACATTTGCACTGTCATTTTCATCTGAATCTATCTTTTCAGTCTTTCTTCTCACTAGGGTCTTGTCACTATATGTAGACAGTCTCTGGCCTAAAAAACCATTTTGTGACAAAGTGGGTGGCGTTCGTCCAGTGGATTATTCTGTTGAGATCAATTCTGTGATCTACATTCATAGATTGTCTCTGTAGGAAGTTCTGAAAAATAGATTTCTTAAAAATCCCCTAGACTGAGCTATATTAAGACAGATCCAGCCATAAGTTTTTTCCACAGGTTACAGTCAGTTTATATTGTAGTTGTAGTAAGGTTGTTTATGACTTAGAGGTAATTGATGACTAATTGAATTTTTTTTTCTTAACAGGAAAGTAAATTCGGGTTTTGGATAGCTGGATAACTATAACTTTTTTTTAGGTAGTTAGTAGTCAGACTTGGTGCTAGTCTGAGTGTGGGTTTTTGTGACAGCATATTCCTAGCAGGTAACAGGTAGTTCCTTCCTTTTGTTCTTCTTTCTGTATTCTTGAGACTACGGCAGTTTGCAAGTAAGATGGCAGATATGGCCAAGTTATGAGCTGCCTGGCATGCGGCTGCTGAGGACATGGGTATGGACAAAGAGGAAACTAAGGCCTACATGTTGAGGGAGAAGGATAGGCACGACCAGAAAGAGATGGAACTTAGGAAAATGGAAGCACAGGAGAGGGAGAAGGCCGCAGAGAGGGAAGCACAGGAGAGGGAGAATGCTGCAGAGAGGGAAGCACAGGAGAAGGCAGCAGAGAGACAGCATGAACTTGCCATGCATTCTCTGGAACTGCAGCATAGATCTTTGGAGGGCAAATCGGCTAATGGAGATTCCCCCAGAGCAGCGGTGGCAGACACCTCAGGAAATGGAGGCCCCCGGATGGCAGCCATGAATTTTCTGATGGACTCTTTTCCTAACGGAAATGAGAAAACTGAGGTATTTTTGGAAAAATTTGAAAGCATGGCAAAGGCATACGGGCTGGATGATAGTCTTTGGTGTCTTAAATTATCTCAATCACTAAGAGGACATGCGTATGATGTCTATAGCAAGATGTTAGTAGATGACCAAAATAACTTTGAGGCTCTGCGTAATGCTCTGTTACAGCAGTTTCAGTGGACTCCTCGGAAGTGCCAAACAATGTTTTGGGAGAGTCGTCTGGAAAAAGGAGAAATTTTTCCCCAGATCGCAGAGAGGCTGAGGAATTACCTCACTCGTTGGAGGAAATTGTCGGGTCTGCCAAAAACTTTTAAAGGACTCGAAGAGCTTGTCATGTGCGAACAAATTAAGGCAAACATGTCCCCAGACTTAAGGAAGTACCTGGCGGAGCAGGGCGCCTAGCAACTGGACCAGATAATTCTATTTGCTGAAAGGTTCCAGTCGGCACAGGCCGAAGTACTGGGCCAGAACCAGAAACACCCTGACCTGCCAGCCCTAGACAGAGGATCATCTTCATCGCATTCGCCTTCCTCTTCAGCTCACCATCAGCAAGGGCCGTCTCACAAGGAGCCCCCTCCCAGTCATACCATGCGCTCCCAGCCGCCTAACAGAACACAGGAGCCGACTTCTCAGGAACCAGGGAGATAATGAGAGATATTGTAGGTTCTGTCGGACTACCTCTCATTGGACAACATGGTGCCCAAACAAACAACCCGCTCATCAGGTGGCTTGTTTAAGGCCTGTGAGGGTGAAACAAGGGAAGAAGTGGAAACCCTTCCAGTCAGAGAAGTTCTCCAACAGTGGACCAGCCGAAGTGAACGGGACTGAAACTACATGCTTATTTGACAGCGGGCTTACATACCCCAGCATAGTCGCCCGACATCTGGTGAAGCCCTGGCAGATGACCAGAGAAAAAGTGAATAGTGGTGGAGTTTTAAGGAAAGGGACCTCACAGTGCTTTCCGGTAGCCAATATTAAAGTGAAGTGTAAGTTTGTGTCTGGCACCATCAAGGCAGCTGTGATGGAGTAGCCAGCCTATGACTTCATTCTCGGCAACCCATATTTAGTTTTTGGGAACCCGCCCACACCGATCCTTGCTGATGCAAGGGGGCCTACTGCAGGCCAAATAAGTGAAAAAGAGAACCCCTAATTCACAGAGCCCCGAGCGAGCTCGAACAGCCCTGTCGTGCTAAGGAGAGGTTAGAAGCCTCTCATGACAGTGGTATGTTATATGCAGAGGCGAATTCGTCTGTCAACCCTGTGCAGCCTAACGGACAAACAGTGGTGACGCCTCTGATTCGGGAAGTACACTCTTTGTTGTCGGGAATTAGGCACCCGATGGTATTAGTTCCCTCAAGTGAGGAACATACTGACAAGAGCAGTATTATTACACATATGTCCACGACACCAGCGCCATCTTCCATAGGCACTAGATAGCCAGTCCTGATCGAACAAATAGTTTCCTACCAACCAACCCTGGAGCCCCCATCCGACTACCATAGCCACTTTACTCAACGGAGGAAGGACAGGGATCTG
>JAMPIV010000314.1:0-53812 GCA_024509875.1 Oreohelix idahoensis | reverse complement strand
GTGGGGGGGGGGAAGGTGGTAGGGAGGTATTTGTTGTGGGGTTTAGGTAGATTTGTGGAGTGGTTTGGTTATTTGGTGTGAATTTTGTTTGTGTGGTGGGGGGATGTATTATAATTTTTGATGTTGAGAGATGGGGATGTGGGGTTTAATAATGGGGTAGGTTTTGGAAAATGGGTTTGAAGTGGGGTGGGGGTGTTGATTGGTTTGGTTGGAGTTTATAGTGGTGGAGGGAGTATTTTGTAGTGAGGGGGGGGGGGGGTTTAGGTGGTGGGGTAGGGGGGGATTTAGAGGGGGGTTTATGGATAGTGGGGGGGGTGTAAAAATTGTGTGGATTGGTGGTGAGGATGGGATAATAATATGTGGGATTTGTTTTAGGTAGTTTGATTATGGGAGGGGTGTGAATGGGATGTGGGGGAGTTTGTTTTGAAGGGGTATGAGGATGTGAGGTTTTGGGGGATATTGGATGTGGAATGGATTGTAATTAGGTGGTGGTTTTAATGAATTGTGGTAAGCTTGAAATATTTGATATCTTTTTAATGAAAATTGAATGTAAATTGATAATTTATGTCTGTTTATGTGTGTGGTTCAGTAGCGAACATGAGGCAAAGCCTATATAGTGCTCCAACCTGAACAGAAGGTGTCGGAGGAAAGTAAAACTACATGGAATTGCCAAACAGTACACTGACACCTATCTTATTGACTAGAAAGAAATAATGCTGGAATTGCAGAGGCGTAGTAACCATTAGGGAGGAGTATACTGGTGTCAATTGTTTCAGATGAAGATAGCAGTTGGCCTACCGCTCTGAACTCAGTGTTTGTTATGTATTGTGTTCAGTCTGGAAATAGATTATAAATTAGTTATGAAGTAGGAGGTACAACCTTCTTGTTTCAGGGACTGTGGTCCTAAAGTTATTGAGCAGCACCTGGTCTGAGCTTTGCTGAATCTGGAGGCTGACAGCATACTCCTGGGTCCAGATAGCGACTAGTGAGGTGTCTCCAGAACACAGGGGAGCAATCGAGCAGAGGAGTCTTTTCCTGCCACCATCACGAAAGTTAAGCCTCTGTGGCCAGTGGAGCTCAACATTATGTGTCCCCTCAAAAATTGACATTTTAGTAAAAAAGAGGGACAATACCTTGTTTAAATTGACAGGAACTGTGAACTTTTCCCCCATACTATTTCCCAGATAAACAAACACTTGAAGTCGTGATGACAAATAACAACATAGCTTGAAAAACAAAACCAGTATTACCTCATAGTACTACTACACAACTGACACACATAGGATAATATTATTAAAATATGTCACTACAAGGTTCATATTTATAAATTATATATATATATATAAATTGTGATTACAATTGATTGTGATTCCTGGTTCACTTTGTAGTTGAATCAGGATATATATTAGTGAAAGTAATTAATACATATATATTTGAAAATTTATCAGTGACTCATTTAAGATAGTCTTATAGAATGTTAAATGTGTGTGAGTGTCACAGTGTTGTCAAGTGTGGTGGAATAAATTAAATTGTTTATCTGTCAGTTGTTGTTGTGACTTACACTTCATCATTTACATAACCCTAGACATTCAACGTAGTCATCACAATATTCCAGAATAATTCTTACTGAGGTATAAATGTGGTAGCAAGTAAGGTTATCTGTAAAACACTACACCTATTAGATACAGATACCTTCACAGCTGATCTCAGTCAATACACTAAGTCCCCTATAAGTATTTATATCATCCCACTTTACCACAAAGATACAATTGATTACGTGGCCACTTGTAAGATCTGCAAAAGGAGAAATATGAAGGTGAACAAATCCCCATTACAAAAAATGCAACCTTCCAACTACCCCATGGAAACTGTCAGTTTAGACATCTCTGGACCATACCCCCTAACACTGTCAGGAAACAGGTACTTGTTGCACATTGTAGACCAGTACTCTGTTTGGCCGGAGAGTTTCCCTATGAAAGAAGTGACTTCTACAACTGTCACCGATTTCTTTTTGCAAGAATTTCTACCTAGACATAGTTGTCCTAGAAAAGTCATCACGGACAATGGAAAACAGTTCGTTGGCAATCCTTTTAAATCAACATTACAAAAGTTAAACATCAAACACACCACAACTAGTTTCTATCGGCCCCAGAGTAACGGAAGAAATGAAAGAATACATTCAACCCTTCATGATATTCTATCCAAACACATCGAAGGCAACGATCAATATTGGGATCTATACATTAACCAGGCCTTAGAAGCAATACGAGTAAACATTAACGACACCAATGGTTTCTCGCCATTTTACCTACTTTACGGCAGGGAGCCGGTATTCCCGATGGACAACCTTCTCCAACCACAATGCAGATATATGGGAGAGGACCCGATAGCAGTCATCCTACAACAAAAGCATGCAGCACATCAAATTGCGAACAAAAATGCAGAAAAAGCTTTCCGGAAGAAACAGCGTACACACAACAAAAACACAAAACTGGAACAGTTTCTCATCGGAGATCTAGTTTACTACAAAAAACACGTTCGACATTCTAAATTTGACGACAAATGGATCGATGGTTTTAAAATCTTAGAACAGCTTACACCAACAAATTTTATCATGTGGCACGAAGAAAGACAGATTAGGACGAAAGCCCACATTTCACAAATCAAGAAAGATAATCATCGTCCTGTTTCCCAGCCTATCCTCACTAACACCAGACCGATTCGCAAAACCACCCTCCTTTGTCCCCCCACGTCATCCTCTACATCGGATGTGTCACATTGCGACGATGAACACTCAAACCGCTCTCTTCACCCCCGCACGATGCTATCGACAGACTATGTAGATGTCGCGACACTTCTACGAGTGAACATGACATCCCTCCGCAGGAGCTACGTGAGAGAATTCAAGCACGAAATCTTCGAGTTCAAGCAGATAATTACCAATCGTTGTCTAGAGATAGCAACACATCGTTTAATGCAGAAAAAATACAACAACAGACTCTACAAGATGCCAACACCCATATAGATACACCACAACCTTCCGATACATAGTTATCACCTGCCTCATTAACGGAACGAAATGCTCCCGTTCCTACTTCCACACAATGAGATGAGTCAGACCTTGATACTGAAAAACACCAAAGTGATAACGATGATGATAACGAGCATACCGACGATAATATGGACATATCCATTCGGTTCGCCTCGAAACGACCCTATGCATCTTCATCCAACGAATCGCTACCACAGACAAAGTTTATACGCCTTCCGCAGGAGCACGTACGTGCAAAGCTGTACACGAAACGGCGAACTAAACCAATGAACATCGCACAGCACAGTGCATCAACTTCGCAACACCCTACCTGTTACACTACATCAACCGTCACTGCTGTAGACACTGAGAAGAAGCACGATAGAAGATTGTCTACGACAGACGCTCTGTACAGGAAACGTTCAACTAAGCGACAGAACATCGCACAGCACAGTGCATCAACTTCGCAACACCCTGCCTGTAACACTACATCAACCGTCACTGCTGTAGACACTAAGAAAGATTACGACAGCAGATTGTCTACGAGAGAAATCGCTATATTAGAGATGGCCTTAGAGATGGCCAAGTTGCTCTAGCTGGGCTACTCTCAAGGGTCCATTTTTTTGTCCGAGTGCGATAGCCAGACTGTCCTGGAGAGACAGGGCTATTTTTAGAGTTAATCCAGTTTGCTCTGGCTGGGTTACCCTAAATGGTTTCATTTTGTGTCCGTGTACGATAGCAGATATGTCCAGGAGAGACTATGCTATATTTTAGAGTTAAACCAGTTTGCTCTGGCTGGGTTACCCTAAATGGTTTCATTTTGTGTCCGTGTACGATAGCAGATATGTCCAGGAGAGACTATGCTATATTTTAGAGTTAATCCAGTTTGCTCTGGCTGGGTTACTCTATATGGTTAAATTTTCCTCGTCCGAGTACGATAGAATTGTCTAGAAGAGAGACATGCTATTTTAGAGTCGGCCGGCGCGCTCTTGCTGGCTGCTCTAAAAAGTTTTTCTATGATGATGCCAGCCACTTTCTACGTCTTCCAATTGATGCTATCAGCGGAGTCATAACCGCCAGTGAAGAGAAAAAATCTGCAGAGGCGCAACTCTATTCAACATGCACAGTTACAGTATTCAAACCATTATATTTTGTATTAGAAGATTTAAATTACATTTAGTTTGGACTTAGAAATATATGTAGTGTTGTGCATTATAAACTTAACCAAACACATGCATGTACTATTTGCCACTAAGGAAGAATCTCAAGGGTTAAGGAAGACATTGTTTGATCTTAAGCTACACTCTCATGATATGAGACAAGCACATCAACCAAAACGGGCGATTTTGCCGTTTGTAAGCAATGGACTACAGTTTTTGTTGGCACTGCACCCCACGACAACTATGACAGTTTATGTCATAATATTAAGACTTTGGCGGAAAACCAAAACATTATTACCCATGTGATTAGCCGGAGCATCACAAATGTTAAACGATATTCAGAGCATTTTTCTCAATTAACATATCTTTTTACTTGTCTAACAGACATATGCCATGGAACGTTTTTATGATTACTCGTACTTCTTATGCATTGCTGACTTTCATTAATATCGCATGAATAACTATGTACCATGTATCATGTCTTTTTAACAATTTACTGTGTTGAGACACACAGATGTTGTACTTCTCCAGTGCAAATTATTTAAGCTATAATGCGTAATTGGAATGTTGACCCACACCTCTTTATTCCCTTTTCCCTACGCACAAACTGTCCAGACATGACCTCAGCGGCACCTCGCTGTGTTTCTCTGTGCCAGGTGCGATCTTCGTTTTCACCGCCTTTATCTTCCCCCGTGTACATTTCCACATACGAGTTCTTCTTTTCTTACCTTTCTCTCACGCCTCGCGTTCATTCATCCATCCAAAACCGGAACTACTTTCTCTACTTCCCCCAGCTATTTCATTGTACTATACCCCCCCCCCCCCCCCTCCCTCTCCCTCAGTTGACACCACATTGTGCCGTCAATGAGAGTTCAAATATCCAGTGTGACCTTTCACCGCTCCCGTTCACACTAGCGGAGATCATGGTCACAGGTAATAAGCTATGGGCAGTTGCCATTCACATGTAAATATTAAGATAGGATTCACTTATTGTCCTGAGTGTTGATTAACACTCGAGTTTTGTTTGGCATGGCCAAACCTTATATGTGTCGACTTTAAATAAAAGTTCAATAAGTTTAACATTAAGTATGTATATTTCATATCATAACTCCATGTTTTTATGTATTATTACTAGCGTGTTAAGTAAAGATTAAATAAGTGTATTAATACATGAATAATTTACATTGCGTATTGCACATTGCTATCCATATCCCATACTGCTTAATGACATAGTGTACAAACAACTAGTATGTGTCCCGCGTTTTACGCAATACAAATCTGCTGGATCTCTCGATTTACGAAATAATTTCTTTTTCCTTTTTTTTTTCTCGGCTCACATGTATACTGAGATCTTGTAATACATTTTTAAGTTAGCTTACAGGTATACTGAGATCTTGAAAAAAAAAATTTGGCTCACATGTATACCATGTTTATTGAATGGAAAGTTTTGGGAGAAGTTGCAAGTCTGGGTTTTCTCCGTTGCTAGAGTGAGTGTCGTGTGAAAAACGTCGAAAAGCTGAGGAAAGCGTGTGCAAATGTAGACGTTTTGGGCCGTGTGAAAAATAAAGCATCGTGTGAAAATTTGCGGGAAGGAAGAGTGGGCTGTATATAAAGAAGAGACGTGGGTGATTGACAGGCTTGTACAGATTTTAGGATTCGTTAGGCGAGAGGATTTTTACAGAACTTCGTCTTTGAGATTATCAAGACAAGTTGTTTTTAACTTGACAAGTTTTGTTCAGGTTTGGCAAGTATTTTTAAGTAGACAAGTTTGTAGTTTACTCTATTGGATATATCATTCCTGTGGATTTATGTTTTCACTTTTGGATACTCACTATTTTTGTGTAAGAAAGACATTAGTACTTCACTATTATGCCAATGACATTGCTGTTCCAAATCACGTTAATAAAGATATATTTTATTTTTCTACATTGCTGAGTTTTCGTTGGAATATTACAGTTGGATACTTTGTCATAACCATTATACGAGATTGCTTTTCACTAACCATAAAAAGGGTACGAACGAACTCTAGGAAGGAAGAATAAAATAAGGTCAAGAATTTCCAACTCAGGCGGACAGACCTGTAACGACTTGAACCTAGAAACGTACAAGAGTTAGCGCACTTCAAAATATTTACCTGCGCTCAACCATTAACTGAACTGACCTGCTCAGCTGACGGACACACACATTCTTTCATTGATGTTGTAACCAGTTCGCTCTAGCGCGGTTACACTAATACAACTTGGTGCCGCGACCTGCGCACAAATAACTGCACTGCCACACCATATAGTTATCACATATACAGAATTGTTGCATTAAATACATTCTATGTAAAACGAATGTGTTACCGGGGCCCATGAGGAGAGGAAAGAGTGGTAACACTGTTCCCTACTATGAATTTCGTAGGGACCGAAGACGCAGCAAGAGAGATGAATGCAGTCAGCGACTCATAGCTTGACTGCTTGCGTCAGTATCAGCGAACCAGAGCTGACCAAAACCCTACTCCACCTCCAAGTGGTGGTCCTGGAAACAGGCTGCATCACTGCAGTCTGACTGAGAGAGTAGGAATCGAAGAGGGAATGCGAACCCGGTCTCCAAAAATGCTGTGCTGAAGTCGGATGTGTCGGCCGAAAGGCGCAAATATCGCAGCTTCGCTGTAAACGGACACAACGCAACCAACGTCCTTTTCAGATGAACGAGGAAGAAGAAGAAAATGAATTTCGTAATTTCAGTTTAGCATGGGGCCGATACCCCGTCCTATAAAAAAAAAAATGTAAGCACAAAAACATAAAGCACTAATTTGTAACTGACAAGCGCAAATGGAAAAAGATATGAGAAGAAGACGTTGGAGATAGATAGGACACACACTGAAGAAACCCGTTGACAGCATTACCAGACAGTCTTTGTTCTGGATTCCCCAGGTTAATAGAGACAGAGAGAGACCAAGGAACACACGGAGAAGAGAACTGGAGACAGACATGAAGGGGGTGAAGGAAAGACCTTGAACTGAGCGCGTGGGACAGGGAGATTTGGCATACGTTTGTTGAAGGTCTATGCTCCTATTTGGGGTCAGGAAGGGGGGGGGGGGAATGAAGGGTGATGAATGAATGCATGAATCTAAAGGGATCGTTTAATTCTTGGCTCAAATAGACCGGTGTCAATCTAGGTCGCGTCGTGCTCCGGTCTCAAAAAGGTAAAGGTTTCCCCGTAGTAGTGTGGCAGGCGGCTACCTCCACGAATAGAAAGATGCTGTTAGTTCTCGACCACGGTAGCCAATTTGGCTTTTTGTGAAGGTGTTTGGCTTATTCACAATTTTGATCTGGCAACCCTGTTCACGACTGGAAACGGCACCTAATAAACAATATATGACAAGGTGTCAGCTGGAGTCGGGAATTGTTCGCATTGTGTATAAATTTAGAGTTTGTTTGCACCCCATACTGCCGTTGGCGTGAGAAATGTTGGAGACTTCACTATACTAAGTTTCAGCTTTATGAGAAGGGGGTGACCGGTTTCCTTCCTCGCAGCCTTTATCTTCAATAACTCCATGGCAGACTGAAGTACCCATTTACGGCTGTGTCGACTGGAGCGTGGCGCTACCTGGTTTCTAACTCTATAATTTTGCCACGAGAAGAAAGCGCATGCTCCAGTCTACCCAGATGTCTAAATTGGAACTAGTGTGACAGTCGGGGTTGTTTTGCGTATATGTTCAACCCAGGTTTTGTAGACAGGAAAGCAATGCCACTACAAGTATGATGTTATTGAGGCCCGTGATGAAGTAGTGGCAGTACTATCCTTAAAATATATGAAAACGTAAAGTTCACAGTTAGCCGCAATTGCAAACAGTTGATGACACCCATTAAGGTTATTTATTTATTTAGAAAAAGACGAACATCAATATCAAACGTTGACATGTTAATGAATATATGAAACTCTCCACTTTCTGTTCATAATATGTTATATACAAGTAGTAGGGAATGTGGGAAACAGGTATCATTCTGCAGGCGCGCTGCAGGCGCGTGACTTTTATATAGCAAAAATTCTGCAGGCGCGTGACTTTTATATAAGCGCAATCTGCAGGCGCAAGATGGCGGACTTGAGATAACAAGGGGAGGTTATTTGGGGCAAGATGGCGGATTTGAGCTAACAAGGGGGAGATAACAAGATGGCGGACTTGAGCTAACAAGGGGGAGATTATTTGGGGCAAGATGGCGGACTTGAGATAACAAGAAGAGGTATTTTTATATAAGGAAAATGTTGCAAGATGGTGGTTTTTTTATATATTGTTGTTATTAGTATAGCCAACTTAGGTAGTGTTAGACAAACAACATTTAGACTTTTAGATAATAGGAAAATATATATTTACATAACAAGAAGACGATATTTATACGTTATATTTAGACAAACAATTATACGAATAGTTATACAAACATTTAGACATACAATTAGACGATATATAGGTAACAAAAAAAGCGTTTTAGTAATATAGTTTTTATTTTATATTCAATAGTGTTTTTGAAGTAGCAAACAGGAGTATATATATAGTATTTTTTAACGTAATACATTTTCACAGATTTATTTACAAATGAATATATAATTATATGGTGTATATGGTGACATAATCAAACATTGATATTTTCACATATGAATGTACAGTAATACATATTTATAGGTAGATGTATGTATATCACAGTTTTTTTATACATTATCACAGGGGTACAGGCCAGACCTTGAAGGGAGTCGTCACATTGTCGTCACGTCGTAAGAAATAGTGTATGTGTATATACCTGTAGGTATCTGAAAGAGACAGTTTAAATGTTGAGGGGTGAGGTGGTGACGTTGTCGGGATGCACCTGTCGTTTTATGTAAAAGTAAGACAGGGCGTTGCGGTGTTGTTCATATGTGTAGATGGAGGATTTGTGTGCTCTGAACCCGATATTTTTCCCGCCCTGTGCTTGTTGTGTTGAGGACGTCTAAGAATGTGTGTTTGCCTACTTTGTTGTGGTGTTTGTTCAGTCCTTTGGTGGTGGTTTTGTCATAGTCGCCAAAACAGTGATATGTCTTGCTACAGAGGGAAACCATCCCTCTGCCTTCGTATTCTAATTTAAAAAGGCCCGGTGTCCGCTTGTCGAATAAGGTTTGTTCGCGGCATTTCTGACAAAGGGCGCGCGTTTTACCCTCGGTAGCGACGAAAACGGGTCTATGTCGGGACATACTTCGGCGGGGAACCACTGTGGTAGGAGCTATAAAAATTCCTGTCGCAAAAAGCGGGTTTAACAACGTCCGCTAAGTTGTCTCGCGCTAAGGCCAAAGTAAAGACTGTCGTGTGATCCGTCTCGCACAACTGAAAAGTCTGACCTAAGCTCTGGTAGCACAATTTTTATCTAAACAGTCGTAGTAAAATTCTAACATGCGTAATTTTTACTTGCGTATTGGTACACGAAAAAAATCCTATCTGGACGGGAGTCTAACCCAACAAACCTATAGCTCGTGGGTTTTATGCAGTTTCTCTACTTTCGAATATGACTCGTCAGTCTAATACTAACGTCCATTTTCCTAAATCGGGGTGAGTTTTTATTTTGGTCAGAGGTACCCTCGCCCATCGTGTACGAGACCATCCACATGCTCTAGCGAATTCTCGCCTTATTGGTTAATGTCTTGCCGTAGTAGCCGCGTTACCTAGCAATTTCATGGTCCTCGCTGTTGCTTTAATGGCGTAGGGCACCTCAGGATCAGTATCACCCTGTCGACGCGCGTTCGAAACAGTGGCAGGATCCCCAAACTGCTTGAAAGACGTCACGGGTGTAAGACTCCAAGCACCTGTAGATATACTAGGTGACTTCTAAACCTTTGGTTAGGTAACCAGCGAAGCAGAGGTGACACATCGTCAGGAGAATGATTATTGCCCACATAACTCCCGATCAACGTTTCGTCTGGGGTAGTCAGAGAGTTTTATGTTTTTCGGCGTATTCACTCCCGCATGAAAGGCCCGATATCTACCTCCCTCGTGACGTCGACATTCTATAAAAATGGGCGTCATCTCAGAGAAATGGGGTCTTTTAAAGAGTCGGGGACACATGGATGTCACACTCGACTAGGCCAAACAAGGTCTCGTCCAGCACCGACCGGCGAGAATAGTTTTCCACTTTACTGTCAGGGGTACCCTACCGACATTTTAGTGTAAGACGGTTAATCTTCAAAAGGGCGCGTCTGGGTAGGGAAGGTGGCGTTCAGAAAACGACGGAATTGATGGGTCGGTTTTTCTTCAAACGCCTGGCCACTTACGCATTCCCACATTTCGACCACGGTAACGTCCGCAATGGCCCCGTAAATAAGAACCGGTTTCCACCGTCTTTGCGTACAACCACTCAGCCAAACTGGTTTGTTGTTGACTGGGTAACACGTCACGACCGGCGTTCATTAGTTGGGCAGTTAGGGTGGCCGTGGAATAGGCACCCATGGAACTGGTAGGCGGTTTGAGAGTATCGGTCCCAACCGTCTACCCTAACGCATATATCACCCAACGCCTTCGCCAGTTTCCCGTTAAACTGGGTTTTTTAAGGTCACTTTTTTTTTTGGTGGGAGACCCAAGCCAAATAGTCGCGGCACTGCACGGTATATTTGTGGAGTTTGTGGTGCTTGAAACCATCATCCTTGTAACGTTCTAACGGGAAAGTCAGTGGGCATTTCTGCATTAACGCCCACAAATAAAGGGCGTTGCATCATCAAAACCTTTAATGGCTTGAACCGTTTTACCACCTCTAATGCGGGTTTTGCCTTGCTCGTGGAACCTGTGAACAAATAATTGACGGTCCCCCGACGTTGTTTTTGGCGCAATGATGTTATTTATGCAAATCTACCTCCTTCTTCGAGCATAAAGAAAACATGGACGTTGGGCGCGGGAGGGTTTTTTGAAAAGGTACTTTAAAAAAAACGTGACACCGGGCACGGAGATCGCATCTTTAAACATGTCTACACCTAGGCGTGCGTAAAAACTAACTTGTCGGTCTAACGCTGCCACGAAGGGGACCACGTCTTTATTGATTGTACCACACGTCAGTAAAGTCGCGTAACGTGGTCATGTGGTTCTGGGCCACACCTTTCTGGCACATCGGCGTACTCATCGGTGGAAATGTTAGTGTTTTTTAAGTTTGGAAAAAAAAATGCCGAGTGGGGTGGTAACACCGTCTCGTCTAACTTTGCTAAATCTGTTATGTACTCGTAACAAAAATATCCTTTAGTTTCTTTAACCTTGTACGCCGCGAGATATTTGCTATAGCTAAACCCCGGGGCTAAGTAGTTTACTATATCTAAAAACTTTAAGTCGCTAGTGGCAATACACATAAAATTATATATTCGCTTGACTAAAAATTTGAAGTGTTCCACCATGAAAGATCGGATGAGATACGGTTTGATTACGTTCACGTCATATTTACCCCAATTGAAACCTAACACCGGTAGCTGTCCCAAATAACCCTCTAATCTAGCAAGGAGTCCGTCTGAATTACCGATCGTCTCTAAAGCCTCGAGTTGGGTGCAAACGTCGTCAAAATACGCACGCAGAATCTCATAAGAGGCCGCGGCAATTTTGAGCAGATGGTCAGCTATCGTATTGACCAACTCCTGTGGATCACCCGTTGTGATAAAACAACAACGTACAATCTCATAACCCTCCACTCCCCAAGGAGCATAGGCCTTCAACAAACACATGCCAAGTCCTCCTGTCACGTGCCATCATCTCAAGTTCTTTCCATGTTCTCCTCATCATTTTCACCTCTGTTTCCAACTCTCTTCCATGTACTTCTTGGTCTTCCTCTGCCTCTCTTGCCCTGGGGGTTCCAGAACAAGGACTGCCTTATAATGCTATCAACAGGTTTCCTCAGTGTGTGTCCTATCCATCGCCATCGTCTTCTTCTCATCTCTTGTTCCACTGGCACTTGTCCAGTTCTTGTCATCAGTTCCACATTGGTAACCTTGTCATACCATTTTAATCCCTCTATTCTACGCAAGCACCCATTTATGAAAGTCTGTAGCTTTTTGGTTGTTGTCTTTGTTGTTCTCCATGTCTCCGAGCCATACAATAGGACTGACTTCACATTTGAGTTGAAGATTCTTATTTTCGTGTTGGATCCTATTTCTCTTGATCTCCATATATTTCCCAATGCAATGAAAGCTCCTCTTGCTTTTTGTATTCTTATTTTGATATCGCTGTCTGTCCCTCCAACTTTGTCTATATTACTGCCAAGATATGTGTATGATTCTACATCTTGTATTGGCGTTTCTTCAAGTTCAACCCTGTTTTCATTACCTGCATTTATTCGCATTATTTTTTTGTCTTTTCCCTGTGTATTTTCAGACCCAATTGCTGTGACCTCTCATCGAGTGTTTTCAATTTGTCCTGCATCTGATTACGGTTATGGGACAGGAGAGCCAAATCATCAGCAAAATCCAGATCATCCAACTGCTTAGTCAGAGTCCACTGGATTCCATTTCTGTTGTGTGTTGTCGATGATCTCATAACCCAATCTATTGCCAGCAAGAAAAGAAATGGAGACAAGAGGCATCCCTGTCGCACTCCTGTTCTTATCCCAAATGGTTCTGTAAGCTGTCCTTCATGAAGAACTCTGCACGTCATGTCTTCATAGGTTTTCTTTATTAAATTAATGATTTTCAGGGGAACTCCATAATGCCTCATCAATTTCCAAAGTGATTCTCTGTCCACACTGTCAAATGCTTTTTCGTAGTCCACAAATCCGATGTATAGTGGTGAATTCCATTCCAGACTTTGTTCAACTATTATTCTCAAAGTGGCTATCTGGTCTGTACATGATCTGTTTTGTCGAAAACCTGCTTGTTCATCTCTCAATTTCTTGTCTATGGACTCCTTTAATCTCTCAAGGATAATCCTGTTCAATACCTTTCCTGGCACTGATAGTAACATTATTCCTCTATAATTTGTGCACTCTTGTAGATTTCCCTTCTTAGGCAACTTAACCAGATATCCTTCCTTCCATTCTGCTGGTATCTCTTCTTTTTCCCAGACTTTACCAAGTAATTTATATAACATCTCTGTAGCCGTGTCGATATCTGCTTTGATGGCCTCTGCTGGAATGCTATCAGGTCCAGACGCTTTTCCATCTCTTAGAAACTTTATGGCTTTCTTTATTTCTTCCTTCGTTGGTCTTTCACCGTTAATTTGTAGCTCTTCTTCTGCTGGCTGGATGTCCGGCGGGTTTTGTGGAGCTGGTCTATTGAGAAGGTCCCCAAAATATTCTGTCCACCTCTTCATTTGCTCTTGTATATTGCTGAGCAGTTTCCCATTCTTATCTTTTATGAGGCAACTTGTTTGCTTGTATTTCCCTGTTAGCTTCTTTGTGCTGCTATACAGTTCTCTCATATTTCCTTTGGCTGCAGCATCTTCTGCCTCTCTTGCCAACTCCTCAATATACTTCCTCTTGTCTCTTTTGATACTTCTTTTTACTTCTTTGTTTGCTTCTGTGTACACTTCTTGAGCCTTGGCTTTGGAACTTCTGGTTTTGCTTGTGTTTAACTCTGCTTTCTTGTTTTTTTCTATCTTTTATCTTATTGATGGTTTCTGTTGTTATCCATGCTTTTTGTTGTCTTTCCCTTTTCCCCAGTATTTCTTCACATGTCTCCTTCCATACCGTTTTGACCTGCTGCCAATAGTCTTCTGTATTCTCTACATCTTCCAACTGTTGGAGCACTTGGAATTTGTTGGATACTGTGACCGCAAATTTGTCTCTTGTTTCTTGATTTCTTAGCTGTCCTACATTAAACTGTTGTCTATAATTTTGCATTGTTGCATATCTCTTGAGTTTCATTTTTACTTTGGCTATCAGAAGATGGTGATCTGATGCCACATCTGCTCCTCTATATACCTTTACATCCTGCAATGATGATCTAAACTTCTTCTTTATGCATATATGATCGATCTGATTTTCTGTTCTATGGTCTGGTGATATCCATGTTGCCTTGTGTATTCTCTTATGTGGAAACATGCTTCCTCCTATAGCCAGTTGATTTGAAGCACAGAAGTTTGCGAATAGTTCTCCATTTTCATTCATTACTCCTAGCCCATGTTTTCCCATGACTTCTTCAAATCCAGTATTGACTGTACCTATCTTTGCATTCATGTCACCCATCAAAATTGTGATGTCTCTTCTTTTTACTTTATCCATAATTTCCTGTAGTTTAGTATAAAATGCTTCTTTCACAGACTCTTCTTTGTCGGGACACGAAAAAGAGTTACTGGCCCTATCGATATCTGTAATGTACATGAAATGGTTCTTAAACATTAAAAGATGCAACGTATCTGGAAAAGTGTCGCTACCTCTAAGTTTGGGGGTCAGGTTTTCCTCGTCGTCAAATTAAAAAACGTCAATATTTATATTAAAACATTTTTCTAATTGGGGCATATCGTTTAAACTAACCCCGGGGAAATCGACGAGGGACCTAAGTCCCTGCTGTGTTTGCCACTGCTCGACTAACCGACGCGTCGGTGTTCTAACGTTCTTAACGGCACCACCCCTAAAAACGGCTAAACATCTAAAAAAGCAAAAGTTATCACTGTATGGTTTTGAATGTGAATCGTGTTGTAGTGTATGGATGTGGTGATTGTCCATGATGAAAGAGGGAATGTCTTGTATGCAGCAGCCGATAGGAAAGTCTTGGATATGGTACAGATAGAACGAAGTGGCTGGGATGGCTTCGACAAAGTATTTTGTGTTTGGTCTATTTAACTGTGCTTGTGTGACAATATCGCTATCGTGTAATTGTGAGAGAAAAGCTTTGAAATCTGTGATGTTGTTGACTAAGTGTGGCTGATCTAAGATGACTGTGTTGTTATGGGAAGAATGAAAAAAACGGAGGTCATTTGTTTCTCTGTGTCTCAGGATAATGTGAAAACTGTAGTTTATTTTGAATCTTTTTGTCTGTTGTGTAAATACAGGGAGCAAGAGACTTTCCCAGTCCATATTTTCTGTTGGTCTGTTGAAAAAAGTGAATGTGGATAAATATTTATGTTTATTGGAGTGTGTTTTAATAGCTTGCCAGTTGTCAATGTAGACTTGTCGTATGTCAGCCTGTAAGTCTTCTAAAGAGTCTTCTTCTGACGACAAGCGGGGTTTTTTTATATGGGTTTGGGTGCTGGTCATGGGGCGTTTCTTGGTCTGGCCTGTTTTTGGTGGATGGGATGGGGCTTGAAGTTGTTGTTGTGCTCGTTGCTGGTGTGGTGCCTGCTGCAGCAGGTGATGTCTTTGTGCTCGTTGATGGTGTGGTGGTCCCTGTTGGTGATGTCTCTTGGTGCGTTGAGGCTGATGATAAGTCTGTGGTGGCACCTGCAGGTAATGTTTGTGGGTGTGCCGAGCTTGAGTCTGTTGTTGGTGTGGGGAATGTTTCGGCGCCTGGTGGGGCACCTGATGTTGGTGTGGGGACAGTCTGGTGTTGGTGGTTTCTGTGGGCCCGTAAACTGCTTCGTCGGGTAAATTGTTTCCCACAAATGTCACAGCTAAAACCAGGCATTGAGTGGACTGTCTTTATGTGCTGTGTTAAATTGTCCCGTCGGTTAAATGTCTTTCCACAGCGGGGACACGTCAGACTGTGCCCCGGTGCAGTGGTGGTCTCCACTGGGACGTTTGTAGTGGACGCCGTTGCAGTGGTGGTCCCCACTGGGACGTTTGTAGCGGACGCCGTTGCAGTGGTGGTCCCCACTGATTTGTCTATAACACCTGCCGATGCAGTGGTGGTTCCCACTGATTTGTCTATAGCGCCCGCCGGTACAGTGGTGGTTCCCACTGATTTGTCTATAGCGCCCGCCGGTGCAGTGGTGGTTCCCACTGGGACGTTTATAGCGGCCCATGGTGCAGTGGCTTCAACTGTCTCTGGTCGTGGTGCACCGGGTCCATGGCTCAATTCAATGTGTTGTTGGAGTGCATCACGACTTGTGAATATTTGGGGACACACACGACAGTGATGATTCTTGTCTGTATGGACTGTCCGCATATGTCTCGCGATATCGCGAGCTCGAGTAAAAGATTTGCTGCATTGTCCACAAACATTTTGGATTGCTGACATTTCTGTGAAATAGAAACGAAAACACGTTACTCACACATAAAATTAAATACAAAGAAAGAGAGAAAGACAGAGAAAGACAGAGAAAGATAGAAAGAAAGAAAAAAAAGAAAGAAAGAAAGAAAGAAAGAAAGATAGAAAGAAAGAGCGAGAGAGTGAGACAATGAGAAAGAGAATAAAATACATATATGTAACAATCAGTTAAATAGAGAGAGAGAGTGAGACAGAGAGACAGAGAGAAGAGAGAAAAAGAGAGACAGAGAAAAAGAGAGACAGAGAGAAGAGAGAGAAGAGAGAGGAGAGAGATAGAGAGAATAAAACACAGTGTTATTTCTTATTCTAGGTGAAAAAAATTACCCCGCGCGCGCGCTGTGGCAAAGATATCGATTTAAAACCACGCGCTCACGATACAAGTGATGCCCTATCGTTTAAAATTTGTGTTATAACAAGATCTTGTGTAGTTCAGTACTGTTAAAAAATATGGTATTCTTTATTTTATTTCTTTATTATGTGGAAAAAAAATATTCATCACGCTCGAGTTTAGTTTGTAGTATTGCACCATCAGTTGAAATCCAGGTTGAGTAATCTCACATAAATGACCAACTTGTCTAACAACAGGTGGGGAGAAACACGGATAAGTTTAAATAGAAAAGAGATATTTAACACAACACACGCAAAAACAAGCAACTAAAACTTATAGATTCTCTAAATAGAAATAATTTAACATCTTAACACAGAGTACCGAATACGCACTCAACTAAAACTTATATATTCTCTAAATAGAAATAATTTAACATCCTAACACACGAAAAAACAGATATTTTTAAAGATATTTATGTTATCCTAACGAAAATTAGTTGTCTTTTTTTGTTTTGTAACTAAGAAGTAAATTTAACAAAGAAATAAAACGGGCACATGTCTTTTAAATTCTATATAACGTGTAAAATATTTAACAAATGAATACATACTATGACAAAACAATTGGTTCTTTCTTTCAGAGTTGTGTTCGCTTCGGTTTCTCATAAATTAATGATATGTCTGAAACAATGCGTTCCATTATATCCCAAAAAAAGTGTGCTTGTTTCAGAGTTGAACGACCTTACTGTTTACACAACGATTTACGTCCACTGTAGAGTGTAATTGTCACGTACCGAACACTCACCAATGTTTAATTACTGTGCAGGTGTTCTGAAACAGCCTGTTTCACCTGGTAATAAGATACCTAAACAAACAGCACTGTTGATCATTCGTCGTTCGTTTGGGCCTGGACGAGTATTGATCATATCAAAAAACCCCTAGGAATTGTTTACACAGACACAGCTGTTTTATAACTTGACTCGAGTTGTACCATAAGCAAACATTTGTGACACGTACCAAGATAAAATTAGCGACCTGTATTTGCAATACACGCAGATGTCTGGTTGACGGAAGGGAACAGAATGTTACGAATGTTTATAAAAAATAGAGTATTTTGAAATAAATTGAGACACATTTCTTCTTATCTAAAACATATATTAAAAGAGACAGAGAGAGAAAAAGACAGACAAATTTTAAAACGGTTTACAAAAAATAAATAGAGTATTTTGAAATAAACAATAAAGTGAGAGAGAGAGAGAGAGAGAGAGAGAGAGAGAGAGAGAGAGAGATAGAAAGATAGAGAGAGACAGAGAGAGAGAGGGAGAGAGAGAGATAGAGAGAGAGAGATCGAGAGAGACAGAGAGCGATAGAGAGAGAGACAGAGAGAGAGACAGAGAGAGAGACAGAGAGAGAAAGAGAGAGAGACATTTTTAGACTAAAACATTAAAGGAGAGAGAGAAAAACAAAACAAAAAAGAGATATTTATGCTAACTTTTAACACACGAATTTGTTTAAAAGTGTATGTTGTCGTATTCTTGACCAGTGATTCTTACGTTTTTTTTATTCTCAATATATGTTGGTTGAGTTCTTACATTTTTTTATTCCCACAATGATTCTCAAATTCTTGATCAGTGGTTCTCAATACATGTCGGTGTCTGGGGTTCTTACATTTTTTTATTTTCACAATGTTTTACACTTCCCAAATTCTTGATCAGTGGTTCTCAATACATGTTGGTTGAGTTCTTACATTTTTTACTCCAGTGATTCTCAAATTCTTGATTCTCAATACATGTTGGTTGAGTTCTTACATTTTTTACTCCAAAGGTTCTCAAATTCTTGACCAGTGGTTCTCACAATGTTTGATTCTCACGTTACTCCAAAGGTTCTCACAATGTTTTACACTTCCCACCTTGTAGATCAGGGATTCTCAAATTCTTCAACAGTGATTCCCACAATGTTTGATTCTCATGTTTTTATTCTCACAATGTTTGTGTCTTTTGATATAAAATAACTGGTTGTAAGTGAAAGTTATCATTCTTATCAATGGACCCAAGGTTTGTACATCCTTTTACCTGTTTAATCTCAGGGCCGACTGGCTCTGGAAAGACTGTTTTTGTCCAACGTTTCCTAACACATATCAAAGATATGGTCACAGTCGTACCTGATGAAATTATTTGGTGTTACTCCGAATGGCAACCTCTATACAAGTCACTGACTGGTGTTCAGTTTATTGAAGGACTACCCGATATTGAGCAGTGGACAGGTGATAAGAGACGGTTGGTAATTATCGATGACCTCATGAACGAAACAGACGAACGTGTAACTAGTTTATTTACAAAAAAGTCTCATCATAAAAATATAAGCGTCTTTTATCTCGTGCAAAATTTATTTGGAAAGAACACAGAACCATTAGTTTGAATTCTCATTACATTGTGCTTTTCAAAAATCCACACGATGGATCGCAGATTGTTAATCTAGCTAAACAGATGTACCCAGGTCGGATTGCCTATGTGCAGGATAGTTTTAAGGAGGCAACATCGGTTGCACACGGCTATTTGCTAATTGACTTCCGGCAAGACACACCAGATAATCTAAGGCTTCGTTCAAGAATATTCCCAGAGGAGCAACATATTGTTTACGTACCCAAGTAAAATGGGAGAAAAAGTAAAAAAACATGCTGATATGTTAAAATTTCTAGGTACAGCCAAACCACCAGTCATCAAGGCTGTTATGAAAACAGCATCACCCGAGCTGGTAGGAACACTCTGTGAATGTTGTCACAACGTATTAAAAGGTAACGTTACACTAACTCTCAATCAGAAGAGACGTATGCGTCGTTACAAAAACATCCTGCGATCCCTTACCAAGAAGAAAGTCTCGCTCAAAAGACGAAAACAATTTTTACAAACTGGAGGTTTTTTAAGTGTGTTGTTAAAACCTTTACTAGCTGTACTAAAAGGTTTTTTGTAAAATGGCTAAGAAAATGATTTTGATGGATCCTCGTTTGTTAGAAAAACCTTATAGACCACCCGATGCTCTAAGAGATAACTTGGGAGAATTGGACAGTCAAATGCAACTAGTCTTGGCAAGAGAAGATTTACCAATCGGTGACAAGGCTAGACTTTATCAACAAACATTACAGCGTTATTTGACTCGACTAGAACAGTACAGCCACGTACCTCTAGGTCTCGTGGATATTAAACAACCACCACAAACCAACGAACAACCCACTGTACTTAAAGAGGAGGTCGTCGACAAAACACCTCAGTCACCACCCGTCACACCCACTAATCGAAAAAAGGTGGCTAGTAAAGTGCGAGAATCATCGTCGTATTCGCTCAGAAGAAGGAAAAAGACGCCAAAGTGGGAACCATGGCCAAAGAAGTGATTTTAAAACGACATTACTACGACCCAAAACGAGCCGGAGCTTATGGCGGAATCGCCCCCTTACAACGTGCAACCAAACTTAGTCGTAAGAAAATTGAAGAGTGGTTAGGTCATCAAGACACCTACACCCTACACAAGCCGGTGCGCAGAAAATTTAAACGACGTACGACCATTGCAGGTGGTATCGACCAACAGTTCCAGGCTGATTTAATTGACTTGCGTGGTTTAAAGAGATTCAACGATGGGTATTCGTATCTAGTAACGTGTATCGATGTATTTAGTAAATTTGCTTGGGCTGTTCCTCTGAAAAACAAGACTGGAACAGCTTTAGTAGCAGCGGTAAAGACAATTTTTAACAGTCGCAAACCGATAAATTTTCAAACAGACAAAGGCAGTGAGTTTGTCAACAAAACATTCTTAAAGTTTCTTAAAAACGAAAAGGTCCATTTCTTCACTACGGAGAATGAAGACACCAAAGCAGCTATCGTCGAACGGTTTAATCGAACCCTCAAAGAAAAAACGTGGCGTTACTTTACCAAAACCAACAGTCTTCGCTACGCCGACGTGATACAACAACTGGTCCACAACTACAACAATTCGTATCATCGGAGTATTAAGATGACGCCGGTGGAAGTTACCCCGAGCAATCAAGAAGAAGTGTGGCGTACTTTGTATTCGACCCCTGACGTCGTCGGTAGAAAAGTCTATTTTAAACCTGGTGATCGCGTGCGGATCGCCCAAGCCAGACAAACTTTTAAAAAGGGTTATACGCCGGCGTGGACAGAAGAGTTGTTTACGATCAGCCGACTAAACCAAACAAGACCGGTTACGTACATCCTTAAAGATGATTCGGGTGAGAAATTGAAGGGTTCTTTTTACCAAGAAGAACTGCAACGAGTCGGTGACAAGATAGTTTATCGAATCGAGTCCATTTTGGAGGAACGCCGTGGTGTCAGGGGTATAAAAGAATATTTAGTCAAATGGTTCGGATATAACTCGTCATTCAACAGCTGGATTTCAGCCAAACAACTAGCGAGATATCGAGACTGATGGATATTGAAGAAGACGTGAGCACCCCAGTTTTGAGGCCACCCCCCTCCCAAGACCGCGAGAACCTCGTTCTGGCCTTTTTTTGGGAAACTAGTCCCGCGACTAGAGATCGTTTTCATCTGTCAGATGATCGTTATATATGTCGTCATCGGTGTCTCATTATTCAATCTGAGTCGGAGCAACGCAGAGGGACCAGACGGCAAGTTTTGGATCGCTTTAATGAGCAGTTGTCTGGGTTACATGTTACCTAACCCCAAGATAGGATGAGTTTTTACGTGACTTTACCCAGCAATGCCTCGATGAAAATATACCCAAACAATAACGCCGGTCACTTTTTCGTCAAATTGCCACAGACTATAGACTTGACTTCACGTTATGAGGTTGGTTTGGTTGAGATTCAATTTCCCAAAAGTTATTTTAACGTGCTAGAGGATGATGTATGGATACATTACTTTCCCAACAAAGAAGATGAGTCTATACTACTCACGTTACCTGCTGGTCTATACACGTCACCCGACACGCTGATCGACGAGTTGAATCGTTTGCTTTTAGCCACGGATGTGGATGAAAAAGCGCGAGTTAGATTCCATTTTAACAATAATAAGGTCACCTTGAATCTGTATGATCCGGAGGTTGAAGTTAGAATTAGCGAGACGTTGAAACACATGTTAGGTTTTCCTGCCTCGCTCGCCACAGACATTGACCCAATACTACGAGGTGAGACTGAAGTACAAATGGATAGCGACATGAAAAATGTGTACGTGTACTGCGATCTCGTAGCGGCGAGACCGGTTGGAGATGCCCCTGTCCCTTTGTTACGGATTGTGCCTATTTTGGATAGGACTACCGCTTCTGTTTTCAGGATTTACGACAAACCCCACTACGTACCCCTGAGTCGTTTTTCGTTTGACGCGGTGGAAATCCTTTTAACTAACGATCAGGGTAAGACTATCCCATTCACTAGCGGAGCTTCGGTGTTGACACTACACTTCCGAACTCACAGACGGTTTGATTTTGACTAGAAACATAATGGTCAGACACGTACCCATCCGACGAAACCCCAAGATGTATGAGGAGTTTTACTGCAACCAAGCTGGCCATGGGATGCCAGTGTTTATCGGAGGCAGAAGTCAAAGAGGACATGGTTTGGGTAGTTTTTTCGGCGGGCTCGGTCGTATGGTTCTACCATGGTTAAAAACTGGAGGCAAAGCTTTACTCAGAGAAGGGCTTGGGACCGGTCTACAGGTCGCGAGCGATGCGTTAGCCGGCAGAAATGTTGGCGAGGCATTTCACGAACGAGCGAAAGAATCTGGTCAACGTTTATTACAGGGAGCGGTTGAACACCTCACCACTAACCAATCGGGTAGCGGACTTAGAAGAAGAAAAAGAAAAACGAGAGCTGCCCCACCTGGCGAGCCGAAACGCATAAAACGCCGTAACCGAGCTCGACCTTCTCATTCTCACCAGAAGAAGCGAAGGTACTCTGATATATTTGAATGATGGCGCTTATTCACCCCAACTCGTGCGAATGTCTTCACAGTGGTCTAGATTTGTTTAGCGTACCACCAACGCAGACAGCCGTAGAAGAGGGACAATTTGTGGAGATACATCCGTTGGCCGCCTTAGCCCCCGGAGCCCCGGTGGAATTTGTAATTTCGGGAAACGGTGAGGAATATCTAGATTTGTTCAATACTTTTCTACACGTGCGCGCCAAAGTTACGTTAGCTAATGGCGGCGCATTACCCGTTGACGCAGAGGTGGCCCCGATCAACTATTACCTGCACAGTTTATTCTCCCAAGTCGACGTTTCACTGAACGATACGCTGATTACACCCAGCGAGAACACCTACCCTTATAGAGCTTACATCGAAGCCACGTTGAATTACGGGGAGGAACCCAAACGAGGTCATCTGACATCGGCTCTGTTTTACAAAGACACGCCAAATTTTATTACGGACACAATTGGTGACAATAACAACGGTTTAAGACTGCGTCGACATATAGCGGCTGGTTCTCAGGAGATTGATATGATGGGTCGTTTACATTCAGATATCTTTGCTCAAGATCGTTACCTGTTAAATGGTGTGACAGTTAAAGTAAAACTCACCCCGTCTAAAGATGCCTTCAACGTGTTGAGACACGACCCTACCGCTGGATATAAATCTATTATAACTTATGCGGCCTTGGTTGTCCGGAAAGCTAAATTAAATCCCGCCGTCTCTCTAGCCCACGAGAAAGCCTTGGTGCGAGGTAATGCCAAGTACCCCTTGAAACGAGTTGTGCTAAAAACTTTCTCTATCCCCAGAGGTATGCTATCGCACATGCAGGATAATCTGTTTCTCAGTCAAACACCTACACGGATCGTGATTGGACTAGTCACTTCGTCCGCTTTTAACGGGTCGTACACGGCTAATCCGTTCAATTTCGCTACTTTTGGTCTGATATATTTGAACGTCAGCGCGGACGGCAGAACCATCAGCGGCAAGCCTTTGTCCATGGATTATGAACACAACCAGTACGTGAGAGCCTTCTTCGGGACGAATCTAGCTATGGGACTGGTTGGTAAAGACGCCGGCAACGATCTCGAGTATAGACATTTTAAGCACGGTTACGCCTTATACGCCTTTGACCTCACCCCCAGTCTACTAGACGGTGACCAGTTTGAGATGGCCAAGTCGGGCCCAGTCTCAGTAGAACTTAAATTCGCCGAGGTCACACCCGAACCATTACAGGTTCTCGTCTACGCCGAGCAAGACTCGATCTTGGAGATCTCGAAATCGCGCCAAGTTTTGACAGACTACACCACTTAAACAATGAACACAGACAAGATACGCACCATCCTCCTGTCGGACATATTTGTTAAACGAACTGGGTTCGTTAAAGTGTTAGCTCGTGACCAATTACCTCTACGCATCGATCCGACCAAGACGGCTGCTTTCGTCATCAACACTGACCCTAGCTATCGCCCCGGTGACCACTGGGTCGCCCTATATTATAACGGACTTGGTACTTTTGAATATTTTGATTCTTTTGGCCTACCACCTACACACTCGGACCTGATTAATTTTATAGCCAGAAACTCTACTCGACCTGTTAACTACAACGCCAGACATTTACAAGATGTAGTCACGAACGTTTGTGGGCTCTACGCCATTTATTTCATCTTGATCAAAACACGAGGTGGTACTATGCAGCGGGTCCTACTACCATTTTCGGCTAGACAACACGCCAACGGTCGATTAATTACGCGCTTAGTCAGACCCTGGCTAGTGAAACTCAACCCCACTTTGATAAACAAAGGACGAAATCAATAGACAGGTGTATTTTTTACCTCACGACAATACGGCCATGTGTCGTTGTTCCCACGCAATACATCGACGAATCACGTCCTGCCTAACACACGATCGATGTTCGACGAATCAAATCCTAGCTAGGGCACGCCTAAAAAACCCAGATTATACGATATAAACGGACGACACTTTATTAACACACTAGATACATCTCGTTGAAAATGACTGCTCCCAACAACTGGGTCTACATCAAGAGAAGTGATGAAATGCTTAAGCCTTTGGCTAGTGGTCTGAAGGCTGCGTCTGTAAGTGTGTACCGAGGCCAACCTTTACTACACGTGCGAAAATATTTTGGTGAATCCTACCTCAAATTTCCTACCAAACACGGCATTACGTTAACTCGACCCGAGTTTGAACATTTCTTAACGTTACAGAACGAAATCCTCGCCGAATTTGACCGATTACAGCCACCAAGCACGGATACCTATCCTACTAACACTACCACGTTTGATCAGTACATCAATTCCAGCTGTTACCAACCAATAGAACCGAGTTGGTTTCCTACCACAGACCTGGCCGATGTCCTACCCCCGAAGAAACCTTCCACTAACCTGTTTGACGAAATCATGAAGTCTAGCTGTCCAGTATCCCCAGAACCTAGTTGGTTTCCTACCACAGACCTACCCGATGTCCCTAATCTACCACAGAAGAAGAAGAAGCCTACCAAGCGATTGAGAGTTGTCCTTTAGTATTTGAAAAAATAAAAACTATATTAACTAAAAAGCTTTTTTGTTACCTATATCGTCCGTTGTATGTCTCAATGTTCGTCTAACTGTTTGTATAACTGTTTGTATAACTATTCGTATAACTGTTGTAAAATAACTATATATCTTCCTATTGTCTCCCTATTATCTAAAAGTCTAAATCTTGTTTGTCTAATACTACCTAAGTTGGCTATACTAATAACAACAATATATAAAAAACCACCATCTTGCAACATTTTCCTTATATAAAAATACCTCTTCTTGTTATCTCAAGTCCGCCATCTTGCCCCAAATAATCTCCCCCTTGTTAGCTCAAGTCCGCCATCTTGTTATCTCCCCCTTGTTAGCTCAAATCCGCCATCTTGCCCCAAATAACCTCCCCTTGTTATCTCAAGTCCGCCATCTTGCGCCTGCAGATTGCGCTTATATAAAAGTCACGCGCCTGCAGAATTTTTGCTATATAAAAGTCACGCGCCTGCAGCGCGCCTGCAGCGCGCCTGCAGAATGATACCTGTTTCCCACATTCCCTACTACTTATACAGCTGTACAACAAAGTTCTCTTCAAAGGTTCTCAAATCATTAGTATCGACGCTAAAACAAAATAGTCAGATAGTCGGCATCAAACATTCTTCTAGGATATCTGGTTGGTATGTTAGACCTGCCTATCTTACTTAGTCGTTCCCCTTGTACCGTGAGGTGTAGAAATTTGGAACAGAGAGCGCCAGACTATCCTATCGGCTGTCTGACCTGCCTATCGCAGGAGATAAACATTTAGATTCCAGTCCATTGCTACTATATCTGACACGTACCTTTAGTTCTTGTGCACAGTGAGTGATTTAAGACAGGACTGTCTAAACTCCCTATAACAAGGTACACATCTTGAGAATCTCTTCAAAACAATCTGTTATAAAAGTTACTGTTCCTTTCTATGTGAATTTAAATACCACAGTGTTTTTCAACATCTTCTCGTCATAAAACTCATCTGCAATTCTCATCACTCATTAAGTAATATGTATCAGCACATCATAATTCTGCCATCCAATTCACAAAATAAATACCATCTGCCTCCGCAGAGTCAAAACGTACTTTATGTGATCGACGTGTATATCTCCATAATCCATTTCACATTCCATCATTTCTATCGTCTCTTCAAATAATAATGGATCTGCATCCGCAGCGTGACGCTATCTCATTTCTTCATAATCCACATCTTGAGAACCACTGTCCTAATGTTCTTTATATATAGAAATACACTGTTACTAATGTTTCTCTTAAATCTGAAAATATATCTACGAAAACCTTCTCTCTTAAACATGTCACTAAAAGTTAAATTTCTATTCTGGAAAAATCACACGACTGCTAACGCAGTGTGTGAGACCTTCTCGCGGCTACATCTTCGCTCTGAATGAATTGAAAACTCTCCTCTCAAGATATTCTTTCTAGTTCCTAAAAATGTCCTTCAACTTTTCTTGTCAGGCCAGTCACCCTTACTTTTTGTCCTGCAAAATTACCAACCAAAAATGATTCATTAATTGGATTCTACCCCGACTCGGTGTTCAGGTTAATTTCCTTTCCTGTTGTTACTGTTAGGAAACTAAATATATGTTTTCCTGTTAAGACCATGCTGTCTATCGTTCTTAAAGCCGTAAACAAATCATTTTGCAACCTTAAGGTTAGAATCTTAAAAACACTATACGTGGGAAAACTTAGTTACTCGTTAAACTTTCCTTGTCCCATGCTACTTTGCTTTCTTCGGCAGTTTGTACTCTTTTGTTATCAGACTAACTCAATCCAGGACAATCCTGTGTTTTCAAATAAATCTACCAACTCTTCCTACAATTAGCCTACCTACTAAAGGTCTGCAGTAATTGTTTCCCAGACCAGGACGTTGAAATGACCGTAGCCCGCTAGCTTACTATGCTGATGACCCAACGTGTGTGTCGATTCAGTTACAGTACAAACCTACAAAGCCTGCTCTTTCTTTTATTCCAGTCCTTTACGCCATTCCCTGCCACACTAGCAACCAAGTATATTGACCAACAATTTCCAGCAACGCTCTGTACACATGAATATACTGATGGTTCAGCAAAAAAATGCAGTTGAAAATGGGGGGGGGGGGGGGGGGGCGGGCTTTATTAAATTAAAGAACAGAATCTACTCTATGGCAATCGACACTGGCAAATACTGCAATAAATTCCATACTGAAGCAGAAGCCCTAAAACAGGCAGCGGAAACTCTTTTTGAATGCAAAGCACATGCAGAATAACAAACAATAATTTTTCAGATGCCCTAACAGTAATAACAGCTCTGAAGAGCCACCATGCAAAGAGATTAAAAGATCTGATAAACTCTCTTGAAAGACTGCTGTAATGCTTCAACAAGTGCACAATCCAGTGAGTACCAGCCCATTGCAATATGCCAGGCAACGAGGAGGTGGCAGACAAACTTGCTAACGAAGGAGGAGCGCTATGACAGTATGATAGTGACAAGTTATGAAATTGCAAAAACTACTATAAAAGCCACATTCAAGTCAAACTGGGAAAGAGAGCACTCTGGCCATTAAAAGGATGATGCATATCATCAGCTATCTATGCGAGACCAGGTCACCATTTTTCGGCTACGCAGTGGACACAATAGATTGAGATACTATCTATACCACAAGTACAGAATTGATGCAACAGATGTCTGCACCTGCTGCATCAGCCCGATGACAGCCGAACACCTGCTGCAGTCCTGCCCAACATACAGCAATGAACGGAGTAGCATATGGCAACAACCTACCTCACTCCACGAAAAACTGTTTGGAGATGTCGGGAACCTTGAGCTGACTACTGCCTTTATTAGAGTCATTAATGTGGAAGTCTGAGGGCGAACGAGATGTCAGGAACCTTGAGCTGATTGCTGCCTTTATTAGAGTCATTAATGTGGAAGTCTGAGAGCGAACGAGATGTCAGGAACCTTGAGCTGATTGCTGCCTTTATTAGTCATTAATGTGGAAGTGTGAGGGCGAACGAGATGTCAGGATCCTTGAGCTGACTTACTGCCTTTATTAGAGTCATTAATGTGGAAGTCTGAGGGCGAATGAGATGTCAGGAACCTTGAGCTGACTTACTGCCTTTATTAAAGTCATTAATGTGGAAGTCTTAGGGCGAACGAGATGTCAGGAACCTTGAGCTGACTTACTGCCTTTATTAGAGTCATTAATGTGGAAGTCTGAAGGTGAATGAGGAAGAAGAAGAAAATTGGTACCTGACTCTGTTCTTGAGTTAGTGACTACCTGTACCTTACCTTTATGTAAAACGCCCTGCGTATGATTATTATTTCCATGTTTAAAGTTTTTAAAAAAGTTTTTTTCAAGTGTGTATACATTATCGCGAGTGTGATACAGCTGTGTCACATACAACGAGTGCACTTATTTCATACCTTCTGCAATAAAGTTATGCATTTATAATTATAGTGTAATTATCCAAAGTTTAAACAGCCGCCTTCAAGTGTTTATAACAGCCGCCTTCAAGTGTTTCTAGCAACCGCCAATATTTCAAGTTTGTATACAGTGCCACTAGTGTACTGTAGCTTTCTCCTATTCAAAAAGTTCTCACTTCATACACTGGTTGTGTAAATTAAGTACAGTATACATTTTACAACGATGTGTTCTTTCTGCTGCTGGATGTCCCGATGACGGTACTATTTCTCATGTGGTCATTTCATTCCTTTCTTGAACTGCTGTCTCTTCCTGGCTCTTGGCAGATACTGCCCAGCCTACAGAAATGAATGGAGTAGCATATGGCAACAACCCACTTCTGTCAACGAAAAACCGTTTGGAGATGTCGGGAACCTTGAGTTGACTACTGCCGTTATTAGAGTCATAAATGTGGAGGTCTGAAGGCGAACGAGGAAGAAGAAGAAGAAGAAGGCTCTTGGCAGATTGATAACGTTTCTTTATATCAAACATGAACGAATGTTTTTTTTTTTTTTTGGTGTGGTAAAGGGGTCCTTCAATTTACTGATGAAAAATCTTTTCTGTTTTGCTATTTTTGGCCCAGTAGTTCTGATATTCATCTTTATTCTTGCAGTCCGTTCTGATCGTCATATCAAATTGCCCACATTTTATACAGCCCGTTGAAAAGAATCCAACCACAACACACTCCAGAGTGCCAGCTATGTATTTATCCCAATGAAACTGTTGACTACCACCTCTTCGAGTGCCCAGCACACGATGATGTTAGGAAAACGCTCATTCCTCCGTGGCCAGATAAGTGGAACGCCTTATTTGGAGTTAAAGAACAACTTGCGAACACACAAACACCGAACACATACAAACACCGAACACATACAAACACCACTACATGGCGTTGGGACGAAGGGCGAGAGCTCAAACGCCGCTGGATGAATAACAACAACATACAGTTCGTAGAAAGGTTTCCGTACATAATTATTAAAGTTCAAACCGCCACCTTTATTTTGGCTCAGCGTAAGGTGTCACGACTGTAATGTAACGACGTTCTATTCATACTGTCTAAACCTTTATACAGTTTATGCAGTGTTATGATATAATTATTGTTTAGTGAAGTGGCGCAGACAACCGGCTTCTCTCCCCCAACTAGCAACGCCCATTTTAATTATTACCCAGTTTACTTGTAGAAATCGTAACAGTGATGTATTAGAGTTTTATTATGAAACAGCCAGTGGAGAAAGAGGGCTTTCAGTCATTTACACAATACATTTTCACATACGAAATAGCTAATTTTAACGATCCTCGCAGGTCCAGATGACTCAGTGTAAATATGCCCTGCCAACATAATGGGTCATATTAAGTAATAGAAGGTATATGTAGTCCCATAGTAGAATCTGCCGTAGGTTATTGAAGTGTTAGAGACTTCACTGTGCTAAGTCTAGTTTTATGAGGTGGGGTGGCTAGCTCCCTTCTTCGTTTGCTTTGCCTTCCCCAGCTCAAGAGTAGAGTCAAGTACCTATTTACAGCTGGGTTTACCGGAGCGCGACGCTACCAAGTTTCGATTCCGGAACGCGGTAAATTTGCCACGAGAGGCAGGCGCTCTAACCGCTTGGCAATTCAGACGCTACGCAATTCCTCTCATCAGAAATGCTACCTACTTATTTAACAGTGTGTCTTAACTCTTTGGTTTGATTTGGTTTGGTTTGGTTTGATTTGATTTGGTTTTTTTAAGGACTATCTTTATTGCACACGGACAACTCCATCAGTGCTCTGATCTCCTCCCTTAGATCACACAAGACGCAGCAATAGAGAATGCAGTCAGCGACTCATAGCTTGACTGCTTGCGTCAGGGTCAGCGAACCAGAGCTGACCAAGACCCTACTCCACCTCCAAGTGATGGTCCTGGAAACAGGCTGCACCACTGCAGTCTGGCTGAGAGAGTAGGGATCGAAGAGGGAAGGCAAACCCGGTCCCAAAAAATGCCGTGCTGAAGTCGGATGTGCCGGCCGAAAGGCGCATATATCGCTGTAAGCAGACACAACGCAACCAACGTCCTTTTCAGGACGAACGAGGAAGAAGATCACACAAGGAGGATCTCAGCACAATGCACGAACTCCGTGGCACCGGTGAAATCCCAATGTATGTATATAGGAATAACACATTCTATAAATGTTTTTGTGGTAGGTAGGTTTCTAATTTTTAAATTTTGCCAGGACAGCGGCCTTATGGCCTACTCTTTACGATTTCCAATTGCCATCGGATTTTTATCGTGCGCAATTTGCACTCGGGACCAACAATATTTTTCGCCCATATCCGAGAATGTTATGCATCCGATCTCACGACCCAGGAGATCATGGGGAGTATGACATCATTATGATCACTGGTTCTGATTTAAAAAAAAACCCCAAATAAAGTATATTCCCTCTACTTGGAATCGAACCTGGTACCTTTATAATTCGAGGCGGACGCCATACCTCTTAGCCACTCCGATCCCTAGATCTCTTTACGAAGTGTGAATTCTTTGAAAAATGCCGCTAATTTGGACAGTCACTCTTCAACTTTATAATAGAACACCAAATTAGACCACGAACCAGCGCAAATACATAACGGCAAAGTAAACCACAAAATATGATTAGTAAAATTGCCGTTTTTAGATAAAATACTGTGTAAAATTAACGATAGCCTTGCTATGACCCCCAGGACCACTGAATGAGAAGCGTCTACACCAGTCTCTGAACCTTGGTTCCGCGGAACGCTAGGGCAGTGTTTCTCAACGGGGGCGGTACCGCCCCCTGGGGGGCGTTTTAAAGATGTCTGGGGGCGTTCTGATGGGTCGCAACGACTGGGAGTCGTTACTTCCATTCAGGAGGACGTTGTGTACATTTTTATTAGAATCAATATGAAACTATTACAAAAGATATTCCCCTTAGGATACCTTGTAACACGATAGTTTTTATTTGCCCTGCGTCCCATGGAGTGTTTCAAGGATTCCAAACGCAAAATTTTAGTACCTGGGATGTTACCATTGTCAGGAGACAGTAGGCGGAGATTTACTTCCCTTCAACACTCGAAACATTCGTTAGCCTCTCGACACACCCAAGCTAATCTTCTCTCTCCCCTCTCGACACATATTTTCTTCTGGAAACACATTCCCGTCAAACATTGATTAGCCCGTGAACACATCATAGCCTCTTCCCTACTCTGTCCACTTTCACAGCACGACTCCCTCCCAAAACATTCCCCGCACCATCACGTGTCCCACGTGTGCCTGCCAAAAAACGAACTTGTGGTGTATATAAGTCAGTAATTAAACACATATTTAATATAACTATGCTTTTATAAATAAACTTTCTCTTTTTCTTTATATTATAAGAAAATATAACTCATTAACTGCATTGATTTTTTTAAAAGTATGGTGGAATATATGGTCATGTGTGTGTGTTTTTGTATACACGATAAAGAGAAAGGGGGTGTTAGAAGGGTGGGGGGCTTTTTTAAAATATTAGTTGTCAAAAGGGGGCGTTGCTACTATCAGGGTTGAGAAACACTGCGCTAGGGGTTCAGCGAGAGATGCACGCCGAGCGATGTTAGCGCTCGCATTGGTGGGCAATGACCGAGCAGTCCCATAAGGCAGTGCGCAACAGGACTGTGTTCACTCTTGCACATACCATATTTCATTATCATCTTGTAGAGTGGAAATTTGTGATAAGACTTTAAGGCATACTTGGATAAGATTTTTTTAAAAATCAAGTAGAAAATTTATTTTAAAAAAATAATTTAAACACAGGCTTTTAAGGCACTACAAAGCCACAAATAATTTTTCACTGAGTTTATAGCTTGCAGTCAAAAAATGTAACATCAAATTGACAAAAAAGCGTAAGGTGCTTAAGCGCGTATCATATATTTAATCCATAAGTGTCTATTGAAGTATAAAGCAGAAGTTAATTTCATGTAGAAACAGCACCCCAGGCTTTTTGTCAATTTATTGTGAAAAATTATTTGCGGCTTTTTAGTGCATTAAAAGCCTGTGTTTAAAAAATATATTTTTTAAATTTTCTTCTTTTTAGTATAATTTTGTTGTTGTTTGTACAGTTAAGTCAAATGTAATCGATCCGCTAATGACATCAGTTTGCGATAAACGAGTCCAGAGCACAGGAGGCGGATTTCATTATTCAGTATTACACGGAAAGTGTGTGTATATATATATATATATATATATATATATATATATATATATATATATATATATATATATATATATATATATATATATATATATATATATATATATATATATATATATATTATATATATATATATTCTTCTTCTTCTTCCGTCCTTAGCCAAAGACCGACCAAGCAGTCAGAGGCCATCACGCCTTGTGGCGTCTTAAGGGCAACAGCAGATTGATTTTCTCTGTTGTAGTTTCCCATCACGCCTAGCGGCGTCTTTAGGGCAACAACAAATAGATCCATCTGTCGTTGTTTCCGTAATCGGTGTGACAAGCCAACGGGTGATCAGCCCATTGGGCACAGATATATATATATATATATATATATATATCTCGGTACTCATGGCATAGGCTGTATGAATCAAAATGGCTAAAGACTTCTAGAACTTTGTGAAATATCAAACCTCGTTGTGGCAGACACCATCTTTCCACATAAGAATATCCACAAGATAACATGGAATTCACCTGATGGCAGAACTAAGAACCAGATAGATCACTTCTGCATAAGCGCTAAATTTCGCTCATCAGTTCAAGACGTCAGAGCATACAGAGGTGCAGAGATCGGAAGCGATCATAACCTCTGCATAGCTAAAATGAGAATTAAACTGAAGAAGTTATACCAACCGAATAAAAATAGAAGAATAGATGTACACAGACTGCAATCAAATGATATAAAGAAGGAATATAATGTCAAAATGAACAACTATTTCGATGCTTTAGGCAAAATTGACAACGATATCACCACCAAGACAATCGATACTAAATGGGAACAACTGAGAACAGCAATGACAGAAGCAGCTGTAGCGACCACCGGATACCTAGTACATAAAAAGAAAAAAAAATGGATGAGAGAAGATACTTGGGATAAAATACAAGAAAGGAAAACAGCAAAACTTAAACTACTAGCGGCAAGTACACATAATGCAGTTGAATCTTGCAAACTAACTTATAACTTGTTAAATAAGAAGTGAAGACAAAAACTCGAAGAGATAAAAGACATTTCATCAATGAACTGGCCGTAGAAGCTGAAAATGCTGCAAGAACTGGTAATAGTAGGTGCCTTTATCAAATTACAAAACAACTATGTCACCAGCCTACTGCTATGGAAACACCTGTTAAAGGTAAATTAGGGAATTCAATACCAACAGAAAAAAGAACAAATGAAGAGATGGGCTGAGCACTTCATGGAGGTGCTAAACAGACCACCACCAACAGTAACACCTGATTTTAATAATGAAACATCCACAACCACTTTGCCAATAAACTTGCGATGAATTCACGCTGGACGAGATCAAACAAGCCGTTAAAAGATTAAAAAATTTTAAAGCTGCTGGAGTTGACGAAATTTCAGGGGAAATGATTAAAGCAGTTAATGACAACAACCTCTTGAGAATTTTAGATATTATAAATGAAGTATGGAGAGAAGAACAACCACCACAACAATGGAAAGACAGTATTATTGTAAAGTTACCGAAGAAAGGTGATCTATCAGACTGTAATAACTGGCGTGGTATATCTCTATTATCAGTACCTGGAAAATTATTATGTTGCATGATGTTAGAAAGACTTAAATTGCATGCTGACGAAAAGATCAGAGAAGAACAAGCGGGTTTCAGGCCGAAACGATCATGTATTGATCAAATATTCACACTAAGAACAATTATAGAAGAATCAGTGGAAAGGCAATCGCCACTTATTATCACCTTCGTCGATTTTCAAAAAGCCTTTGATAGTCTACACCGCCCATCATTGTGGAAGATACTTACAATCTATGGTTTTCCAACAAAATATGTGAATATAATCAAAGCGCTATATGACAATGCAAGATGTTGTGTTAGAACAAATAAAGGGAATACAGAATGGTTTACAGTAGAAACAGGGGTGAAACAAGGCTGTATTATGTCACCACTACTTTTTGGAATAGCTATTGATTGGGTTATGAGAAACTATACCCACAATGAACAATTGGGTATAAAATGGACAAATGGAAAATTCCTGGGGGACCTGGATTTCGCAGATGATGTAGCATTCTTAAGTTCAACACCAAGACAATCCCAAGAAGCAATAAATAATTTGTGTCATCTCTCGGTTAAAATTGGTCTCCAAATAAATGCCTCTAAAACTAAAGCTATGAACTTTTCTAACGAGACCTTTGATATCATCTTGAACGGGGAAAAACTACAGAAAGTTGAAAGTTTCAATTATTTAGGCAGTAAAATGACTCAGGATGGTGACACAACAAGAGAAATCCATACTAGAATTGCTTTGGCAGCTAGCGCCTTCAATAGATTATCTAACATTTGGAAATTACGATCATTGAATATACATACCAAGCTTCGTCTGTTTAATTCAAATGTTATCTCAGTGTTAACATACGGCTGTGAGAGTTGGAAAATAACAAAATCATTGGAGAACAAGCTGAATACATTCGAGAACAAATGTCTTAGAAAACTCATGAACATCAGTTGGAAAGAATTCAAGACTAATCGACAAATAAGAGAAGACTCTAGGCAGAAATATGTCTCCGACTATATAAGGAAAAGACGATGGTCATATATCGGTCATGTCCTACGAATGCAAAACAACAGAATACCACTACAGGCGCTCACTTGGGGTTCCTGAGGGTAAGCGGAAAAAAGGAAGACCAAAAGAAACACTCAGAAGAACAATAATAAGAGAAGGAAGAACGTTGGGCCTAAATAATGTGCAAGAGCTAAGAGGAGTGGCGTCACAACGAACAACCTGGAGAGCACTGGTTTCTGCCTTATGCGCCGTGTTTGGCGCTTAAAGAATTTATTATTATTATTATTATTATTATATATATATATTTTTTTTTTTAAATTTTAATAAGAGTTGTAAATTGTATTTTTTTTAATGTAGTTGTCAGTTGCTTGTATGTCTGTGCACGCGCGTGCGATAGTGCGTGTGTGTGGAGGGGGAGGAGGAGAAGTTTCAATATTTATCTCAAGAAAGACAATCGTGTTGGAAAGAATACACCTAGATTATTTGCAGTTATCACCCATTTCACTAATGAAACAATACAAACAAACAAAATTAATATTAATTCTAATGATATTCATTTTATTATTTTTACGACTGATTATTGTATTGTCATCGGGAATACACTATTTGCACAAGTGTGGAAAACGGGGACAACACCATCAGAGTGGAACAAAGGAATAATTGTCAAATTGCCCAGAAGGGAGATCTTTCAGACTGCAATAATTGGAGAGGAATCACTCTTCTCTCAGTTCCCAGCAAAATACTAGGCAGGATAATTATACAGAGAATTTCAAAGGCAGTAGACTACAAACTGAGGAAAGAACAAGCAGGATTTAGAAAGAACAGAAGATGTGTAGACCATATATTCACTCTCAGGAACATTATAGAGCAGTGCTCAGAATGGCAAAGACAGCTTTACATAAATTTTGTTGATTTTGAAAAGGCTTTTGACAGCATACATAGGGACAGTTTATGGAAAATACTGGGGGCTTATGGAATTCCAAGCTGCATAGTGTCAATCATAAAAAGCCTCTATGCCAACTTTACGTGTAGTGTTGGGCAGAGCAACCTAACCTTCGAGGTGAAGACAGGAGTACGACAGGGATGCCCCTTATCAACCACTCTATTTTTAACAGTCATAGACTGGGTGATGCGCCAGACAACAGAGGGCAGTCCAAGAGGAATAAGATGGACTACATTTTCAACATTGGAAGATCTGGAATATGCAGATGACATTGCACTGCTGGCACATTCACATCAACACATCCAGGAAAAAACGGATAGACTTAATAATTTTAGCCAGCAGGTGGGCTTGAACATCAATTTAAAGAAGTCTGAGGTCATGACGCTCAATGTGAGCAACCCTGAGCCCATATCAGTAAGGAATCAGCAACTGGTACAGACAGATACCTTCACATACCTAGGAAGCATAGTAACACCAGACGGCGGGGCAGGCAAAGACATCAACATCAGAATGAATAAGGCAAGAACAGCCTTCTTTTAGCCTAAATAACATCTGGAAGTCCTCCCAATACAGCACAAGCACAAAATTAAGATTATACCAGAGTTGCGTGCTTTCTGTGCTTCTCTATGGTGCGGAATGCTGGAGAGTCACAGAGAAGGAAATGTCAAAATTGTCCTCTTTTCACACAACATGCCTAGAAAAATTCACCGAATCTTTTGGCCGAATACCATCACCAACCAAGATCTGCTTACTCGTAGCAAGCAAGAGGACATGCATACCATCATAGCTGGCAGACGCTGGAGCTGGGTTGGTCATGTCCTCAGAAGAGACCCCGATGCCATCACAAGAACAGCTATGCTTTGGACCCCTGAAGGAAAGCGAAAGAGAGGCCGACCAAAAACAACTTGGCGGAGGACTGTGGAGGCTGAGATGCAAAGAATGAACCAGAGTTGGGGGCACTGTACGAAGGATGGCCACCGACCGTGCAAAGTGGAATCAATTTGTTGTTGCCCTACAAGACGCCACTAGGCGTGATGGCCACTGACTGCTTTGACGGTCGGTGGTTAAGGATCGAAGAAGAAGAAGAATCGGGAATACACAACAATGCCAAGTTTCAGAGCTATTGCTCATCTGGAAGTGATCGAAAAATCGATTGCAAGATTGGAAGGTGACATACGTTGCAAATTAAAGAAAAGCCTGTAAAAAAGGAAAAACTGAAGTTTCTTCTACCTACACTACTGACTTGCATTAGAGTTGATATGGCTGGGAATGTGAAGGTCTGATGCTGTTCTTACAATGCATGTGACTTTAAACAGATGAAAGTCAATTAAATATCTGGTAAAGTCCGTTATATAACTAGAACCACCAGGCCTTTACACCCCTCCACTTTAATATTATTCTTGTTCATAGTTTCTTCTTGATTTTGTTTGTTTGTTTTTTATTTTTTATTTTATTATTTAACGTATAGGCCTAAGCACAATTGTGAGTATCCCTATTTTCAAATGTGATGCCACTTTCTCATGTCGGCAGTTGTTCATATTATTTGGAATTGAAAACAATATATATCCTAATTATAACCCATCAGAGGTTGAACGGGATTTCTGTTTATCTTCATTAATTTAAAAAAAAAAAAAAAGTTGATATCCTTTGTTGGGGAGTTGGACCACACAAAAAGAGTGGACAGGGGTTCCCTGAGACCTGAACAGTATTTCAAGGGTTCCTCCGGGAGAAAAAGGTTGAGAAATGCTGGCCTACACACTCGATCATTCTTTGCTGCGTGAAGCAGTCACATGGATGACTTGTGATCTCCATATTACTAATTGTCTAAGTCAGTGTTACCCAAACTTTTTCGGATCACCGCCCCCTTAGCTCCCAGAGGACATTTCCAGCGCACCTCCCCTTTTTTTTTTAAACGTTCCTGCATTACAAAAAAAAAAAAAAAAACTACAAATAGTACCGTTGGTTATACACTTGCTATTGAAACTTTCCTCTTGATTATCAATGTATCACGGATATCACGTTATTACAAGCCCCCCCCCCCCCCCCCCTTTAAATACTGAGACAATCAAATCTGCAACAAAGTAAAGTCGGCTTTTTTTTAAACGTCCTGCAGATATCTAATTTCGTCGATAGCGCAAAGTACATTAGGACACACCTATCCAGAGAACACTTACGCACACTAAACAGGTAAACACTATTTAGCACTGGTTTTCACCTTCTAATAGATGCTGATTAAATCTTAGTGAGTTGATCACGCGCTTCATGTTCTTAGTTTCTCTTTCATCGGGATTGACCGAGTGGACAATAGGGGCTTGGTTAACCTTCACATCCGCTTTCGTAGCAAATGATTACGTTAGAATTTATGATCAGCGATGGTTACCTGAGCTCTGGGTATGCTTAATGATCCTAGTAATTCAACCTGTACGCTATCTATCTTTCCTATCTCGTCCCCGCCTCACTGATGTCATGTTAGGGTTAGTTCAGGCTACGTTCTGCTTTTACATGCTCACATCAGGGCCTTGTATAATCAAAGCACTTTTACATGTAAGTGTTAGATTGAGTAATATTGTTGAATTTAGCCTGTCCAATCCTCAACCGCACACTGACTAATGAACGCCACCCTGCAGCCCAATTTTCCCTTATTGTCCCCTTGGATCTTTCAAATGCCCTCCAGGGGGCAGTAACGCCCACTTTGGGAACCACTGGTCTAAGTGAGACATCCTGTATCAAACAACGAAAAAAAAATCCCACTAGTTTTTCATATGAATGTGGATACGGCGCGCAGTGTACCGTGAAATCTAAATTGAACACCCATTAAAAGCGCATGCAGACCTATCTGTTATTTCATGCTGCATTTACCTTAAGTCATGATAAGTTCTACTACAAAGATCCAGTGAAGTTGAAATGGGATGGAAATTAATGCAATCATCACAGGAGAATTATTGCTGTCATCAGGACATGGAACAGAAATAACAACATAATTATTTCCCCATCATCTTTTAACCGGGCTATTTTGTTCATTTACACTATTCAATGAAAATTGAGGGACATGAACTTGTATTCAAAATTCTAAATTCTGATTTAAAAAAAAAATATTTAATGTTTAGATCTGAAGACCACATTGTTAGTTGAGTTCCACTGAGGCCAGTAGTTTCATGTCATTTTTTTTAACTTGAGGTTATGACCCGTACCTATCTTTCAGTCTATTTTGCATGATTAAGTTTGACTGTATCCATATACTCTTTTTGTCTTGTCCTGTTGTGCTCCTTATGGAGCATGGAGCCACATCTGTAGCTGGTTCTCTTGTAGGAAGCATGATCAAAGCATTCATGTGCTCTTGTGGTGGTGACTTCTTTAGCAATCAATTGTATTTGTTGAGGTCGCCTATTCATGTACAACTTCATGTTAGTTGTCTCATTGCACGAGACAGCAGTAGACCTATTTGTTCTTCCGTCTTTGAGACGACCCCTGAGTATATACGGTACATGTATCATCATCATTATTATTATTATTTGCCTTTTAAGGTCTTTCCAGAGCAAGGGGCCACAACTACAGCTGGTCCTGCAGGAAGTCTGCACCAAGCAGTCACATGTTGTTGCATTCGTGGTTTCTATAGCAATATGTTTTACATGATGAGGCTGCCAGCCCCAAGCACAACCTTATATAGGTTGCCTTATACGACACGGTACATTGGGTTTACATAACAGTACATAACGAATAGAGTTCATGAAAATTTGTTGGCAAACGGATCTATAAAATACAATATATACTAGTATTTATGTTCTTTGTCCAAAATCATAACAACAAAGACATCCAGTTTTCTGATTTTTGTGAATATTCTCTGCCCCACTTAGCCCCCATATATTGCATGTAGTCTCAGACTGTGCCAGTTACGAGAAGCCCACATCAGTGTATTTAGTTTTTTCTTCCCAGGTTGCCAGAGGGCTTCACATACCTAGCCAATTTGACCCATCTGTACCTCAACGATAGCTTTCTGGACTACCTGCCCGGCAGCTTTGGAAGGTAACAGTGAAGATAAATCTGCTGTCTAAATATTCGTGAATAAATTATTCATCATTAATATAGCAAGCATTGACTCCCGTAAAGAAAAACAAATAAATAAATAAATAAACTTCTTGGAGAGTACCATGTTATTGTGTAAATAATGAACCTTATAGTTTTCTATTACAAGCCAAACTCTTTTGTACGTAATATCAACTTTCCCTCTTATCCAGATCAGCTTTCCCTCTAGTACAATATCAAATTTCCTCTCAATATTTCTTAATTATTGAGTTCATTTTTATTTTCTTCTCTTTTACAATCCTCAAAGTATATATGGCCACCACTGAAGTTAGCCTCATTACAGGTAGCAATTACAGGATGCTAGCATAAAATAGAAGGAATGAAATGGTATGACAAGATCACCAATATGGAACTGATGACAAGAACTCACACAAGAGAAGAGAAAATGCTGATTTTGGACAGGACACACATTGAGGAAAACAATTGGGACCATTACAAGGCAGTCCGTGATCTGGAATTCTCCAGTTTAAGAGAGATAAAGAGGGACCAAAAACACATGGAAAAGAGAACTGCAGAAGACATAAAAGGGACAAAGAAGACATGGAAAGATCTTGAAAGGGTGGCACAGGACAGGAAGGTTTGACACAGGACAGGAAGGTTTGACACAGGACAGGAAGGTTTGACACAGGACAGGAAGGTTTGACACAGGACAGGAAGGTTTGACACAGGACAGGAAGGTTTGACACAGGACAGGAAGGTTTGACACAGGACAGGAAGGTTTGACACAGGACAGGAAGGTTTGACACAGGACAGGAAGGTTTGGCAACAGGACAGGAAGGTTTGGCACAGGACAGGAAGGTTTGGCACAGGACAGGAAGGTTTGACACAGGACAGGAAGGTTTGGCACAGGACAGGAAGGTTTGACACAGGACAGGAAGGTTTGACACAGGACAGGAAGGTTTGACACAGGACAGGAAGGTTTGACACAGGACAGGAAGGTTTGGCACAGGACAGGAAGGTTTGGCACAGGACAGGAAGGTTTGACACAGGACAGGAAGGTTTGGCACAGGACAGGAAGGTTTGGCACAGGACAGGAAGGTTTGACTTGAATTTTTGGAAGGCCTTTAAGAATAATAATGATGATATAATAGTGACTTGTCCATTTGAATGTACAGCAATGAAATGAATTACAATGGGCTGGAAATAGTAAGATGGAGTGAGACCTTAAAGGATAAAAGGCGGTGAAAATGGACATGTTTGCCACAAAGAGAGAAAAAAATCTGAACTGTTGAAAAGAAAAATCGTCAGTCTTCTGAGTGGAACATTTTACTTGTCTTTGCTAGTTAGAGCACTTGCCTCTAGCGGCAAAGGTCTGTGATTGAAACTTGATAGTGAATCGCTTCAATCTTCTTCTTCTTTGGTCCTTGACCACTGATGACAAAGCAGTCAGTGGCCATCACGCCTAGTGACATCTTGAAGGGTAGCAACAAACTGTCCCCATTTTGCTTGGTTGGTGGCCATCCTTCATGTGGTGCCCCAGCTCTGGTTCATGCTCAACATCTCTGCTTATAAAGTTCTCCGCCAGGTGGCTTTTGGCCGTCCTTGCTTTCGCTTTCCTTCTGGAGTCCATAGCATGGCAGTTCTGGTGATGGTGTTAGGATCTCTTATGAGGATGTGGCCAACCCAATTCCAGCATCTACCCGCTATGATGGTGCACATGTCTTTTTGGTGACTGAGTTAGCAGTTCTTGGTTGGTGATTGGTGTTTGGCCAGAAAACTCATAGAATTTTCCTTAGGCAGGTTGTGTGGAACGAGGACAATTTGGACATTTCCTTTACTGCTCTTTTCCAGCATTCTGCACCGTAAGAGGACATAAATTACGCAGCTCTCATATATTGTTAATTTAGTATTTATACTGTATTGGGAGGATTTCCAGATGTCGTTTAGGTTGGCGAAGGCTATTCTGGTTTTATTCATTTGGCTACTGATGTCTTTGCTTGTTCCGCTATCTGGTGTTACTATGCTTCATAAGTATGTAAATGTGTGTATTTTCTAACTCTTGGTCCCTTATTTTTATGGGTGCAGGATTTCTTACATTTAGTGTCATGATTTCTATCTTCTTGAGATTAATGTTTAGTCCGACCTGTTGGCTATGTTTATTCAGTCTGTCTGTTTTTTCTTGGATGTGTTGATGTGAGTGTGCGAATAGTACAATATCATCTGCCTATTGTAGATCCTCCAATGTAGAGAATGTTGTCCATCTTATTCATCTAGGGGCATCCACTGTTGTCTGGCGCATCACCCAGTCTTTGACCATTAAAAAAACAGAGTTGTTGATAAAGGGCATCCCTGCCATACTCCTGTTTTCACCTCAAAAGTTAGGTTGCTCTGCCCAACACTGCATGTAAAATTAGCATACAGGATTTTAATGATGGAGACCATGCACTTAGGAATTCCATAAGCCCATAGAATTTTCCATAGGCTGTCCCAGTGTATACTGTCAAATTCAAATGTCTTTTCAAAGTCATCAAAATTTGTATGCAGCTGCCTCTGTCATTCTGAACACTACTCTGTTGTGTTCCCGAGGGTGAATGTATGATCTGCACATTGTCTGTTTCTTCTGAATCCTGCTTGTTCCTTCCTCAGTTTATGGTCTAGATTACTTCAGTTTACCTGGCTGTAAATGGGTACCTGACTTTGCTCTTGAGTCAGGAGAGGCAAAGACAGTGAGAATGGGAAATAGTCACCCCACATCATAAAGTGAGACCTGGTATAGCAAAGTCTCTGACACTTCATCCCCTACAGCAGAATCTGCTATGGCATTACTTTTACCTTTTTCCCTTTTTTTGCTAGTGCATTCACTGAGGGATAGCTTCTCTGGATCTGTTTTATCAGTGCAGTATAATTTCTCTGGATCTGTTTTATCAGTGCAGTATAATTTCTCTGGATCTGTTTTATCAGTGCAGTATAATTTCTCTGGATCTGTTTTATCAGTGCAGTATAATTTCTCTGGATCTGTGTTTTATCAGTGCAGTATAATTTCTCTGGATCTGTTTTATCAGTGCAGTATAATTTCTCTGGATCTGTTTTATCAGTGCAGTATAATTTCTCTGGATCTGTTTTATCAGTGCAGTATAATTTCTCTGGATCTGTTTTATCAGTGCAGTATAATTTCTCTGGATCAGTTTTATCAGTGCAGTATAATTTCTCTGGATCTGTTTTATCAGTGCAGTATAATTTCTCTGGATCTGTTTTATCAGTGCAGTATAATTTCTCTGGATCTGTTTTATCAGTGCAGTATAATTTCTCTGGATCTGTTTTATCAGTGCAGTATAATTTCTCTGGATCTGTTTTATCAGTGCAGTATAATTTCTCTGGATCTGTTTTATCAGTGCAGTATAATTTCTCTGGATCTGTTTTATCAGTGCAGTATAATTTCTCTGGATCTGTTTTATCAGTGCAGTATAAGTTCTCTGGATCTGTTTTATCAGTGCAGTATAATTTCTCTGGATTTGTTTTATCAGTGCAGTATAATTTCTCTGGATCTGTTTTATCAGTGCAGTATAATTTCTCTGGATCTGTTTTATCAGTGCAGTATAATATTTTATGGATCTGTTTTATCAGTGCAGTATAATTTCTCTGGATCTGTTTTATCAGTGCAGTATAATTTCTCTGGCTCTGTTTTATCAGTGCAGTATAATTTCTCTGGATCTGTTTTATCAGTGCAGTATAATTTCTCTGGCTGTGTTTTATCAGTGCAGTATAATTTCTCTGGCCCTGTGTAGTTTCCAGGAGTCTATGAAGAGACAACAAATAATAGGACTACATCACCCCCTCAGGCAATTGCTGTGACTAAAATGAGGTTGTATATGGGGCTGGCAACCTCATCATGTAAAACAATGATAAATCAATATTTCAGTCATTTTATGATAAATCAGTATTTCAGTCATTTTATGATAAATCAATATTTCTGTCATTGTATGATACATAAATATTTGTCATTTTATGATAAATCAGTATTTCAGTCATTTTATGAAAAATCAATATTTCTGTCATTTTATGATAAATCAGTGTTTCAATAATTTTATGAAAAATCAATATTTCTGTCAATTTATGATAAATCAGTATTTCTGTCATTTTATGGTAAATCAGTATTTCTGTCATTTTATGATAAACCTACAACTCAGGTTGTTAATGTGGCTGGCAACCTCATCATAAAAAACAAAAAACAAAGAATCCACCATTGCAAGAACACATGGATGCTTTAGTGCAGGATTTCTTCAAGGTGACCAGATCTAGCGCTGGACCCATGCCCCAAAGAAATTCACTCTAAGAATACATTTACTGATTCACTGTAGAATACATTCACTGATTCACTGTAGAATACATTTACTGATTCACTGTAGAATACATTTACTGATTCACTGTAGAATACATTTACTGATTCACTGTTTATTATTATTTTTAAAAATTATTATTAGTAACTTTATGTGTATGTAAGTGTGCGTATGTGTATAGGGCGATGAATGAACACATTTTTCAAGTCATTCTCTGATCAGGATGTATTTTTTTCTCAGAATGGTGAAGCTGAAGATCTTGGAACTGAGGGAGAACCACATCAAGACACTACCACGTTCCTTCAGTCGTATGGTTCTGTTAGAGAGGCTGGATATTGGAAACAATGAGTTTACTGAACTGGTACAACAAATATTTCTTTTCTTTTTAAAATAAAAATCTTTTTCAAATGAAGTAATTAAAGTTTAAAACGAATTTAACATACGTCTTTTAACAGTGAATTCACAGAACTGGTACAACAGATATTTCTAAGACAAACTGTTATTCCTGGTACAACATATATTTCTTTTTTTTAAAAACTTATTCCTGGTACAATATATATTTCTAAGACAAAACCTTATTCCTGGTACAACATATATTTCTTTAATTTTAAAAAAACCTTATTCCTGGTACAACATATATTTCTTTTTTTTTTAAAACTTATTCCTGGTACAACATATATTTCTAAGACAAAACCTTATTCCTGGTACAACATATATTTCTTTAATTAAAAAAACCTTATTCCTGGTACAACATATATTTCTTTTAAAAAAATACTTATTCCTGGTACAACATATATTTATAAGACAAAACCTTATTCCTGGTACAACATATATTTCTTCAATTAAAAAAAAAACCTTATTCCTGGTACAACATATATTTCTTTAAAAAAAAAACCTTATTCCTGGTACAACATATATTTCTTTAAAAAAAAAACCTTATTCCTGGTACAACATATATTTCTTTTAAAAAAAAACTTATTCATGGTACAACATATATTTCTTAAAAAAATAACCTTATTCCTAGTTCAACATATATTTCTTTAAAAAAAAAAACAACTTTATTCCTAGTATAACACATATTTCTTTTTAAAAAAAAAACTTATTCCTGGTACAACATATATTTCTAAGAAAAACCTTATTCCTGGTACAACATATATTTCTTTTTAAAAAAACCATATAGCTGTGTAGCAATTATTACTTACTTACTTGGTCGTTCCTCTTCTACCGTGAGATGTAGAGGTTTGGAAGAGAGAGCACCATACTATCAGTAGCAGTTATATGTAAACGAATTTAAGAAATATCTGATCAGTGTTCTGCTATCATCAAAGTATATTTATACATAGAATTTTAAGGGGGTCAGCTGGAGTGGTAGCGCCAATCTCCATTAGGAGCACCAATCTCCATTAGGAGCGCCAATCTCCATTAGGAGCGTAAAGGAAAATGTTGGGGTCATTTATGAGACAAAGAAAGATTAGGAATACAGCTACCTCAGGCATGTTGTACAAAGTGACTAATATGACTTTATGCCTGCGGCTGGCAACATCATCATGTCAAACAAATTACTACAGCAACAGCATGTGAATGCTTAGTAGTGCAGGCTTCCTGCAAGGGGTCAGCTACAATGGTGACTTCATAGGGAGCGAACAGGAAAATGGTGTTGATGATGATAATTATTTATATTAAACGTAAACTTGTCATATTTAGTACTAGAAGCTGTACCCGTTCTTCGCACAGGGAGTCTATAAAATAACTGTTCTTTTTTTTTTAACATAAAATTAACCAAAGGAAAAAGTAACCAAAACTGAAATTGATTTTAAATATTAATCTGGTATTGGTTTAAACCTGTGACAAAATGTGAAAAGTGGGGTGACAAAATGTGAAAAGTGGGGTAACAAAAATATAATGCTAAAATAATACTTAATCTTTAAATTTGCTACTTTTCTTTGTAGCACGCTCCTTTCAACCATCTGCCATATACATGGATCTGTTGGTTATATCAGGACTCATTTCATTTTTTGTAATGTGCTTTTGTTTGTATTTATTTTATACTGTATTATCTCTAGTAGGTTTTTTAAAACTATTGTAGTTATAGTTCAATGTGGTTTTATTATCCAAAATATGATATTGTCTAAACTGGTATGTTTTTATTTTTCACTGGAGGGTTTTTGGTCAAAATTGTCTAAACTGGTATGTTTTTATTTTTCACTGGAGGGTTTTTGGTCAATCCGTATTTATCTGGGGGGAGTCTTCCACCAATGTAGACTACTGGCTCGCATCCTTATTTATTTATATTTTATATGTTAGCTTTTGTTTTTGTAATAAAGTGTTTTATTAACTTTTGTATTTCTGATGGGGTCTTAGTGCCTATGAGATTTTCTACACTCATTTCTACCTTGTGGTTACTACAGTATGTAGCCGATTTCACTTTTGAACTTTAAGTTATAACTTTCCTGTACACAATATTTGATGTATTGTATGATAGTGCCAATAAATATGGTGAAATGACCCCAGAACATGCAACATAAAACTGTCCGTGAGGTTGCTAGCCCCATTCACAACCTCATATTAGTCACCTCGTATGACGTGCCGGAGGTAGCAGTAATCCTTTCATCCTTTGTCTCATTGGAGAGCCCCAAAAACTACGCTGGCTTAATTTCATATTTTGTTACAAACAGTTTTAATCTATGAATTTCAAATGGTTTGAAGTTCTAAATTTAAGTGGAATTTTATTGTTCGTGAAATGTTATAATTGTAATTATGTGATCAGATTCTGTTAATCCCAACTTTTTCAAATGTTTTATTCTTTTTAAAATAATAATATATATTTTTATGACTTTTTTTAAATGCAACCGTTAGAGGTAAGCTGTTATACATTGTTTATTTGTTATTATGGCACAGAGTTGTTTATTAAATTGGTCTTTTGTTTTGTTATCATTTTGAATTTGTTTGTTTGTTTTGGTATCTTCAGAAATAGCCACTTAATGTTTTGCTGTGCTTTATTCTTTGTTAAATAATGCAGGCAGAAGAGTCAGAAATCTTAATTATGTCTTTTTCTAAACATCTACATCCATGTCATGAAAATCTCCTCCCAAAACAACCTACCAAAATGAAAATGTTAATTGATTATGAGGAGCCAAACTACTGCCATGAAAATGTATCTATCATCACAGGAGTCCCTAAAATAAGAAAGAAATGCCACCAGACTCCTCCACAACTAAAAACCTTGGCTCAGGAGATGATGGAAGAAAAGTATGACCCGAAGGAGTGGACACACAGATGGATCAGCAGAGGGGGCAATAAAGAATGGCGGAGAAGGCATTTTTATAAGATTCATAAATGGAAAGATCATCCATAAGGCCTTCCCAACTGGAAAGATCTCTAATTTCAGGGCAGAAGCTATGGCACTACTACAAGCTCTGAAAATCCTCACCAGATCAGAACAGCAGCCACCAGCTAAGATAGTAATCTTCACTGACTGTAGATCATTACTTGAATCAATACAAAACACCAGAAATAAAAGCATGATGCATGAAATCAGATCTGAGCTTAACACTATCCAAAGGTCATCAACCATTGCCCTTCATTGGTTACTCTCCCAGTATGGAATCTCTGGAAATGAGAGAGCAGATGCTCTGTCTAGAAGTGGCAGTAAAATGGAACAACTCAGCCACTGATTGCCCTATTGAGAACCTAAAACCATCATTCACAACAAGTACAAAAATCAGTGGGAGGAGGAAGGTGGTATATACAACAGAGATGACCGAATCCACCAACTTAACAGACACCAACAGACCATCATTTTCTGCCTGAGAACTGGCCACTGCAGATTACTGGGCTGTCTCTATCACCTCAGGATATCTCATACAAATGAATATTCATGTGGAACTGGAATCCAGACCCCTGAACACATTCTTCAAAACTGACCAAGCCATGATGACACATGACTTCTGACCTGGCCAAGGAGTGCTGAGCTCAAGTAGAAGCTATGAGGCTGCCATGCTGACCTGGAAAATACTATGGAAATCGTCCTGGTGACAGGCCTGCAGATTTAGCATGACTACTAACTGAATGCAGAAGAAGAGAACTGTAAACATTAAATATGGCGAAAGGTTTTTATGAGTATATTTGTCAGTAGTAGTTACTGATAGAACAGAAGAGAATTCTGTCTGAAAGAATATAGTCCCAGTGTCAGATAAGAAAGAGCACTGGTATCACAGGATAGTCACGGCTGTGAAGGTCTCTACTTCAGATAGTTATCCGATAAACGTTAGAGCCTAAGATGCCACCTTCGCTAGTAACTAACCTATGATAATCAACAATTAAGTAAAACTCTAAATGTAACAATATAAATTTGACAAGTCAGAGGATTACAATTACTGAATCATTTATTATGTACATCTATCTTTGGTTTTCTTCTTGTGAAAATATGAATGATGAAAAATGATAAAACTGGATGAATAAAAGATAAATTACACATTTATTCAAAAGTTGAGTTGTAATTATGAATTAGACCAAAGGCCCTTGTTGTAATCTTCAAAATAACAGAATGTTCTTTCAAATTTCCTTTAAAACTAAAATGTCACTTGTCTTGCCTATCTTCTAGAACAGTTTCTTCATTATGACACACTAGTTTAATTCTCTGTTGTGACCACTCACAATGGCTGTTTGAATTGTCACACTGAATACTTAACATTAAGTTCTGTGAATGTCCTGTGGTGATATTTCACAGCAATTTCAGTTGTAGTCTTGTACCAAGCCACCAAGCACAGGTGGGACAGGTTACACGAATAAAGATGGCAACATATGGTGCTCCTGCATTGGTCCAGGAAGGCTTTATTGATCTAAGATTCTAGACCTCTTTCTGGAGTATGACACGAATGAACCTGGGGACAATATGTGACAAGTGGCTAGCCTTTGGTCATAGGTTCCACAAGCCTACGTGTCCATAAATGAGAGTGTTCAGAATGTTTGCATGTATATGGATAATACATGGATCTGTTCTGATCAGGACAGCGAGACAAGACAGGTGTCTATCTGCATAAACATTCTAAAACAATACATGAATCTATACATTTTATACATAATTATGATGCTACCTTCGCCTTTCACATTCTGGAGTGCCAAGTCCATTATTCCAATATAATAACTGTAAATTGACCACTCCAAATGACAATCCTGATAATCGTTGGTATGCATCGAATTCCTTTACACATTCACAACTTAATTTCAGTTCAGTCCTCTGGTCTGATCCTGATATAATTCTTTTAAAACAAGCTGCAATAAAACAATTAATTATTCATAAATTTACATACCTTCTTAAGATAGATTAAAAGTACAGAACAGACTCAGTTTAGTGAGGTAGAGCCACACAACATATAGATAGTAAATGGTTTTAGCCCCGGCAAGCGTCTCCTTCCTTCAGTCTATCTGTCTTCTGCTGTGTGTGCAAAGTTTAAAAAGTCTCCTGCTGGCCTTTATATACAGAGGGTGCGGCAGTTTCTCACTCTGTTTAGTTCTGCCTTTTGTGTGCAGATTCGAGCAAGTGTGTTAGTTTGGTCCAGAAAATATATTCATTCTTCTCAACCCTGGCATCTACTGCTTTCATCCTTTTACTGGGACGATCCTTAGCTTCCTTTCATCTCTGATTTTCCTTAATTCATTTTGTCTACGATCTGTAGCAAATTTTGGAAGACCATTTTCACACTAACTTCTAACATGCTGGCCTACTTTACCTCGCATATCTCCTAAATTAAAGCACATAGCAACTATTCCTTTCTAATATAACAGCATGGCCTTCTCCTTCATAAAATGCAATAAATTTCAATTTTTTTTCTTCACTCCATTCGTTTGCAATTCATGTAAATCCGTGGTACCATTACACACATTTTCCTGCTGACATTACACCATTTGCAAATTGTTCGCAACACACGCAAGAGAGTGCGTTGATTTGATTGGACAATATTTTTCCTCATACAATGAATGGTAAGGCAGTGTTTCATCGTGCTACAGTCTTAATAATATTTTTCTTTATCTGTTTTCTTGCCCATCAAAAAAAAAAAAAAAAAAAACTAAAAAACATGGTCACTATTTTCAGTGTCAGGCTTTATTCATCTTAAAGATATTAACGGTTTTAGAGTTGTTTGCTTAATAAATCTCTTTTGTTGTAAATATTAAACTTTTTGTTTGCTACCAGACTATAGTCTTAAAAACATTTTTCATTATCTGTTTTGTCTTAAAAAAAAAATTTTTCCGCTGAAAAAAGGGGGAAAAAAAAAGTAGTCCTGTCAAATAATGGGGAAAAAAAAAAAAAAAAAAAAAATAAAAAAAAAAAAAAAAAAAAAAAAAATTTTGTAAGTCTCATTTAGTGCTTTATTCATCTTAAAGATATACAAATTCATCAACTTGGCATTGACTTCGAAAGAGCGTCAAAGCTCAGCAACCTTAGTTAATCAACAGCAATGTAAATATTAATGGTTAAGCTGCTTTACAACTTCTTATTTGATTCCTTCACTCAAGCTTTGTTACAGATTTAGTGGTCTTGTTTTTTTTGTTTTTTTTTTAAAGTAAAAATGGTTTATTGGATTGTTTTTAAAATGTAGCTTTCTTCTCCTAGTCTGACGTGATTGGTGGATTGAGCAGTCTGCTTGAGTTATGGTGTGACAACAATCAGATTACTACCATCACACGTGTAAGTATTGGTCAGTAGCATAGAGATGATTAGACGCCCCCTGAAGTTCAGTATTAACACATTAACTACTGCAAGCCGGTGGAACCGGCTTTTGAAATCCTATCATTTGGACCGTGAGCCGCTCAGAGCGTCAATCTAATTTTAGTAATAAAACGAATGAAAAATGTACTGAAACACTTTCTGATCTGGTTCGAGATTTTAAGTTGCTACCGAAAAACAAATTCCCAAAGCATGTTTGTTGTAGAACACTGGAAAATTGATATTATGTTCATATGTTTCAGCGTTTTGGGTTAGTTACCAAATCGTGTAAAATTGTTTACCGTGGCAACTAGTGATAGGACCACACAAAAATGCGTGTACATCTCATCTAACGGCTGAATAGGCTAGAAACTTGTCCAGAGAGAAGGGGGTGTGGGAATAACGGGTGATGGGAGAAGAAGGGGGGGGAGAAAAAAAGAAGAAGAGAGGGGGGAGAGAGTTAGCGGGGGGGGGCAGAAGTAAGAGAGAATGAGAACGGGGGGGGGGAGGGGGGGAGAGGGGGGGGAGGGGGGGGGCGGTGATAGGGGGGGGGGGGGGGGGCGGGGGAATTGGAGAACCCAGAATACCGGGGGGGGGGGGGGGGGGGGGGGGGGAGGTATTCGGTAGGGGGGGGGGGGGAATTGGAAGAGGGGGGGATAATGAGGATGGTGAGAATGAGTAATGAGTCTTCTTACGAGTTAGAAGAGAAACCTTGGAGATCCTGTTCCTCTAGTTAGAAACGAGTGGAGACATGGATGACGGGGGGAGAAAAGAATGAAATGAGAAGAATGAAGAGAAAGGTTTGTTAGATAGTTTGCGGGGAGAACAGAACTAGTCCCATGAATTTTTTTATGTGAAAACGTGTGACCCACCTTTCGCCTTAATTGAATTGAAGAGAACCCGAGTTTGCTGAGGAACCTTGGGGGGCGGGGGTGGGGATCCTGATAATTGGACAAGTAAGAGAGAGAAAGTGAAAATTGTAGAAAAAAGGAGAGAGGTACTTAGTGTTAGAGGAGATAAGGACAATCCCACATGAGACATATTTGAAGTAAAGGTACGAATGAAGTACAATAAAAAGAAAAGAGGTGAGCTAAAAAGATAAGTGCACCATGGGGATGAAACCCATTATCAGGCAGAGAAAATAGATGTGAGAATTATGTAGAAAGAGAGCCGAAGTAGGTTGGCAGGGCACCTTTAAGATAGTAGAGTTGCGAAGACCTGAAGAATGTCAGACAGATAAAGTGAAGATTGAGCCAGTCAAAACGAAGACACCAGAGAACCGATGCCTGCAGATCAGATACCGACGACCAAGTGGAGAGGAGAGACTGGAAGAAACTACAGAGTAGAAGAAGGATGAGAGAGAAATGAACTGAGAAGAGAAAGAAAAGAGGATCAAAATAAGGTAGTATAGAAATGTTGAGAAGATGAAAGGGAAAGAGAGTGAAAGAAGAGAAGAGACCAGGGAGACAAGAAAGAGAGGTGAGAGGCGAGAAAGAGAGGATAAGGAAGGAAGAGAGGAATTGGAGAGAAGAAAAGAATGGAAGAGAAAGGAGGAGAACCCAGAGAGGGAGAAAGACCGAGAGAAGAGAGAAGAGTAGAAGAAGAGAAGAGAGAAGAGAAAGAAAACAAGAAGGAGGAAGAGCTAAAACCGCGTGCCCCCCGCGGACGTGCAAGACTAGAAGACTACCGAAGACAGACCGAGAGAACCCAGGACCTCCCTGAGAGAACGTAGCAAGGGCCCGCGAGAACCTAGAAGAACGAAGGGAGAAAGACGCCACGACGCTCGACAACATGCCCCAGAACACTGCCCTGGGCGCAGCGAAGAGTAGCCCAGCTCCCAACACTCCCCCCGTGAAAAGCCCACATCCAGGAGAAAGCTCTAAGAAGAACACCACCGCTCCCCCGAGACCCAGCTACAGACCAGAGAACCTCCTCGCAAACCCGCCGGGAGAACCTCCCCCGAGACCCCCCGGCGACGAATAGATAGAACAGATACAAGAAAGAAAGAAACACTCCCCCCCCCCTTCCCCGAGACACGAACAGATCCCAAGCCCCGAGCACAACGTAGGGGGGAGCAACAAGGAGACACCAGACAGAAAAGACGAGCCGAGGAGACAGGCTCCTCGACGTAGCCCGGAGCACCCCTACGGAGAGAAGAGACAGACAGCAGCAGAGAGACACGAGATACCCCACCCGACCTCGCACGCTACGACGCCCACCGAAAGAAGAGACCCCGACAGACGGCCCGCAGACCAAAGCAGCACCGAGCAAGCAACCTCTGAAACCCGCCGAGAGAGAACCGAGAGACGAGAAACGGCTGAGACAGCGCACACGAGAGAGAAGAACCTGCCTGAGAACTCCATCGCTTCCCACTTACTTTGTGTGCCCTTTCGCCCCAATTCCCCCTAACACTACAAGAGAGCCCCTCCCGTAGTGCCCTCCCCCCCCGTCACCCCCAGCTAGCAGAGTCCA